>JAJJXM010000013.1:600000-993399 GCA_024516155.1 Pyronema omphalodes
CGTATCAAAATGTCTACATTTTTTCAACGGCGTTTTATTTAACTTTAACTATCGGAGATGTGATGCATTTAATAAATATCATAGCCTAGATGCTTCTAGTCTTATTCTCGCGCCCCAGGAATAGAACACCAAGAATTCGTAACGATGACATGTGAAGTAAACTTAGTATGAATTATAGATTTTCGCTGTGAAAAAAAGCCACCGCTGCGCCGCAAAAAGATGGGTTCGATGGGACTCGAACTCACATACGGCCCCTGTGCATTGTAAAGTAACCGTGCTCTAAGTTCTAACCAATTGAACTACAAACCCCGGGGATGAAAGATGGTGGTAGAACTAAAATATGAACTGTTACTGGGTAGACGGCGAAAAGACGGTTCTTGATTCTTGGTTCGTGATTCTTGTGGCAGTTGTGGATGGCGGGTTTGGAAGGCGGTAGATGTTGATGGTTCCAACTTCCGCATCGAGGCCAGATTCGGGTAGGTGTTATCTCCTTGAGCCGGAGATTCGGAGTGAAGGCTTTGTCTCGTGAAAATGGATATCTGCGGCTGGAAGCGGTGAGAATGTCCGTTATGATGAAGACTGGAATAAACGTCGGAATAAAAGCTGGGAAATTCTTTGTATCTGGGGCTTCATAAGTTTGGTTGACATCGTGGGTTGGTTTAATCATTGTAGTGGGGTTACCGAAATAGTTCGATTCTGCTACTCGTAAACCAGTACCTGATGACACCATCGTTCATCCCTTCAGCCCACGCGTAATCCATCTACGCGTATAACCTACGTAAAGCAGCACCGGGTACCTAGCTTGTCTCCCATCGATCCGTACATCATATCATTATCTCTCTCTTGATCGATATCTTATTTCACTTTCAATTTGAGACAATAGGACTTACATCCGTCCTCGGGGCTTTTCGATTCTTCCCAACATCTGTTACACTATCGTTGGTTCCGATTATACAGGAACCCTACTCCACACTCCAATCCGCTCCATGCTCCGGTTTACTCCTATTGAACGAAATAGGGAAAGATCGAGTGGAGGTGGAGAACACTATTGATGAAAGCAGTAATGATCTAAGTCTACGCATTCTACGGAAAGAGATATACCCAATGTGGAGCCTCCACCTCCACGTATAACTCACATCAACCCTAACTGTGTTCACGGGCGAGTGACCTAAACCCTAATTATGGCTGGGACACCAAAGCCCTAGGCGGCTTTTTAACAACTCCATCCACAGCCAGCCCCCTCATCCGTAAGATTGCACCATTACATTCGACCCACAACTACCTGAAAATCAAAATGTTGTAAGTATCCAGTGATCTTCCACAACCTTTCAAATTCGATTCCTCAGTGCCAATGAGAGCCACAAAACGCCAAATAAGCAACGATAAGCAGAGTATTTCATTTTTATGAGCACATACCAATAAACCCACCAAACAACCAATTATCACTCGATTATTACCAGTCACACATTATCACTCTCAACGCGACAAATTCAAAATGCCCAAAAAAAAAACCTCCTCCAGTATAATAAAACTCCAAAAGTGCCAGTAATTAACCACATCCAAAGAAGCAATAAATAGACGCCCAAAAACAATACACCGCTGGTATTATACCCCATTCCCGATTTCCTGACCAAGATGCAACTCAACCATCCCTCCCCTCCCTCCCGCACACGCACCTAATAAACAACCCCAACCCCAACCAACAACCCAAAATACAATGACCGATAATCAATCATCATTACCGCCCCCTCGGTTCAAAATATTCCTCAACCCTCCTCCTCTTCTCATTCTTATCCTTTCCTTTCTTCCCCCCGCTTTCCGAAGCTTCAGGGGCTTTACTACCCGCTCTACTCCTCGGTTTTTGATTCGGAGCTGGATGAGAAGTTCTAGGTTGCTTAGTGGCTTCTTTGATAACCGGAAGTGATAAGCACCAATCGATATGTTGATTAAACTTGATATCATCCGCGGGTTGAGGTTTGGAACAGATAGGACAGATGTAAGTATCTGGCAGATCTTGTGGGTGGTGTTGCGGTGGGATATGGTTTTTGGTGCTTGATGCTATGGGGGGTTGCAGCTGTGGTTGTTGTTGTGGTTTTTTGGTTGGTGACCTTGATTCTGATCTAGCTCGGTCCCAGGGGTTGGTATTTGAATTAAGAACGGGGAATATCGTAGGTTTTGTCGGTGACTTGACGACCTTCTTTGAGGCCTCAATGGCATCATGAAGTTCCTGTGTCAACCTACGTTCTTGATCCTGCTCTTCCTTCTGGGCGTTCTCGAATTCTTCCTCCGGCCAGATCTCCCAGCCGTCATCGTCTAGTAGCCTTTTCCGCTTGAGGTCTTTTGTACCGCCGTCTTGTTGGCCATCTGCTCGGGTATAGAAACCCGCGGCTTCAAAAAAACCTCCGTGGCTACCGATGTCTTTCTTTGCCAGGTTCACTAGGTTTGTCATACGTAACCCCATGAGACGAAGCTTGAGACCGGGGTATTCACGCTCCAAGGCTGTTAACAAAGGGAGCGAGTAGTTGTAGAGATCTGGGGCGTTTTTGATCGGACGGGGACAGAGTTTTTGTCTAGAGAACACCTGTTTGAAGCAACCAACCATCAGCCATCAGTCATCAGCTATGGATATTGGAAGATGAAGAACATACTTGGTAATCATGCATCTTAATCTTCAAAACCAGTGTTCTACCAGCGACTTCAACTCTTGCCATATCCGCCTCCAACTCAATCGCGATCTTCATAAGTTTCTCTCGTAACTTGGCCGGGTCTGAGATATCGGAGAAGGTGGTTTCTGAGCCGACGGATTTACGCGGGTATTCTGAAATGGGGCGGATGGTGGTACGGCCTATACCAAGGTAGGTTCGGAGGAGGAAGGTAAAGGACTAAATGAGGTAGGGTTAGGAATGGTTTCAATGGAGGAGGGGTGAAGGGTTTTGTGGCCCTTGGTAAGGAGGATAAACTCACTTTTTCACCCCATAACGACATCAGGAAACTTCGGTGAGTGAAGATATCTCCACAGGTCTTGATACCGACACTGTGGAGTTCTCGCTCGAAGACTCTTCCGACGCCGTTGATGCTCCGGACTGGAAGAGAGGAGACGAATTGCATGATTGCTTCTCTCTCTGGTGGGATGTACTGAAGTTGGATATTAGTCAGCTACTCTACATTACAAGCAAATATCAAGCAGAGGCGCTGGATAACGAAGAAGACTTACGAATTGCCCATTGGGCTTATTTATGTTCGATGCGACTTTTGCAAGTTTCGCATTCGGCGCAATTCCAGCAGAGATGGAGATTTGCGTAGTGGAAAGAATCTCAGAACGAATCTGGTGGACAAGTTCTTCAGGATCCAGTTCGGGATGTGCTAACAAATACTTTTCAAATCAGCCAACCATGTTCCCTTATCTCATATCCCACTCCTTCATCCCTTTGGTTTAATCCAACTTACCGGCGTGAGATTCAAATAAGCCTCATCAACACTAGTGGCCTCATATCTCGGATCATATTTGGCAATCACCGTCCTGATCTCTTCCGCTTTTTTCGTATATTTCTCAAAGTTCGGTTTAATAAAAACCAACTTTGGACATATCTTTGCGGCTATGTGACCTGCCATTCCTGATCGGACTCCGTATTTACGTGCTTGGTAGTTGCACGTGGTCAGCACTCCACTACCGACGGCCATAGGGACCAGTTTAAGCTCAGGCCGGTCAAGCTCTTCGACGGAGGCGTAAAAGGCGTCGCAGTCCATGTGCACTGGGGGGTGTCAGCTTACTTCAGCCACCAGCCACAACCTCCTCATTCCAGTTTGGGAGACTTACCGATGACTTGGGTTAAGTCCCGTTCGCTTTCAAGAAGCGCAATCTGTTGGAGGTTAGACACCTTACTTTGCTAGAATCAAGAATAGTCGGAATTAATGGAAATCTTACGTGCTCATCTGCTTTTCTCTCCTCGTATTTTATCTGACCGGGCATAAGCTTAGCTTTCTTCTTAAGAAGCTCTTCTATCTTTGCCGTCAACTGTTTAAATTATTAGCTCTTGATTAGTTCTTTCTCCACCTCATTCTCCAGGTCCTCCTTGCTCTCTTTGTTTGGTCATAATCAATCACTCGTTGGGCAGAGTGCGAGTTTATTTTGAGACGAGAAATTGGAAATAAAACATACCGCTTCATCCCTCCGTTCCTCATTCTCAAAGAATTTCGAGCCAACACTCGCAGCGTAGATTATTTCCCCTACTTTCTGCTGATCCACACCTTCTTGTCCAGCTTTCATCAAGGAGGGTCCCAGAAGGGAGTGATGGAGCGATGTATTAACCCCTCCAACTCCAGTTCCAGATCCAGCTCCTCCTGCTGGTAGCGGTGGTGATGCAGAGTCCTCAGCTTCATCAGCAGCTTTCCTACAAGGCGATAAAGGCTCTCTAGGACGCTGAAAAGAAGGAGCAAGTTCCTTAAACAAGCCCTCTTCGCGTTCTTCACCCAATATCGCCGATGGTATAGCTGGCTTCTTGAACTCGCTCTCTGATTCTGGGGGAGGCAGCTGGAACGAGGGGGCAAGGTCCTTAAACAAGCCCTCGAGTTCATCAGCTGCCTTCCTAGGCGGTGAGATTGGTTCCCTGGGATGCTGAAATGATGGGGCTAGGTCCTTAAACAAGCCCTGAATTTCTGGTGGGGGATTCTGGGGTTCTGGTGAGGGGGGTATTGCCTCGGGTTCCTGGGTTGAGTTCTTTGGTAGTTGGTAGGAGGTTGGGATAAAAGCTTGTTCCTTAAACGAGCTGTTTATTAACCTCACAGGACGCTGGAGAAATTCCTGCACTAGGTTTTGTGCTGAGGGAGGAGGGGAATTGTTTTGAGACGGTATCTGGGTAGTGGGCGGCAAGAAGTCCTTAACTTCAAGCTCGTCATAAAGATCCGGTCTTGGTTGCGCCGACGGTGGGGTTATATTGCCGGGGATTTGGGGATACAAAAGCCCGTTATTTCGTGGCGGTTGTGTAGAGGGTGGTATTTCGTCATAAATATCATCTATTAGTTTATTTAAAAAAAATGTTAAAACGAATCCTTCAGCGGTAATTTTTGGTGTTGGCCTAGAGTTTTACGCACCTTGTTCCGCTTGCTGTCCGGCCTCTTCCCTTGCTCTAAGCTGCAGGAGCTCGTCGTCGGCGCCAAGTTCACTTCCATTCTGAATTTCTTCTTCCTGCTCCACATGACCTAGCTGCGAAGGCCGTTGCGCCGCGATCTCCGCCATAATCTCGTCCCATTCAGCATCATCAGAAAAACTGGGAAATTCGTCCATGTGGGGCATGTCGCGTCGCGCTGACACGGTAAGGATTGGGGGACGTGTTTATGTGGTTTGGTCATGTGACTTGGTGGGTACGCGAGTTTGCGCTAGGATAAGTTTGGACAGGTCGGGGGTGAGGTTGGCTCCCTGGGCTCCCCTCGGGTCAGGGAAGAGAGGGGTCATGGTCGGCCATGTGGAGCTGCACAAATCACAGGATTCAGCAGCTGTAGACGAATAGAAGTTGGAAGAGGAGGATGAGGAGATGCGAGGGGAAAGGGGGGATTCGCTATGTGCTGACGATGGAGAGGGGAGCTTCAAGGCAAGAGCTGAGACCCTGAAGTCAACAGCAGAGCTGGAGCTTTGGTTCCAAGTTGGATTTCTTTTTGCTTCAAAACTCTACAAGCAGACGAAAATATTCCGGATTCGCCACAAACTACACACATGTTTCATGAATGCAATATAAATTCCGGTACACATGCATCCAGCCGATCTTGGGGATGTTCTTGATCACATTTCCACTTGCTTGAACGCCAATTCCGGAGATGACGACTGTTGGCGGCTGGGAGGCGGGGGAGGCTGAATAGAGTGTGCGGATTGGGAATAAACAACTGAGGGGCCGAACCAAAGTGACGATAGCTTGGAATTTAAGACAGACGAATAGCGTGTGGTTTGGGATAAGCGTGGGAGGGGAAGGAAGAGTGAAAACAGCTGTTGTTTGGAGTGATTGAAGAGAGAGGTGAAGAAGGAAACGTCGATGAATGAAGAGAGAGAAAGAGTGTGTGAAGAAGGAGAAAGAAGAAACATCAATCAGTAGATAGAGATGAAAATGAAATATCAATGATGTAAAGAGAAAGAGAAATGAAGAAGAAACATCAATGAGTGAAGAGACCGAGTGAAGAGAGATGAATAAGAAAAAGAAACATCGAGTGAAGAGAGATGAAGAAACGTCAACAAGTAATTTGTAAATTTATATTCAGAATAATCCAAATAATCCAAACATCAAACTGTAATCATCATCATCGTTATCCTAAAATTCTATTGTGGTCAAGATGATCACTTTGTTCAATTCACAAGCCAACGCCGCCCGCCTGTCCCCCTCCCCATCACGAGACGAAATCCCTCCGCCCAGCAGCCAACCACCACACCCGACTGGTGAAGCCAGCCCACAGCGACCCTAAATCACCGCCCACCTGCCAGCTTTTCGCTACACCTTCACATCGGATCTCCCAAAACGACGTCGGTCGACGTCGACGGCTACCAGATACCACCACGATGCTGTTCTACTGAGCACAGACCTCCCCCGATACACATCCAAGCTGTGAGAAGCGCTTCTTAAGCTCCGACTCCCTTTCGCGAGAGACACAAGCTGCAGCGAGAACAACACCACAGCGAATTACCATCTACATGCCATGAAGGTCCCACCTCTTACTACAAATCCACCAGACACCGCAGAACGATTGAAACGCAAGAAAAGCACAATGGCCACCGAACGACCGCCCGCGAAAGTCCCGCCGAACAACCCCTCAACACCAGTCCTTCCACGAGTGCGAACCACCCGAAATCCGACTCCCTCTTCACTTCACCCGAATGTCACCACCAGATCACCCAAAGCAGCACCTCGCAAACCGCGATCCGACACAGTGACTGCTCCTCCAGATATGTCACATCAGAATCTCTCCCCCCGACCGTATATTGCCCGACCATCCAGTGCGGCCAGCAACCGCAGTTTTGCTTCGAACGCAACTTACAATGGGAACTCTAGTCGCATGTCGCAACCAAACATCAACTCAACCAATGGATCGTCAATGTTCTTCCACGCAGGCCAGACGGGCTATCACGATGCACCCGCTCCGCAGCCAACCTACAACCCAGCACCTACGAGCGCTCCGAAGTTTTTCCACGCCGACGGTGCGCCCTCTGTAATAACGAATGGGGATCTTCTTCCCCGTCGTCCTTACCGCGCCTCTATGGCAGGCTCAACAGTCGGTTCTGCCGTTGGTTCTGCAGTAGGATCTCACATTGGTAGTGAAAGAATATTGGCACCCTCACCGGCATCACGAGCCTTCAACCCCTCACCACCTTCCAGTCGTCCGTCTAGCATAGTGGGGCAACATACAGTAACAAGATCCGCTTCAATGATAATGTCAAAACCCCATACTCCATTATCAACACCAACAGCACCGCCCTCTACAAGAGCGCACGTAAAGTTCATCTACGCCAATGGAGCAGAAGAGCTCTCACCTCCGCGGGAGTATGCCGGCTCAGCTACCTCCTCCCCACAGTTACAACAATCACCATTTCCCGGGGCCATAAATACCTCTCCAAGTAAAACCGGATTTCCTATGTCGCCTCTAGGTTCCCCTGGTCTATCTTCACCACCACATTACTTTCAACGGCAAGGTTCTCATTCAAGGAAATCAAGCACAGACATGCAAAGAGATGCTAGAAAAGCTAGAACCGTTTCAGTAAGCTCTATGGCAGAGGTGACAGCAGCGCCACATACGGATGAAGAACACAGCGAGGTCGACAATGAGGATGATAACAGCAGCTCTCATTCTTCTGACGATCTTTCTGAATCGGAATCAGAAGAGGATGATAATGAGCCGGAAGAAGCTCCACCGCCTCCTCCTATGACAGCCGCGGAGAGGATCAAGATGATGGAAGAGCGTGCGGCAAATTCTAGAAGGGAACGCAAGGTACGTGAATCCAAAAATCATACATAATATATCCCGAGTGATATATAACCGCCAAGACCCTCAAAAAAACTAATAATAAACTCAATATCAATAGGTTATGGATCTCGAAATCTCCAATGCTTCCCTATTAGCCATCAACAAAACCCTTGAGCGCGAAATGCGTAAACAAAGCGCTGAGCTTCGTCGCTACAAGCGGTTAGCACGCACAGGCACAATAGCTTCCATGAGCTCCAAACCGGACCTAAAAACCAAGGCCGGCATCGACTCCGCCATCGACACAGAAGCGGCCACAATCGAAGAAGGAGACTCGGATTATTCTCTCGACTCGGATCCTTCAACTGATACAGAAACTGAAAAACTCTCAGAAGAAGCATCTAGCAACTCTGACGCATCTGGAGACGAAAGCGCGAATGATGAAAAACACCGCGCGGCAGATGAAAAGAGACTGGCGGCGGACTTGTCAAAACACCAGGCTTTACTTGATGCTAGTACGAAGATGAATAAATCATTACATTGCTGTTTACTGGTTACGGATCAGCTTATTAAGGAGGGAAAGAAGGCGCTGGAATATTCGGTTAAACCATCGGATGTACGCATTGGTGGAAGGGTACTGATAGATGAGGATGAAACGACGTTGGATTCAGTGGATGTATCAGCTGCCGAGGAGACGGAGGATGAGCAACATACAGATGCGGAGCACGAGACTGAGGAAGATGAGGGAGAGGAGGAGGATGAAGATGAGGATGAGGATGAGTTGACGGAGGAGGAGGATTATTACGAGGATAGGTTTGATGGGCAGGAGGAGGAAACAATTCCGAAAAAACTGTTCATACCTCCGGAAAGACTGAGGGAGTTGAGATATGGGATGGCATAACCGGGAAGAGGAGATAGAGAAGGGCGGGCTAAGAGGGCGAAGTGATTGCTTTTAGGCGTTTATATGGGAGTTTGACAGTTTGATAAGCCTGGGAAGGGAATGATATGATAAACACAACTATAACTATGGGGAGGATGAATGATAATTGTATGCGGGGGTATCAGTAACCCGAGGAATTTGGACAAGAGCCGGATTGGATTGAAGGAATTAGCGGGCATTGGCGATGGGGCGATAAGTTTTTCACAGTAGTTTTTTTTTTCACTACAGGTTTTCTTTTTTTTCTTCTTCTTCTACCAGTTTTCTCAACCATAGGTGTTGTTTTTTCTGTTTTTTTTTTCTAAACTTTTTTTTTTATCATCAACCGCGTTTTTTATTTGCGGTTGTTTTTCAACACTTCTCTGCTACTTACTAAAGTCATTTTGTACTATTACACATGTTAGTGTTTTGCTTCGTTCTGTAGGAAAACTTCGCCACACCGCTCTAATACCAGAAGTCATGTACTGTAATAGTCCAGTCTGTGCTCAGAGGCAAAGTACTTTTACTTTGGAAATGAATTAATGATCACTTGTTTGGACATGGACCCTTATGTACTTTCCTTTGAAATAGACTGAAATTTGAATATAAATGAATCCGAAATGGTAAAATGATACCATGCATGCATGTGACGAAGGATCCGAAATAAAAGAAGGTCCGAACAAATGAAGTAATCCCAACTCCATAAGGCCCCAGCCCAACGCCATGACCACCACAAGGATCAAACGATGGCGACATATGAAACACATCCGAGATATAGATAGATATATTTTTATGCATCACAGACAAAGCGTGAGCTTGGCCTGAACTTTGAACTTGTAACACCGGTTATCGATACTTAAGGTTGATATTGTAACTATAAACATAATAGCATCAAATCTTCCGTTGTTCGGACAGTTCGTAACAGCTAAATTTCTACACCCTTATCTTACACACCGGACAATCGCCGAGTTTCCGGTCCAGATCCGATATACCCATCAACACTACGGCTACCCGTTTATCATCCCGCTCTCGGCTACTCCTACGCTTTGGTCTCCTTCTCTTCAACCTTCGCCGCATTCTCCTTCTCTAGTTTTTCTACCTCCTTACGCTTCGCGGCTAATTTCTTCGCACGTTCCATTATCTATCACATCAAAAGTTAGCGGTATTCTAGAAGGTTTCCATCCCGGACATCGCAGCTACGTAACACCTCCCGAGAGCGCAGTGAGCACTTCCGAGCTGAATCGCAACAGGCCGAGACTCCATCCTGGCATAACAGCCTTGCGCATCCCCTTCTCTTCCCCAGTATCCCACAGTGAACTCACCTCCTTATCCTCTCTCTCTCTCTCCTCCAACTCCTTAATCCAAGCATTCTGTCTCTCCTTTGCCTTTATACCCTCTGCCTCAATTCTAAGTGCCTTCTCCGCCTCTCTCTTATCCTGGTAGTAATAACTTCCACCAATCATAGCCGCAACAGTAAAAGCTTGTCCATAGATACGCGCTCTGAACATCTTATTAGTGTGTTCCTTATTTCCCGCACGAATCGATCGTGTCGCTTTGTATAAAGCAATACAAGTGATCGCAACACCTATGGGGACTAAAGGTTCTTCTTTAAGACGGCGGAAGATTTTGGAAAGACGGTTTTCGGAGTAGAAATCTCTGGATGGGGGTTTGGTCAGTGTCGCGGCTTTACGGAGGGGGGGTAAATATCTTGGGAACTAACTCATTGTCGTCGAAGGATGATGGCATTTGGCGTGACATGGTGGGCGGTTGTTTGCTGGGTGTTTCGCGACGTGCGGAGAGCTCTGGTGACGGTTGAGGTGCGGAGGTGACGGCGGAGGAGGAGGTGGGTTGCAACGGTCGTGTAGACACCCGACGTCACCAGTCACCCGAGACCCGCACCACCCTGCGGTTTAGAGTTTGCTTTTGCGATACCCGCGTTTAATGTCCCGAAGTACTTAAACGAGGGATTTTGTTATTATTCTCGCTCTGCCATGAAATGAACAGTCTCGGTATAATATTTCTTCATGTGGGAAATCTTATCATTATCTCGACCTTATCACAAAAATCGGATATCTCGGAATAATATTTTTTTTTCAAACTACCATATTAAATCAAATATCTCGGGATAATTTTTTTTTTCCAGCTCATCATAACAAACCGAAATGTCTCGGGATAATATTAATATTTCTTCAAATTACCCGGCACACACCACCACCACCATTCGAGCTCTACGCGATAAGCGAGTTCACGAAAAAATTCCCACGTGATTTTCCTTCCCATCCTTCCAAGACCAGGATAAGAATAGTTTGTTAAGCGCGACGCTGTGTCACCCCGCCTCAGCGAGCTAAAATTCTTTCCTGTGCCTGTCCCAGTGGATCCCGGAGCTCTGACGGCCTACGAGCAGAACAGGTGTGAATATATACCGTAACCCCGCTCCTTCGCCACGCGCATTTGATACAGGCACCCGCGAACCCCCTCAGATCCTCCCTAAAAAAAAAGAAACATGGCAGCAACAAACAGCTTGACAGATTACAGCTCTGCTGTTCCTGATCTTCCTAGACAACGCCCTGATGTTCCGGAAGATAAAGATGGTCACCCTGATGTGAGTCTTTTAACCAACCATCCACGCCATTGAATAGCTCCGGTGCCTGGTCTTATTCCAAAAAAACCCCCCAGACGGAAAACGGGAGAAACAATTACGCGGATTAAAGAGTGGGATTTACTTCGAAACCAGCTGACATTCACATTCACAACCTAGTATCTCCGCCTCATCCTCACCTCAAGAATCTACGATGTCCTCACGGAAACTCCCGTTACCAACGCGGTAAACTTAACAACTAAGACTGGCTACAAGGTCTTGCTCAAGAGAGAGGATCTTCAGCCGGTTTTCAGTTTCAAGGTTAGAGGAGCTTATAACAAGATGGCACATTTGCCTGTTGAGGAGAGGTGGAAGGGAGTTGTTGCATGTTCAGCTGGTGAGTTGATATCTTAAAAATCCCGTAGATATTATATTCTACAACAGAACTTCTTAGGACAAGTCTAACTTTCCCAGGAAACCACGCCCAGGGAGTCGCCTACTCTGCCAAACACCTTGGTATCCCCGCCACCATTGTGATGCCCACAGGAACCCCCACCATCAAGCACACCAACGTATCCCGACTCGGCGGTCGTGTAGTTCTCTACGGCCTCGATTTCGACGCTGCGAAAGAGGAATGTAAGCGTCTAGAGCTTAAGCATGGACTTACCAATGTTCCTCCTTTCGACGATCCCTATGTTATCGCTGGTCAGGGTACCATTGCTATGGAGCTTTTGAGACAATGTAACATTGCGGAACTAGAGGCTGTGTTCTGTTGTGTTGGTGGTGGTGGTTTGATTGCTGGTATTGCGGTTTATTTGAAGAGAATTGCGCCCCATGTTAAGATTATTGGTGTGGAGACTTATGATGCCAATGCCATGGTTCAGTCACTCAAGGAGGGAAAGAGGGTTACGTTAAGTGAGGTTGGATTGTTTGCGGATGGTGCAGCGGTGAAGGTGGTTGGAGAGGAGACTTTCAGATTGTGTAAGGAGTATGTGGACGAGGTTATTCAGGTTACGACAGACGAGATTTGTGCTTCTATCAAGGATGTCTTCTTGGGTATGTTTTTTATTCCCTTTGGTGGATTGGTTTTACAGTTGCTAACTAGCGGTAGATACCCGTTCCATCGTTGAGCCCGCTGGAGCTCTCGCCCTTGCTGGACTCAAGAAATACGCCGCCCGCCACAACCCCTCCTCCCCCGAGTCCTCTCTGTGCGCTATCCTCTCCGGCGCAAACATGGATTTCGACCGTCTTCGTTTCGTTGCCGAGCGCGCCCGTTTAGGAGAAGGCAAAGAGGTCCTGCTCTCCGTTGTCGTCCCCGATCAGCCCAAGGTCTTCAACTCAATGATGCAATGCATCCTTCCTCGTCCTGTTACCGAATTCTCCTACCGTTTCGGAGACAGAGAAAAGGCCATGATCTTTATGAGTGTTATGGTTGATAACCGGGAAGAAGAGATCCCCAAGATCTTGAAGGGTTTCGAAGAGAAGGGATTCAAAGGAATGGATATCAGCGATAACGAATTGGCAAAGAGCCATGCTAGATATCTTGTCGGAGGAAGACTACCAGAGGGTGTAGTAGAGAAGGAAAGATTGTACAGATTCGAGTTCCCAGAGAGGCCTGGTGCCCTTGGAAAGTTCTTGGATTTGTTGAACCCGGACTTTAACATCTCTCTCTTCCACTACAGAAACCATGGTGGTGATGTTGGAAAGGTTCTTGTGGGTATTCAGGTTCCTGAAGGAAAGCAGCAGGATTTGGATAAGTTCTTGGCTGAGCTTTCTTACCCCTTCGTTGATGAGACTGAGAACGTAAGTTGCTTTATTAAAACCCCAACCCAAGAAGGTGGAAAATGGTTTCGCTAATACATGTTACAAATAGCCTGTTTACCAGAACTTTTTGAACACTACTCACTTGAACAACTAGACGGCGCAATTTGCGAAGCGAGAAGGCGCAATGGATGTAAAAGGCGTTTATACCGGATGTCGCGAAATGTTATGGATGTTATGGATGTCATGGTTATGGAAACGGCGTAAATACCAACTTAAAAATACCAGGCGTAGATGGTTCATGATATGGATAGGATGTTATGGATATGGATATTATAAATAACGTAGATACCAGGTGCAAAGGTGTAAAAGGCGAAGAAGGGAGGAGGGGGGTTGGGGGGGGGGGGGGGGTGGGTTAGGATATATGCAAGTTCTAGACGAAGATTTTGGGGGGTGGACCATATAGAAATATTAGAAATGGTGCGATGCATTTATTAAAGTTTTATTTTACATTACCATATCTCCCTCCTTACCTTACTCATTCAAATCTTGGTATCTCACAATTTTATTCCAGGGATAACATACGCCATTATTTTTTTCTTCACAAATAAAAAACTATCCAAAGCAAAATAATCCCATCTCAAAATCCTCCTCCTTGATGCTTAAAAATTAAAGTGGGTGAAAATACTTCTTAAGGCCCGAGTGATAGTGTATGTTCTAGGCGTAGATTGTACGCCACTATAGATTTTCTATATAAACCCCCTTCCACCCCCGGCTTCTTTGCTCGTGGAATAGGCGGAGGTAACCCTAACCCAGTTTTCTCGAATCATACACTCTCCAGTTATACCGGTACTGGTACGATCTCGACACGGCTTGAAATTGGAAATTGGAAACGGGAATGGCTGGAATGGCTGGAATGGAGGAAATGGAGGAGTTTGTGGATATTGAGGCGCATAATGGGTTGTCGTTGGAGGAGATTCGGGGGTTTTTACCGCAGGTGGTGCCGTTGGGTAGGTTTGGTATTGGAGAATGGGATGATAGGATTGGTTGGGGATGATTTATCCCCCCCTTCCCCTTCCCTCTTCTGCTTTCTTTATTTCTTTAACTGTATCTGTATCTTACACCTTACACCTTTTCACGCTCTATTTTTTGATTTTATTCCTCCTTTCCTCCTCCCATCCCCCCCCCCCCCCCCCCCCCCCCCGTCCCCCCACCGCCTTTAAATCAAAATAAATTCCCAGAGTAGTATTTAATTTACTAACCACCATTCTAGGCATAACCCTCCACACAGCGCAGTCCATGACCCCTGCGGAATTTCTCTCTTGCTTTAATCTGGTGGAAGGGAATATGAAGCCAATGTATCTTCGCTCAACAATCGGATGGTCGGCTTCGGAGAAGAAAAAGGAGATGGAACATCCTGCGATGAGGTTTCTTTTATTACCGGATGGGGAGGGGTTTGCGAGTTTTATGGTCACCGAAGAGGAAGGGGAGGAGGTGGTTTATTGGTATGTTTTTTTTTAACTCTTTTTTTGTTTTTCATCTGTTGTTTTCACAATCCAACGCCCGGGATCATAAATGGACTGAGAGCGCAACCAATCCAAATTCCCATACCCAAACATGCAAACATTCAAACATTCAAATAACCATCGCAAAACCCCCGGCTAACAAAACCCCACCAGCTACGAACTCCAACTCGCAGAAACAGCCCGTAACACAGGCAAAGGAGCAAAACTAATGCAGGTTCTTGAGGGATTCGGACATAATGTTGGTTTGCGGAAGGCCATGCTTACGGTTTTCTCCGAGAATGAGGGCGCTATTAGGTTTTATAGGAAGAATGGGTGAGTTATTTCGTCTTTCTTTTTGCTGTGCTTGTTGTTTGTGTTCTGGTTGTGCTTGTTCTGGTTGTTTTTTGCGCTAGAGAGGGGGGTCTATCATGATTCACGATGGAAATGGATGAGATGCACGAGAGAAAGAAACTGATATGGAGAACATATAGATACGAGATAGATCCAATCTCACCAACTGGAAGAGTTACGAGAAGTGGGAAGGTTAGGCCCCCGAGTTATTATATTTTCTCGAAGGAAATTTAGGCTTTTTGATGCTTTTTCTTTCGTGAGGGGGGGGGGGGGGGGGGGGGAGGGTATGATGAGGTTTATGAGATTGGTTAACAGGGGGGGCGAGGGGGTGGGGGAGAACTTGTGGAGAGGGGATATCATAGCAAGAGCCGGTACTGGAAGCTAGTAGTGGTGGTGACAGTGGTAAAAGTATTCAATAACAAGCATGTAGTATCTTATAACCAAAGCCGAGAAGTGAACAGTGAATATATCCAACCAGTTACCAGTGTTCCCCACAGCCAGTCCGTTCCATTCCACTCCCTAGCTGCAGCGGGTCTGTACCATAGGACTATTTTGAACGCACTCTATCTGGTGAAGACTGAAGAAAGCATAGAATTCAGGCCTTTGTGCATGTTAGACGAGCTCAGGCTTGAAACAGATATTCAGCCATAGGGTAACTGGTTACCTTGCATGAGATGGCTAATATTAAATTTCTTTCAACTTGTTCCAAATGGTTGAGTTTGGATATATGCTCGTGCAAGGTGTACAAGGGATAACGTAATGCGTCACGGGGACGATATGGGGTGATGTATTTAACCTCCGTGAATTCACTGGTTTCAAAACGTAGTATCGGTTTTTACTATATTCTCTGAATTACCTAAGTATATTTTCACACTCCATTCTATCATTTTCTACATTTCTTCGCGCAGTAATAGCTGCCAATTGAGAAAAAATCGGAAAAGGATCTCATATATACATCAATTTTCAAAATCCCAACGTCTAAAACATCCTATGTAATCGTAAGGGGACTAAGCACTACATAAACCAATCAAACTATTTCAAGAACACCTCCCACAGACAATCATTAAACAAAACCGCAATGTCAATTGAACTTATAAAGCCCCAAAAACAGATTATTTCCCAGCTTTTATTCTGACGCGTGTTCCAGTCTTCATCATAACGTGCATTCTCACCGCTTCCAGCCGCAGATATCCATTTTCACGAGACAAAGTCTTCACTCCGAGTCTCCGGATCAAGGAGATAACACCTACCCGAATCTCTGGCTCAAGGAGATAACACCTACCCGAATCTAGCATCGACGCGGAAGTTGGAACCATCGACATCTACCGCCATCCAAACCCGCCATCCAAACCCGCCATTCACAACTGCCACAAGAATCACGAACCAAGAACCAAGAACCGTCTTTTCTCCGTCTACCCAGCAACGGCTCATATTCCAATTCTACCACCATCTTTCATCCCCGGGGTTTGTAGTTCAATTGGTTAGAACTTAGAGCACGGTTACTTTACAATGCACAGAGGCCTGTGGAGGTTCGAGTCCCACCGAACTCATCTTTTTGCGGCGCAGCGGTGGCTTTTTTTTACACAGCGAAAATCTATAATTCATATTAAGTTTACTTCACATTTCATAGTTACGAATTTTTTGTATTCTATTCCTGGGGCTCGAGAATAAGACTAGAAGCATCTAGGCTATGATATTTATTAAATAAATCACATCTCAGATAGTTAAAGTTAAATAAAACGCTGTTGAAAAAATGTAGACATTTTGACCCGTTACTGTGACTGTACAAGACTGATCGCGATGTACTACGTAGACATGGGTATTATCACATGATGGTGGTTGATTCTCGCTAACTGGCACATAACCGTGTGGAAAATCCGTTTTCTTTATTATTCTAAGGAAACGGTATTGAATAGTACTTGTAACGCGATTCTCCTCGCTAAAATCTACTTCTTCTCAAATATGTAATATCAAATATGTAATATTTGTTATCCATTAAGACAAAGATAATGATGTGGTGTATGGATAGGTGGGAGACAAGTCAGGTAACCGGTGCTGCTTTACGAGAGGAACACGCGCAGATGGTGCGCGCGTGGGCTGAAGGAGTGAATGATTGTGTAACCCGGTACTGGCTTACGAGTAGCGGAGCCGCTTCGGTTCCCGTGCAGAGCGATTCCATGAAGCTTTCCATTCAGGATATGGAATATTATGGCGGCAATTACCTGCTCGCTTAGAAGCGGAGCCTATTTATGTCTAAAAGCGGCTAGACACTACATACAGCAGGCTTCGTTCGCTAAAGCCGCTTACAAGACTCACAGGCGATGATTCGCTCGGGAGGTATCATGCGTTCTCCGGATTCCGCGAGGGATAATGTCCTGCAACAATGTCGTCAACGATTACTGACGGATCAAAGCCGTCTCTGACGGATCAAGGTTCGCTACGTGGTGACACTATGACTGCTTTTTGGACTGTGTTTTTCGCCGCACTACCTTATGATATATATAGGCCGCTTCTTCTCCTCCGTTCCTACTACTCAATCTTCTCACAAAATTATCATACCGCCAAAATGAAGGTTTCCACTTTGAACCCCACCACTTCTGGTATGAAGAAACGTCTTTCAATCGCTTATCTATTGGCCTTGAATGTCCTGCTCGGTAATTGCCAGAACGTCACGGCCCCCTCCTTTACCACCGACAACGATACCATCAACGACAATACCACCAACCTCATCACCACCACCGAAGCCAACACCACATCCTCCGCCGCTATTAGCATTCGTGCCATCTCCCTTACAGAGCATGAACGAGCCCCTACGGACATCGAAGCCCTCGAAATCTGCCAGTCACCTCAGTTCGAGCCTACCCAAGCCAACTTCCTGGAAGCAGGCGCCTACAAGTGGATGGTCGACTTTAACAAGGAGAACTCCGACACCGAGTTCTTCGTCCGCCACGGCATGTTGGCGACTATCGCCAATAATTACCTTGGGTTGAATAACTTTAAGTGCGCCCTGGGAACGTCCCACCAGTGCCGTACCGACTGTCCCACGGTGGTCAAGAGTATCGGCGACCTCGACTTGGCCCGAAAGGTCTTCTTCACACTTGCTTCTGGCCAGAATCTTTTGACTGTTGGTGAGCTTGTATACGATGGCATCGAGAGTGCCCAACTGAACATGATGGGACTTGTTCCCCGGATGTCACTCGAGAACTTTATGCTCTCCAAAACCCCCCAAGAACAAGAAAAGGCTAAAGCCATGGCCTTTTTCGCCGGATTGATCAGTTGGGCAGTCACCAACATTATCCAGACCATCACCCCGCTCATGCCCTTCAAGGGAATTGTCGACAGCATCATTGGCGAGTTCGAGAAAATGTACACCGACGAGAACGATGCAAAGATAACACAGTTCTGGGGCGAGGTTTGGGAGGGACGTGGTGAAGTTCCAGCCACCTGGCTTAACCATATAGATGATGACTCGTTCGCCCCGACAAAGTTGGCGAAGCATCGTTTAGGTATCGGAAAGTTTAAAGAAGACGTTGACGGGATCTTCAACACCCGCCTGTACAAGGAGGCGTCCGATCGACTTTGGGCCATCGGTCTCAACATCGCCCTCCCCATCTACCTCCGCGACTGGATCGAGTCTTTCCAGGTTCCAAGCCCAGATTCGCCTCACGATGCCAATGTAGCTATGGTATCTGCCATGGTCCAGGAGACTGGTCGCTTTGCCAGACGCCGCCTGAAGGAGAACTTTGTCTACGTATTTGGCCCCGGAACCTCCTCAATCAAGGCCGATGGAACCTCCTACTTGACCAACATCCTCGGAATGGGTACTTTCCTGCCTGTCGACTCCTCTATTTTGTCCCATTGGACCTCTTCTACCGTTGAGGATACCCTCACCCAGAATATGTACATGAAGACATTGAACGCAGCTCTTCGTGCACAAAAGCACTTTATCAGCTGCACCCCAGACTTCCGCCATAAGGAACGCCGCAGCACCTTTTCGAACACTGGAGTCGCCGCTCCGAATTGCTATGCTGACAATACCGGCCCCGCCAAATCAAAGGCATGCATCAACGGAGAAGTCTGTTACTTCTACC
Organism: Pyronema omphalodes; assembly: GCA_024516155.1. NCBI lineage: Eukaryota > Fungi > Ascomycota > Pezizomycetes > Pezizales > Pyronemataceae > Pyronema > Pyronema omphalodes. Next base: position 619,141 of record JAJJXM010000013.1, read on the forward strand.
GCTGGGCAGATCGAGGACTCCCCAACGCCCACCACGTCGAGGATCCCGTTGGCCTCGACCGCATGGCCAGCAACGCCATAACCATCGGAGACATCATCGAGTCCTCCGTCAAGACCGCCGATTCGAACGCCGCCCAGGATGGAGAGGTTGCATTGTATGACACCTCCGGATTCCGCACCGTCATGAACGGTCCCACCGCCGACCACCTCACCAACTCCTCCACCACCGGGATGTTCTCCATTCCAGTCTGCCACACTCCTTACAACTGGAACGGTCCCACCGATGGCTACCAGAACAAGAACGACGACGACCCATTCAGCTCTCGCAAATCCCTCCCCTGCTACTGTGGACCACTTGGACGGGACACCTCCTCCGTCTGGGGAGCCATGCGTCTCGAGTCATCCACCGGTATTGAGGAATACCAGAACTTCCTCTGCCCCCGCCTGATCAAGACCAAGATCCTCAACCGTCTCGAGCGCAACATTGCTCGCTGCCGTATCGGTATTTCCCACGGCTGGAAAGGTCTCGGTTTCCAAGGAAAGGTGCCTGACCACCTCTGCCCTCTCTTCTTGAGCGAGATTGATGCTCGCGGCTACACCAGCATTGATCAGATCCCTCAGAAGGTTCAGGATATCTTGGTCTGCAAGATTAAGCACGACAAGAGTAAGGGATGTAAGCCTTACATCAAGACCCCTATTGCCGATGCTTGGAAGGAGGCCGGTTTCGATGATTCGACTGCTCTGGATGTCGACTTCAAGGATGATGAGGTGTCTGGTGGTCTCCTTGAGATTGGAGATGGATCCGAATCCTACAACACCGAGGAGCAGGCTTCTACCGAGGAGGAGGAAGAGGAGCAGCCAATCGACTATGCGGCGAGAATCAAGCCTGGAGTGGGCGGCAATACCTACACCAAAACCAGAACCTTTGCGCCCCTTTCCACCGCCCCTGCCTCCGACGCCGTCTCCTCCACCACCGCTACTAGCTCGGCCGCCTCTACCACCTCTGAGAGCAGCGCCGCTTCCGAATCTGCTACCGCATAAGCAGAGATTCTAGTTGTTTTTGTACATTGTCATGTATTGTCTGTTTTTGCATTCTGTTTTATTTTGGGCTTTGATTTCTAATGTTTTGTTTTATTCTGTTTTTCACGAAAAAAAAAAAAAAAAAAAAAAAAAAAAAAAAAAAAACTGGGCAAGGAGTTAGTTCAAGGAATTTATTTGCATATCTTTTTCACATAGAGCTGGGCAAGGAGTTAGGTATAGATGGAGTTTGTTTCTTACGGTTATATTGTCTCGTATTGTCTGTTTTTTCATTCTGTTTTGTTTTGGGCTTTGATTTCTGTTGATTTGTTTTGTTCTGTTTATCACGAAAAAAAAAAAAAAAAAAAAACAAAAAGGGCAAGGAGTTAGTTCAAGGCGGAGTTTTTTTGCATATCTTTTCAAAATAGAGCTGGGCAAGGAGTTAGGTATAGATGGAGTTTGTTTTGTATGGTCTATAGAAGGTTTAAGGGTCTCAAGGGTTGCTTCATTTGTACTGAAGGCGTTAAGATCACCAGAATGTTAATATCCACCTTGTACTATAGTTGTAGTCTTAATGAAAATTTTTTTTCTTCGGAATTCTCATAATGGCCACTTGTGATTTTTTCAAGACGTGATTTGTAATGTCGAAGTTTTATTGACTCGTTTGCATATCTATTAACTCGTTTGCACATCTTTCGTCATCCACATCTTCTCTGTCTCCGATAAAGGTTTACAGAGAATTGTTCAGTAGTTCTTAATTCTTGCAAGGTAGTGTTTTGCACAGCAAAATACGCGCATACAGAGTATAGATGCTTTGTTCTGATCCTGATGACACAGCTCAGATTATTCCTGAATTTTCCAAATACCTACATAACCCTGAACAGTCTTCTCCACGCCCCACCCAGTTCATCCCGGGGCTCTTACAGGCCTGGCTCAAGGCTTCCATAGTCCGCCACCACTGCTAATTGGTCTGGACTATTCACTCCGTGGACTGTCGTCCGCAGTCCGGAACTGACCGTGGATGTTGAGAATCCTAGTGTAGTATACAGCTATCCCTGCTATTTTGCGTTCTATATGTGGTATGTTTAATAAACCAGAGCCCAAACGGCCACCGCTGCTACATACCGGATCTGTAGTGCCAATGACTGCTCGCCTGCTACCTGCTCTACGGGCTTCCAGCTGTTCTAGAAACTGTAGTACATAACGGATTAAAGTTACCGAGATAGGCAAGGCAAGACAAGACAAGTGTATAAGTTAGTTGCACTCATCAAGCTTCTGTAAGACGGTGATGGACTAGATCCGCGCACCATGGAACCCGGATGCAAATGGACATTCAAGGTCTTGCTATGGTCGGCTTAGCTTTTATGATGATGGGGTGATTGGTGTGGTATCGCCAGACGACGGCGGGAAAACGGAGAATCATCTCTCATAGCATCTATATGATTTGCTCTGTCATTAGGGAAGTTTTTTTTTGTTCCATAATGATAACTGGATGGGTAACTGCAATTTCGTTGATTATAGAAGATACACAAGTTGTTCATATCATCATGGCTAAAGATTCTGTTATCGTAATTTCAATGCCGCTTAAAGATAGCGGATCATCAATACATCATTGAGTTATTACCCGCCGCTTGGTAGAAAGTCAGTCGAGTGATGTTCCATGAGTCATGATCCCAAGATCGTGATGGCAAGATAGAACAAGGGGGTGTAAGTACGATTTTACCAAGCATCGCTAGACGAGAAAGTTGATCTATTCATGTATTTTACAACTGAGATACAAGCCAACGTCTGTTGACGGCTACCCATATAAATTGGAGCAATTGTTGGTTCGTACTCGATATTGATTGATGGCGTACTGTCTCCTCGACGATTAGTTGAACTACATGTGGAGTCTCCACCGTTTATATTACCCCCGAATGAAAAATTGGCATGATGATAATGACGTATTGAAGTTATGTAGATACCCTAGGACATCTGTGACTCGTCTACATATCCTCCATATCCTCCATATCCTCCATATCCTCCATATCCTCCATCCACCACCTTCCATCAGCCCCACATCTCGATCCACTTCCCTACATCGGCTCCACTCCCCGATCCTGATACCCATCCATATCACAACCAATCATTCCTTCACAGATCAAGATCAAATCTCCATTTTTACGTGAATGATTCCGAAAAATTAGCTAGCCCCACCCTAGCCCGACTAGCCAGTTACTATGGACGCCTAGCGTCATGTCTACGCACTCTGATATCTCTTTCCAGCTGGTGATGTAGTTTTTTGCTAGAGACTTAAACTCACTGTCATGAGAAGGGAATAGAAGATTATTTACCACTTATACCTACAGGCTACCGGTGCTGCGTGGAGTCACAGGGGAAGGATGATGCCGGTGTCTAGACTTGATTAACAACCTCCCGAGTACGGCCGAAGTAAAGGCTGTGGAGTGTATGCATGTGCACGATATCTCTCATCCACCCTCACTTCTTTCCAGCAGCCGAAGAAAGCTTTAGTCTCGTTATCATAGAAGAGAATATTACAGACTAAATCTCAGTCGAAGTATTTGAGAATCTCAAGTGACATTTCAAGTGACATTTCAAGTGACATTTCAAGTGACATTCCGAGTAACCGATACGAGTATTCAACACGAAGCGTAAAGGCTGCTTGCTATAACTGGGATATTTACATCTTCACGCAATCACCATATCATATTTAATACACAGCATAACTTCAGCATAACTTCGGCACTTCTAGCTAGTAGTCCTAGCCTCCTAGGTGCTAGATGATGGAAAGAAATTGATGTGATGATGGGAATTTCATCAGTATGTACGAATTAGGAAATATTGCTTTGTTCTTTGTTTTCTAGTCTTCAGTCCTTAGAAAAATTGTTGCTATAGCGTGTCTGTGTCTATAGCCTTATGGGAAGTTCTCCACTAATCAAAATCACAAATCAAAATCACAAATCAAAAATACAAAAACTGCGCTATCTAATTAACTAATACTGAATATTATACTACAATACAACAGCAAAAACAAAAACAAAGCAAAAAAACAGTACATAACAAAAACGGGAACAGGAACAAAAACAAAAACGAAGACTACAAAAAAACAAAACGAAAGCAGTAACAGGAAAGCAGTAACAACAGGAAAGCGAAAACAGTAACAACAATAGGAAAGCAAAGCAAAGCATAACAAAAAGCAAAGCAAAACAAAGCAAAGCAACAAAAAGCAAAAAGCAACAACAAAAGCAACAAAAAGCAACAGTAAAAGCATCAAGACACAACAAGATTTAACACCAAAGAAAATAGGAACAAGAGCAAAAACAATAGCAAAACAGAGAAGGAAAAGGAAAAGGAAAAGGAAACACAATATTTTTACAAATCATGCATATACTATAGCGACAAACAAACAAACAAACAAACAAACAAACAAACAAACGCGACAACGCCAAGTTAAGTATAACAAAAACTGCAACTGCAACTGCAACTGATAAATAAAAAAAAGAGAAAAAGGAGAAAAAGGAGAAAAAGGAGAAAGAGAAAGAGAAAGAAAAAATTGATAATAATAAAAAAAAAAAGAATTTCAAATATCAAGAATCAAAATATCAAAAACCTCAAAAATAGTACTATCAATAATTGCAGCACTTTGTTCTACTCCTCCTCTTCCTTCAGCATATTCTCCGCCTACGCACACGCACACGGATAGGATTACGTCTAAGCTTACGGATACGGATACGGATACGTCTAAGCTTACGCCTACGCCTACGTCTAAGCTCACGCTCACGCTTACGTCTTCGCCTTCGCCTATTCCTACCACGACCCGTACTTTCTGAAATCTTCAACAACAGCAATAACTTCAACAACTATAACTTCATCATTACCCTCCTCTCCACTACTTTCGACTTAATGCATCAAACAAACTTTCCTCCTCCTCCTGTCAAATCATCACCTTCCATCCCCTTCCACCGGTGGAATCTGCAAAACCGTCTCATCACACCCAGAACTCGGGGGTAACAACTCATAAAGCAAACACAACACGGTACCATCCGTCCAAACTCTTGGTAAGGCACCATTATACCAAATACCTATTGTAAGATTTCCAATTTCGCTTTGGAGCATGTATCCGGTATCTTGGCCTTCGCGTCCAATCTCAAGACGTACTGAGTGAGGCGATGGAAGGATTATGAGCATTTTTCCGAAGGGTTGTGGGGGCTGGGTTGTGGTTGTGCTGGTGGTGGTAGTAGTAGTAGTGGTGGTGGTGCTGGGTTGGAAACTGGTGAAAAGAGTCAGTATACACACACACACACAAAAAACCATCTCAGAGATTTCAACGCCGCAACACCGCAGCAACTGAAATACAGTCCAAAATCAAGACCGAAACATTGGGAAAACCTACATCTTCCCAAATCCCTCCATCATATCCCCCTCAGTATCCGTATCCCCCTCTGTCTCGCCCCTTCCTCCAACAACAAATCCACAATCCAACTTGACCCCCACACCTTCAAGTCCGAATTCAACCCCGCAAAACGCCTGGGAGAATTCTTCTACATATTCAATCCACCTGGGATTACGGAAGTTCATATCAGCAGCAAGGATAACTTCTGCTGCTTGACCCCATGGGTGTAACCAGGAGGAATGACGCTTCATGAAACCGTTTAGAACTAGCTCTTTCAGCTGCGGGGTGGAAAAGGGGATGGAGATAGGTAAAGTAGTGTTGCGTTGATTGCTTGCATTGTTGGTGTTGCTGCTATTGCTGTTGCTGCCGCTGCCGCTGCTGGGAGTGCTTTGGCAAAGCTCAAGTAGAGGGATAGGGAAACGGTATTCACCCCGGATAGCAGCATAGTATCTCCTCCTTGCAGGGCTCATAGGAGCCGGAGTGGAGGTTTCCACCATAGTTGCCATAGGAGTCTGAGCCACTTGGGCAGTCTGTTGCGCCTGAGCTTGGGCTTGTGACATCTTAGGAGTCATCTGTATCTGTTGCACCTGCTGCTGGGGTCTAGCAATAGTAGGACCATCCAATGCAGCAGCAATTCGTCGTAGCTTCTGCATCTCTGGAGAAGCAGGGGTTGCTCGAGGCTGAATAACGTCGGTGTTGATGGTGGTGGATTCCCGTTGAATTGCGCCGGGGTTCACTGTTTCTCCAGGGTTTATGGTGCCTCGGGGATCTAATATTCCACCTCTAGGGTCTACTGTTCCTCTAGGATCTAGTGTTCCCCGTGGGTCAACCGTGTTACGTGGATCTAAGGTACCCCGCGGGTCAACTGTGTTACGAGGGTCTAATGTGCCCCGAGGATCCACTGTGCCGCCCTGGTTATTGATATTATCGGTATTTGGCCCAGGTAGCGGGAGGGGTCCAAGGCTGCTACGTCCCGCTGCCAACTGTCTACGTTTCTGTAGGGCAGTAAGAGTATTATCAATCTCTGGAGCTTCTGAGACAGCATCCCGATATCTCTGTTGTGGAGAGGCTGTGGAGAAGTTCTGGTTCTGCTGATTCTGATTCTGATTCGGCAAAGTTACTGGTAGAGTTTCTCCACGACGCTTTCGAGGTGATGCTGTAGCGGATGGAAGATTGGGAACAGCAAATTCATTACGTTGAGGATTTGCCGTAACCGGGATCGATGTGAAATCCTTCTGAGAGGCAGAACTGAAATCGTTGCGTGATAATGAACTGTTATATTGTGGCTGCTGGTAAGCCGGAGACGGTGATTTTCCAAAACTGTTAGTGGAAAAGGAGTTGGCTGCCGAATTCATAGGGAGCTGAGTTTGGGTGGTTACTGGCAGGGTTAATGGGAATGTTGTGGTTGGTGAGGATGGAGCAGGACTCTGGGTGGGACTATAATGAGGTGCTGCAGTGTTGTATGTGAAGGGTGCATCGCTGGTGGTCAATGATGATGCGGGTCCGGGATGAGGTGCCGAAACGTTGTATGGGAATGTGGTTGTGGTCGAGGGAGGTGCTCTCTGTTGATCCACGTCCGACATCAACACTCCATAATCCCACAACGCAGTCTCATCCACCAAGGTACTGGTAGGACGAGAACGCTTAGAAGGGTTTCCATGGTTAGAATTTGGCGGAGGATCTGGAGGGGGCTTGGTCCTCAGATTGGGCGAGGAGTTGTTCATGTGAAGTGAAGGCCGATTTGAAGGCGAGTTAACCGACAGAAGTGGGGAATGAGTCGAGTTATTCGAGGCAGCTCCATGATTTGCATGATTCGCAGAATGGTTGCTTTGGCGCGGATACTTGACCTGGCGATCATGAGGAAGCATGGGCGAAGAGTTGACAGGGAGAAGCGGCGATCTAGTTGTCTGCTGGAGATTCGGAGTGGAATTCATTGACAAAAGCGGCGAGTTATTCATAGCTGCATAATTGGCAGTGTTATTGTTTCTTGCGCGGGGCTGCGGCGTTGAACGATACTGTGGCAGAGCCGATGCTGAATTCGTCGGAAGGTGCGGCGGGCGATTCTGCTGGAGATTCGCCGTAGAGACCGCGTTCATATTTGCCGCATAATTCGCGGTTTGATTGCTCTGACGGGGCGGATTGAGAGCGGGTGGGTTGAGAGAAGAGTTGTACGGATAGGGATATGATCCTGATGTTGGGTTTGGCGGACGGCTGGACGCGGGATTCGCGCGGGGGTTGGGCAGAGCGTGGTTAGACATGAGCTGCCCCGAGTACTGCTCTGTCATGTGTATAACATCGAGATTTGGAGAATCGCGGGCGACAGGTCTCTGACGCTGATGACCATAATTTGGGCCAGGCTGCGAGTTCGCCGTCGGATAGGGCATCATTGGATTTGTAGCCGCACTCGTGTTGGCGACGCGGGAACGCTGCGGCGGATACCCCTGGGGCAAGCTGACACTCGCCGACGTCGAATTTGGTAGCTGGCTGGCTGTTGAGGGCGTCCGGTAGTTTTCTAAATTCTGAATCGTAACGAGCGGCGACGGGTAAGGTATATCCATCAATTGAAGAGTCGCGCTCGCGCTGGCTGTGCGGGGAGACGCGACGCGGTATGGTTGTGATGGGGAACCGGGGTCGCTGGGTGAAGATATACGGTCAGCTATAATGGGGCGACGTCATGCTGACTGTTAGCCCAAACACTAGATCAAACCTTTTCTCTGGACAGAGACTTCTGCGGTTATCAGAAGTTCGCGATGAGCCTCGAGAGCGATCCGCGTAGGAATACACGCGACCGGAGAGGAGATTCTCGATTCAGCGTGTCTCGGCTAGCGCCACGTAGCTGTATTTACGCAACACAAGGATGATAGGGTAACGATTATTAAGGGAGAATGCACAGTAAATATAAGTATAGATGGCAATATTGCTGGGAATAAAGTTGGATCTTGATACACTGTGGGGAGATTACCCTGCTATCACAGAGTTACGACTCATCTTTGGAGACGTTGATGTGTTGATAAAATCATCATATATCACCCGTTACAATGTTGTGTATATAAAGTTGGGGAGGAGGGTAGATTGAGATGATGATTATTGAAATATAATTCAATATATCTTTTGTTTATGATTTATATTTTGTATATTGGCATCTAACCATACCATAGTACTGTAACAAACCAAGAAAAACACACACCAGTCCATCAACCCATTTCTGTTACAACCCAACAACCCATCCACCCTCCCTTCAGTCATCACACATACCCCCTCAAAACCTCCCCGGCACAAAATCAACAACCTGCACTTCCTCCACAATCCCCCCGACCATCTCCACAAACGCCCGATGAGCCGGATCATGTTTCAAATAATAATCCCGATCCGATTCCCCCGCGAACTCTACCACAAAGGCATGAGTAATACCTCCCTTTTTGTGGTTGAATCCTGTTAGCCATTTATTTCTTCTTTCGATATTGCTAAAGTCCGGCCCAGCAGCCCAGCAGCAATAAACCCACCTGAACCCCCTCCACCGAACAATCCCGTCCACCTCTAACATCCAATAAATAAGGCCCCCCCGTTTCCGGATTGACACACTTTTCTTTCAACTCCAGGAACGAATTACAGACGTCTTTGATTTGTTGTTTTTGTTCATTGGTGTTGTTTTCATCGAGTCGAAAACGGAAGAGAACTAGATGCAGGAGTGACATGATTGTTGGTGATGCAAAGGAGGGATGATGAGGGGATGGGGATGGGGTGGGAGGAAGGAGGGATGGTGGTGATGACTTGAATTGGCGTGGTGTTGATGCGTGGCTGCGTGTTGCTGCGCATCGCTGCGCATCGCTGTGCGTGGGACGAGTCCCTATATACGACTTGGTGGGGTGTCTTCAGTCTTTGAAGCAAATAAATGGAACGTGATGAAGGATCATTAGAAGAGCCTGCATGGTCACTGATATGTGAGATGCAGTACAGTGCATAATTGATCAAGACTGATTTAATACAATTCTGAAAAGTTCATGACCAGAATCTTTGAGAAGAAACATCTAAATAACAATCCAACTATCTTACAAACCGCCCAACTTTTCTCTAAACCAAGATATATATACAGCACCCTATATTTTCTCCATCCTTCCTTTTTACACAGCCTTAACGATATTAAACCTGCCCTTACCTACTCTAAGCAGCAACACCTGTCCCTCCAAAAGCCACCCCTCCTCTACAACCGCCTTCGGATCCGCCACTTTCATTTTCTCCACGCCCACATAAACTCCACCAGCCTTCAACACATTCTCCGCCTCCCCCTTTGTCTTTGCCGCGCCAACTCTGCGCATAACCTTTCCCACCATTTCCCCTACAACCTCCTCCCGCGGCACCTCCACCAACCTCGCATCTCCCTGGAAAGCTCCCAATACCTGGCTAGCAGAAAACTGCAATACCTCTCCCTCGCCTGGGAAAAGAAGCTGTGTCATAACCTCCGCTTTCTCAGCATGTTCAGGCCCATGAATCAAAGTCACAACCTCCTTGGCAAGTAAATGCTGAGCGGCCCTCTTCTCCGGTTGCTGCATATGCTTAGCAACCTCCGCATCCACAGTCTCCGGGCTGAGAAGAGTAAAGATCTTAAGGTGAGATGCAATGACAGAGTCAGGGAGCTTGACGAAGTATTGGTAGAGTTCAAAAGGGGAGGTGAGGGTCGGGTCTAGCCAGACTGCATTGCCGGCAGATTTACCGAATTTTGCACCGGAAGCAGTGGTGAGGAGGGGAACGGTGAGACCGTAGGCGGGCGAGGCTTCAGTGGTGGAGGACTCGGAGGGGGTAGCTGGGGCGCCTGAGGATTTTAGCATGCGGCTGATTAGGTCGATACCGGCTGTGATGTTTCCGAATTGGTCATTGCCTCCGATCTGTGGGATGGTGGTTATTAGCCAAGGATATTCCTTCTTGTGATCCACCAGATACTACGTTCTACAAATGGTCAGAGGGACGTACCTGGAGACGACAGTTCTTTGTCTTGAATAAATGCCAGAAGTCATAACTCTGTAGAAGTTGATAGGTAAACTCGGCATAGTTGATTCCTTCCTTGCTTTCCATTCTTGCCTTTACAGACTCCCTTGCAAGCATCTGTCCCACTCTAACATGCCTTCCAATTGTAGCCAAAAATTCGACCAACCCAAGGTTATCTAACCACTCGCCATTGGAAAGAAGTTCCCGGGATCCAAACTTGGATTTATCGTATCCTCTGGAAATAGCATATTCTTGTCCCCGAACAAAAAACTTGTCGACCTGTGCCCATAAGGAGTCGAAAGAATGCTTCAAGCGAGCAGCTTCAATAGAATCGCGCTCGGTGCTACGGCCGGAGGGGTCACCGACAGATCCAGTGGCTTTACCAATCTACATTTTCTTGAGCTTTTATTTCACCAGGAGCCGGGTAGCAGGCAGGCGTACCAAGCTGAGTGCAGTGTGTCCATGGAGGTAGAAGTGAAGAAGGTTCATAAGCGGGAGCAAATGACCGACATGTAGCGACGGAGCAGTAGGATCAATTCCTGCATAAGCAACAACTTTTTCCGAGTCGACAAAGGAGGCGAGTTGGCCTTCTGGTCTATTATTGACGGATTTACACAGTCAGGTTTTCATGTCGTCGCGAGTCGCAATTATGGGATAAGGTTTACCCGGTGATACTTTCAGCAAGGCCGCGAGCTTTGAGTTCTGATACGAGGGATGGGGATGTTGATTGCCATCGAATGGTGATTGCTGGGCGCAAGAAGGCTCGTCGTGCAAGTGGACGGAGGAGGAGAGACCGCATGATTATGGTGGGGGAGGCTGATCGCGAACTGCGGAGCCGCCGCTACGGAGGATTTGGCGGGGCATGTGATTGCGGGAGCTTGCTTAGAGTGGTCAGTCTTCTTAGCGACTCATGTATCCCTGTATCGGTGGAATGATACGAACAGATGACAGAAGACACGGAAATCATGATAAATTAACGGAAATGGACAGAAAAATACAATTCACAAAAATACATCTTGTGTTGGTATCATCAGACTTGTATATATTCTCCGAATGATCATCAGCTAAATGAAAAGCGTGACTTTATCCAAAACATGCAGGGAAGACCTGGGGTACAAGTACCCCAGCGGCGCATGCAAGGGGAGCTCCAACCTCAACAACACATCAAGATATCAAGTTAACAGTTACTACAAGAGAGAACAGCTGTGCCTGAATAATGTGTATGCCTTCTTTGTCTTTATAGAACTTCGAGTAATGTCTAACGATACGCAAGTTATCAAAGCCGTCCTCTCGCCCTCTCTGGGAGCTACCACCATCATTGATAGCTCCACAGAAGCTGTATGCAGATCCCCTCAAGCTTCCCCACAGCTTCTAATACCATTTCATAGATTCAATTTGTAACCTCCCTAGAAGTCAGTAGAGACACTCAATACGACTGGATTGTAGAGCTCTGGTACGGGCGCTCTCACTCTGACTGGCAATCCGCGGCCTTTTCACCAGCTACTAGCAACGAAGTCACTGTACTACTACCCATCCTACAAGCCTCAATATATACTTACAAAACCTCTAGATATTCCACGCAGATGCGCATCCCGCGACCTGCAAGCGTATTTTCACGCTCTCTCTCCCAGTCGATGAAAACCCATCCCCAATCTCCTTCACCCTCCGTTTCAAGCCCTCCGTCCAAGCAGAATGGATCTGGTCCCAAGAACAATACAACATCCCCGATGGGCTTCTTATATTTTCCTCCCCGCATAGCAGTGTCACTTTCTCTACCCTTTTCTCCGGTACCGATAGCTCTGTTTCCATCTCCTCTCTTACCGGCTCCCCGGGGGTGGAGATGTTTCAAGTCACCTCCCCTGCTCCTGCGATAGCGGATCAATGGAGTAACATTAACTTGGGTACACCTATTGATATCACATCTTATTACGCATTAGCCAAGAAAGGAGGACCCTGGATGGGACCACAGCAGGGGAAGGATACGTTTATGGTTACTGCGGATACGCTTCTAATGGGCTACTTAAGGAAAGATGGACGGCATGTTGTGATTCTTGCATTATCAGGAATTCAGGATACTACCACTTACATCCGTTCGGGGACTGGAAGAGTGTTATTGAAATCTCTTAACGATTCTGGAAAAGAGGGAAAACACCAGGCTATTATTGCCACAGGGTTCAATTGGCAGGAAATTGTAACGGCGGCTTTTGAACAGGCGAGAAAAATGCTGAGATCTGCTGGTGTAACGGAGGAATCGGCACCGGAAGATGTACAGCCATTATGGAGGGAGAGTTGGTATGATGGTCTTGGGTACTGTACTTGGAATTCCTTGGGACGAGAGTTGACACAAGACCGGATTCTTGCATCGTTACAAGATCTTTATGATGCCGGGATATATGTTACAACACTGATTGTAGATGATAACTGGCAATCCCTCGACGCCAACCGTCGCTGGGAAAAATTCGAAGCCAACGAATATTTCCCGCAAGGACTAAAAGGGTTTACCAGCGAAGTCAAGAGACGATTCCCCAACATCAAACACATAGCAGTTTGGCACGCAATAATCGGCTACTGGGAGGGAGTATCACCCAATGGTTGGATCGCAAAGAACTACAAAACCACCACCATAAAATGGCACGGAGGCTGGGATGTCACAGTGGTTGACGAAACCGACATTTCCCGTCTCTACAACGATTTCTACCATTTCCTCTCGCAATCCGGCGTCGACAGCATTAAATGCGACGTCCAAGTCAGCCTCACGGAATTCGATCACTCCATCGACCGAGCCCGTCTTCTACCCTCCTACCAAAGCGCCCTGCACATCTCCTCCCTCCGTTACTTCCAAGGCCGAATAATCTACTGCATGTCCCAATGCCCACAACTAATGCTCCCCTCTCTCCTCCCAAAAACCTCCCCAACAGTTCTCCTCCGAAACTCCGATGATTTCTTCCCCAACATCCCCGATTCCCATCTCTGGCATCTTTTCTGTAACGCCATGAATAATATCTACACCTCCAATCTAAACGTACTCCCAGATTGGGATATGTTCCAAACCTCCCTGTCTATCTACGGAGGCATCCATGCAGCCGGTCGTTGTATCTCCGGCGGCCCTATATATATCACCGATTCTCCTGGGTCTCACAGTATCCCCCTGGTTCGCGGAATGGCTGCAAAAAGTATCAGGGATAGAAATCGTCTGGTTATTCTGCGTCTGACGGAAGTTGCTATGCCTGTGGATCCTTATGTTGCATATAACGGTAATCGGTTTCTGAAAGTCACCAATATATTCCAGCGTGGGGGGTCTGGGGGCGGCAACAGCAGTATGTTAGCAATCTTCAACACCACCACCACCGAAACCTCCGAAATTCTCCAGCTTTCAGAATTCCGCGGGATGAAAAAAGATGGTAGATACCTACTCCGCCAACACGGAACAGGACAATGTTTCCCGGTGGTACAGAATGAAGACCAGCGGATTGTTTTGACTTTAAAGAAGGCAGGATGGGAAGTTTTCAGGATGGTGGAAATGAGGGGTGGGATTGCGGTGTTGGGATTGTTGGAGCAGATTGCTGGGGTTGCGGCTGTGGTTGAGGAAGTGGTTGGAGAGAAGGAAGTTGTTGTGAAGATGAAGGCGTTGGGTGTGTTGGGTATGTTTCTCTCTTTTTTTTCCTTGTATTCTTGGCCTTGTCTTTACCTTTGCTTTTTGCTTTCCCTTTCCCTTTCTTTCCCTTCCCCTATCCCTCCCCATCTCGCTGGAAACCAATCAACCAGATACCAAACTAACCAATAATCCCAGGAATCTACATCTCCGACCTGGAAACGCGCTCAATCAACAATCTTCTAATATTACTAGACGGAAACCCGATACCCGAGGAGACGGTTAGAAAAAGTGGACAGGACCCGAAGGTGTTGGAGATTAATATTGAGACTGCGTATGAGAAGATGGGGTCGTGGAGAAATTATAGTGGGGAGGTTATGGTGACGGTTTATTTATAGCCGGATACTGGGAGTGAAGGGGGGGGGGGGGGGTTGAGGTGGGAGGGGGTGTGATATCGTTTTTTTTCATGGACGGTTGAGATTTTTTGTGTTGTGTTGTGTGGGTTTATGAGTATTGTGTAGTTTTTTTCTTTTTTTTTTATTTTTCTTTACAGATGATGTTGTCTAAACCCTAAGCATAAATTTGGAAATATATTTCAATCATAACAGGGCGGTTATATGCTTGTATTCGTGGTGTATGCAAACAAATGAGTTACGATACTTGGCCACAGCCAACCCAACCAACCCAACCAACGCTTCATATCTTCGTTGCTGTGATCGTTAATATCGCTTTCTATATGCAATAGTGATATTAGGCACATATTATTATTCTTCCTACCATTATATTTATGGGCCGAAATTTGATCCCAACTTCGACTCCGAACTTGTTACTTATCCTACCAGATAAATTCGATAACTCCGAAGAACTAATGAATTCTGTATTCATGTATTATTATAAAGTTCCTATTAGCTATACCTACCTATCCGAAGCATACCGAATCCCATAATTAGTTACCAACATCATTAATCACATAACCCCTCTCCCATCCGTAATCCAACCCACCTATCGCAACCCACCTACCCCCGTCTCTGATCTCCAGACCCCTGATCCTCCAACCTCATCTCCCTCTTTTCCGCCCCCTTCGAAAACTCCACCACCCTCCGCAACATTTCCATCCTACCACGCACGTATTAGCCAATTCCCATCCCCAACCACCAACAAAGAAGCACATACCTCTCTCTAAAAACCCTCCCCAACTCCTCGACCCCCATAGTAGCCTTAACCCCCTGCAACCCCCCTTCAACACCATCAATCACCAGCATCGACGCTCCATCCCCACCCGTCCATGCCATCTGCGGCGCCTCCTTGATCTCCGCTCCAACTAACTGGTAGTCACTACTTAAACTATGCGCTTCCCTAACATACGGGCGTCCGTTGGTGTCGAAATCCAGGTCTACGGTGATTACCCGTTCCTGGGGGTTGGCGGGTGGGAGGTCTAGGGTTGGATCTACATCGTCGGCGAAGATATAGTGGACGTTTGGATGTGGATGGGGGAGGTCGGAGGAGGTGGGGGTTATTAGCGTGAAGAGGGGTTGGAAGGGTGGGGGAGGTGGTGAGGGTGGCGGGTAGCTTTGCTGGCTGTATTGTGGGTGGATTTGCTGGGAGCTGCGGAGGGAGGAGTGGGAGGGGTAGTTATGGAGGGAGGGGTTGTGCGGGGATGGTGGCGGGTAGGAGGGGCTGTGCGCCGGGGAGGTGCTGAAGGGTGGGTTGCGGGGGGAGTTGCTGGGGGGGAAGCCGCCGGTTCCCAGGGGGGAGTTGCTGGCGGGTAGTGTAGATGCGCGGGAGAAGTTGCCGACGGGGAGAGGAGAGGTGCTGAATGGTGCGTTGCGGGGGGAGTTGCCGGAGGTGCTGTAGGGTTGGGAACTGAAAGGTGAGGTGCCGTAGGAGGGGGAACCGCTGGGAGCGTTACGGCCAGCGCTGCCGGATGTGAAGGCGCCGGGAACGGGACGGGGCGCGCTGAAGGGTGGTGTTGAACCGTAGCGTGTGTTGGTTGGTGAAGTCATCGTGAGGTTGGAATTGTTTGTGAAGTTGGAAATGAGCTCAGGAGCTTGGTGTAGTGACGTGGGGAGCTCTGCGCGTGTTTATCCCAGCGCGATTGCAGGGGTAGATAGCTGCTGGTGCATGGTGTGCATACCCCGAGGCGCTTACATCATGTTTCAATAGTCACGAAGAGCAATTAAGGTACATAAATGACATAAATTGTGCTCCCATATATTTTGCATGCGCTTTGGTATGTTGATCCAGGTTTCTAAAGTTTCGATGTGAGCAAACTGACTCGGACACTTAGAAGGAAAATCCGAAGTGCTCCCTCGTGATAGAGTACGTAAAAGCACACCATGAAAGACCATTGAAAGCCATGGTCGTCTTCAAAGTTACTCAGAGATAATTGAGATATAGGTATTAGATAAATTGAATCGAAAAGATTTTACAGATATAGGTAACCGTATGTGAGGACCGATATTTGAGAATTTGAAATAGTCAAACTTGTGATGGCCAATGGTTTGAACTGGTTCGAAACTACCAAACTGGAGCTCTTATACAACTCAGTTTATATATGAGCCCAATATTAACTCGCAGTAGTCAGTAAGCGAGATTTTGGGAAAAAACAACAGCTGAGAAAAGCCTGTAACGATCAATCATGGATCTCTGTCCAAAACGTCTATCTACACATATTCCGCTATCTTTATCCAAGATAAACTATTCAACAACAGATTCTCAGTTGATCCACATTCAAGTAAAGCCGTTATATAGTAGTACACTTACAGGGGTGTATAACACGTGCTCTGGTGGCTTAGCGGTAAAGCGCATCACTAGTAATGATGAGATCCCCGGTTCAAGTCCGGGTCGGAGCTCTTCTTTTTGTCATATTTTGTTCGATACCATAGAGTCTCAAACACATCCGCCGTACCAAGATCTTTTCTTGTCTTCCGCAAGATGGATTGTCACTTAAATTGTTGCCCTGTATATAATACCATCATATTATCAAACCCACCTCCATTTCCTCTATGGCCAATGAAGTCGGAGATTTTTCTGTATCAAAACTACTCAGGTACTTGCTTTGGTAGTTCTGACTGAATCATGTATAGCAATCATGTGTTGCTGTGCTAGCCATAGGTTATTCTCCCCCTGAGGATCTTTTTTTAACTGCACAAGCTTCCATTTTCGTTTACATCTTGAGATATCCCTATTCCTCATCAGCTCTGTATATGTACGTATTTCGTTTCATCATAAATCATGAATTTCAGAATTTTAGCGGTTTCATTAACTTCTCATGTATCAGTGTATCTCTAATCTTATCGTATCTTTCCTTACAGTAAGACTATGGCGCGGTGGTATATTTGAAATTAGATACCAGGGAACACAAAAGCTGTCATATTAGAAAAGTTTTCAGCGCCAAGACGTAATTAGATCTATGTAAGCGTATTGCTTTTTAAAAGCGATTAAAAGGATTTATACATAGATGGGATGATCGATACGGATGACTATCTTTGAGGAATTTGGGGGGGTTGATAACCGGATGCTGAGTGCCGCATTGAAGGCGCTTGAGAGAAAAAGTTAAACCCCATATAGCAATGTTGTCCATAGACGCAGATTAGTATGATGTAGAAGATTATATCCAGCGTCGGACTGTTTCGTCTGCGATATCGTGTGGAGTCATAGTCTCATCTTCCGGCCGGTGATATCAGCTGTGCATAAAAAGCTGTATCTCTAGCCGATGGGCTCGGGTCGAAGGTTATTGGCTTCAGTAGGTGGGGGTTAGGGAATCATTTAGGGATCTTGTAGGGTTTGTTGAAAGAATGTTCTTGTGCAAGGAAAAAAAATTGGGTGTGTATGAGTGATAAGTTATGATGTCCTGATACCGATGAGGGGATGATGCATTTCCGGAATGAGATACGGATAGACTGAAATTGGAGATACAGCACTGTGGCTTGCGATGGTTTTGGTAGCAGTGAGATATCTATGTTGGCTGGATATTTTGATCTGGAATTTATTGTGACGGATGTTTTTATTCTTCCTTATCGTTATTTGGAATGTATTACAAAAGGTTTCCTAGTCCCTATTGTTACTTGGAACATATTTCATGAGGAAGCTTGAAATTTCAGTTAATTCGACAAAACTTTACCGAGGTTGAATATCATCGTACAGTTGTTGAAGCTGATTATTTCAAGGTCTGACCCTATTGTTAATTAGCATCTCTTATGTAACCAAGAAGCCTCAAGGTTGGTAGCACCAGAATATTTGGAATGTGACAGAAGTCGCACAATTAAATGACCAATCCGGTGTTTTTAGATTTCAACCAATATCACTAGACCTAAAAATTAGGAGGATGGATGTGTTTCACAAATGTTGATTCATATTGTCCTACCCGTGAGAAGCCGCCCCAAACCGTATGATTTATACGAAGCACTCATTGATAATCCGAGATTTCACGATGTTTTTCCTCATTTAATCATTGGTTCTTCACATTCCATACTGCTTTTGAATGAATGAGCAGTTTAATACCGTGATACAGATTCTTATGAACCCGAGATCGACGAATGTTTAATTCGGTAACCTTGTTTAAAATTCCCTACGTTTTTCAATTGAGCCTACGTACATGTATTCGGGTTTATCCAGCTTGCGTCAATTGCGGGGCTATGGGAATGCGGTAGGACAAACATCGTAATTATCGTGATTGGTTTCAGATATGATATGCATTAATGCAATGAGCCCTGGTATGTATCCAAGACATGATTCTGTGGTAGCTGAAGTAAAATTAACATTGTGTATGATATCGATGAATAACGTTTCCTTTACTCGCGAAGCCCTATATTCATTAAATAGCCAATTGATGATCTGGAACGTGTTTCGAGACCGCTGTTTCTGGAGACGAGCGGCCCGTACCTTCTCACTTCAGCAAGCCGCCCCGCACGCCGTCTGATGAGCATCTCCTTCGCAGACTAACGTTCGCGCATATGCCAGAATGGAGCCATAGCGCCCGAAGTTTCTAGCCCGGTTCCCCGCTTCCACATGATAAGATCCTCCTTATCACCCCGCACTAGGGCTCTCCACCATCCTTTCTAGATGCAGCCATCCGATCGCGACGGTAAGAAATACCCGCAGATCGATCCCAAGGAGCAAGAAACGCGGCGAGGAGAAACATAACGCGGTAACACACAAGGGAAATCCTAACCCTAACTGTAAGCTGCCCAAAAGAAATTAACACATCGTCAAAAAGGTAGAGTGAATTGTCTAATTGAGCTGTTGTACTACACACCGGCAAGCATAAGAAGAAGGACGAAATGCGCTTTATAAGCCAGCTGAGAGGTGGAGTTAAGAGCTGCCAGAGCTTGTCCACCAGGTCCCAAACGAAACTACTTGCACAGAACACCAGACAGAGACCTGTTCTGTACTTCAACTCACAAGGAACTATCAATTCAACAACACATATTCATTATCGAAACTTCAGTTCATCCAATTACAGAATGTCCGATCTCCCACTTTTCGCCGAGCTCACCGCCCCCAACGGCCTCAAGATCAAGCAGCCTTTGGGTATGTGAGAAGCTTCAATTGGAGTGGAAGATGATATTACATACCCTACAATTGCTTATGCCAATCCATAGGTCTCTTCATCAACAACGAGTTTGTCAAGTCGATCTCCGGAGGAACCCTTACTTCCGTAACTCCGATGTAAGCACTTCTTTCTGCATATCCATTCCAGCTGCTAAAGTCTCACGTGTAGCAACGACAAGGAGATCACCAAGGTCTACGCAGCTCAATCTGAGGATGTTGACGTTGCTGTAAAGGCAGCTCGTGCTGCTTTCGAGGACCCTTCGTGGTCTGAGCTTTGTCAGGATGCCACTCTGTATTGATGACGACAGAGGTCTAACAGAAGTGCAGCTCCCGCTGACCGCGGTCAATTGCTTTATAAACTCGCGGATTTAATTGAAAAGCACCGGGATATTTTGGCCACCCTAGATACCTGGGACATGGGAAAGCCTCTCTCGGTTTGTAAAGAGGAGGATCTTGGTGAGACCATCAACACTTTCAGATACTACGCTGGATGGTCCGATAAAGTCACGGGTAAGCCGGAACAGTTATAATTCCGTGGATCATTTCTGACTTTCTGAAGGCAAGACCATTGATGTCGGTCCTTCAAAGTTGGTCTACACTCGTCATGAGCCGATCGGTGTTTGGTGAGTAAAACGTTTTTCCTGCGATCGAATTGATACTAATCAAGTGCTGTTTAGTGGACAGAGTACGCCTCCCAACTGCTTGATTGATAGGGAATTATGTTAATAACAGCTCTCAGTCATCCCCTGGAATTACCCATGTATGTCTCTTGATCACATATTCGATTCGAATGTCTGCTAATATCTCCTAGTGATGGTTTGTACTTCTACTGAAGTCATGTGGCCGAATCCTAACACATTGATAGATGGCTGCCTGGAAACTCGGACCTGCATTGTCTACCGGTAATACTGTCGTTATCAAATCCGCTGAGCAGTCTCCCCTTTCCGTCCTCTACTTGGGACAGCTCATCAAGGAGGCCGGCTTCCCTCCTGGAGTTGTTAACATTCTTTCCGGAGAAGGAAAGGTAATAAAATGTTCTTGCTACGCCTCTGAAGCACATACTAAGCGCGATAGACTTGCGGCGCCGCAATCGCATCCCATGAAGGTATCGACAAGGTCGCTTTCACCGGCTCCACCTTCACTGGACGCGCTATCATGAAAGCAGCCTCGGTGAACCTCAAGAACATGTTAATTTCCCCTGTTCTATCTCACAATTATTTCTATAATACTGACATTTTATCAGTACCATCGAGACCGGAGGAAAGTCCCCGTTGGTAATCTTCGATGTAAGTCACACCCAACATCTATGCTGCGATTAGCGCGAGTCTAATCATCCAGGATGCCGATATCGAACAAGCCGTTAAATGGGCCCACATTGGTATCATGAGCAACTCTGGCCAAGTTTGTTGTGCTACCTCAAGAATCTTGGTCCAAGAAAACATCTACGATGCTTTCATTAACCAGTTTGTTGACTTCACAGCTAAGGCTAGTGTTGTTGGTGACCCATTCGACGAGGACACCTCCCACGGTCCTCAGGTCTCCAAGCTCCAATATGAGAGAATTATGGAGTACGTAGAGAAGGGTAAGAAGGAGGGAGCGAAACTTGTCCTCGGTGGAACAAGTCCCAATACCAACTTTGTCGCTCCTACTGTTTTCAAGGATGTCGAGGTGCGTCTAATCCCTATGAAATGTCGAGTATTATATAACTAGTCATATATTAATCGAGCAACAGGACCACCACACTATTAGCCAGGAAGAAGTTTTCGGTCCCTTCGTCGCTATCTCCAAATTTAAGACTCAAGAGGAGGCTATCAAGCGCGCAAATTGCACCAGCTACGGTTTGGGTGCGGCGGTTTTCACAAAGGATATCACAAGAGCGCACAAGGTGGCGGCTAAGATCGAGGCGGGAATGGTCTGGATCAACAGGTAAGTGAACCCAAGGCAGCCAAAGAGAACCTAGCAGACTCTAGGGGAAATTTACGCGAAATGTGAGATATCGGGCCGCTAATGACCTCCCTTCTGTAGCTCTAACGACTCGCACTACGCCGTACCATTCGGGTAATTACAAGTGTTCCTCTGGCGAGATGTTGGATATTATACTAATGATGCATCTAAAGTGGTGTGAAGCAATCCGGTATCGGACGCGAATGTGGAGAGTATGCGCTCGCTAACTATACCAATGCAAAGGCGATTCATGGTCAGTTTTTTCTGCTCGAATGCTTCGGTATGATTCGTGTCCCAGCTAATGTACTGTCTATCTAGTCAACCTTGGAACTATGCTTTGAGTTCGACAAAGTCTGATAAAGTCCGATAAAGTCCGACAAAGCTTGACAGAGGAGGTTTTGAGATGAATGGGAATGAAAATGTGATGAATGGGTCGGAGAATTCCAGCTCATAGGGAATCAAAAAAAATTGACTACTAAGGCAGGGCTTGCTGTAGTTTACTTTATAATGGATCATGAATTCTCACTTTATTATTTTTTCTGACATGTTTCCGGAACATCCGCTAGAACCCCCGCGTGGGAAATTGGATATAATTTTTGGTTTGATTTTGGGAAAAACAAGAGTGATTAGTAATGTATGTACCTGGTATAAATTGGGATTTCATCAGGATCTTCCGCGGATCGGCTATTTCCTGGAGATTTCGGAATTTCGGAATTTCAGCTACCGTAGCGGCGTATGCGAAACTAGAGTACGTACGTAAGTAGTTCCAAGTCAATTACTTTCAGAAGAAACATTTGCAATGTGTATATCGATAAAAAAAATTGTCTTTTTTTTTGTAGATATATTGTAGTTCCTTATATACATGTATGGGTGATAATTTCTTCGTATGTATATGTAAAGCGGGGTATGCTATTACCTGTATCATGCGACGGCCCGAAATGCGATCCATCTTTTCTTTAGTACGTAGCAGCACCATAGCCGCGTCATAGCATGTGCCATGTGTAGCTTCCCCCGTCCGGTTTTTTTTCTTTTGTACCTTGCATCGCTACTTTTATTTATCCTGTATCTCTTGCTTATCTTATCCTGTATCTATATACCTAAAAACAGGCTTGGAGGATGTGCGTAATATAAAGTTTCTCGGATTTCGTTTCATCTGGAATATAGGTTTTGGAAAACTTTTGAATCTTCTGGTGATATTGTTATTGACAACGACAACGACAACGACAACGATAACGATAACGATAACGATAACGATAACGATAACCCCCCCCCCCCCCATGAGGAAAATGGAAAATGAATTATTCAATGAAGATATTGAGACCATTGTGGTTGATGAGGTTGGTTATCGTATCCCCTCCCCTCTCTTCTTATCCTCCATAATCCCATCCTCCTCCTCCTCCTCCTCCCACCCAATCAATCCCACCAGATAAACAAAACAAAACAAAACACTAACACCCAGAGAATGAAAACAACAGCCATACTTGAACACCTCATGTCAACTCGGAGAAGGACCATTTTATGATTCTAAATCCAACACCTTACGATTCGTCGACATTATCAGGAAGGAATTACATACGATTCGGTTAGATGAAGGCCCGGAGAGTCATAGGGTCTTGGAAATTAGGGATGCGGTTGGGTTGGTTGTTCCCGCGTGTTTTTTTTTTTGGATCTTGGAATTACCGGTTTCATTATCATTATCATTATCGTCATCCTTATCCTCTGTGTCTTTCTTGTCCTTGTTCTTGTCAGATATGGGAAGATATGGGAAGATATGATTATCACCATCACCATCATCACCATCATCATCACCATTATCATTACCATCACTATCAAAGCATAGCAGCAACTAGAAGAAAACCAAAGCTAACACCAACCTTCCTCTTCCCTTTAAACAGAGTAACAGCCAACATTTCCGGCGCCGAACATCCCGATCATATCATCCTAGTAGCAGCAAAATACGGATTTGCGAAACTGAACACACAAACAGGGGAATTGGAATATTTGAAGAAGGTATATCAGGGTGATATGGCCGAGAGAATGAGGTTTAATGATGGGATTTGTGATTCGAGAGGAAGGTTCTGGGTTGGGAGTATGAATGAGTAGGTTCTCCCTTTGTTGTGGTTTTTTGGTTGGTTGGAAGAGGATGAGGAAGAGGGGGGAGTCCTTCGAACGGATTTTTGTTACAGCGTTGGATTGCCTTCGTCACTTCGCTCCTTCGTCCCTTCGTCCTCTAGCGGGGCTTTCGTGGGGCCTAGCAATCTGCTATGACGACGAGGAGGAAGATGAGGAGGTGAAGATGATGAGATGATGGGACGATGGGACGATGGAACGATTCGTCGACAGGATGAGCGGTGAGGGGCAGCAGGACAAAAGGGATGGAAAAAAAAAGGATTTGCATTGACAACGAGATGTCACTACGTCATTTGCACGTACTGATCATCTCGGGTTGACGCGAGGACATCAATTCCTTTTGGCTTTTGGCTTTTCGAAGTTCCAGGCGTTTGCGGGGAGCTACATATTAGGCTTCAACGCGTCATACGTCATAGCGGAATTACCTGCAGTGTCGCGCGCGGGATGATAAGTTAAGGTGCGGGGAGATGCGGGCTCCCCGGCCCCCCCGCCAGAACTCCTCGTGCTTCTTGTGCTCCCCGACCTCCCCGACTCTTCACGTGATTACGCGATGATGCTTCTTCACTACTATGTGCTTCATGGCGTGTCACGATGAAGTTGTTGGTGTCGGTGTTGGCTTTGCGATGGGCCGTTTTTTTTCGAAACCACCACCATACGCTTTCTCGCGTCGTTCGCTTCCCTACATCTACATACATACCCTTCAACGTCATTACGGTCGGGTCTCTGCGGCTTCACAAAAAAGTCTCATGAGGGTCTCCGCCGAAACCGTTGCGTTGGACTTGGTCGGGGACTTGGTCGAGGACTTTGCCGGACTTCGTCGGATTTCGTCAAGTCCCCCGTCTAAGGCTTCGTTGGCGGCCGTCATCCCGCTTGCTGCTTTGCTTGCTTCACACGCTTCACCCGCTTCGCTTCGCCTTGCGGTTGTCTCACTCGCGCTCTTTGGCCCGTTCTTCGTCTCCCTTCGCGGGGAGGGAAGGGGGGAGGAGGTTTCACACACGCCACCTCTTCGCATCTGTACTGTACTGTACTTCATGAACGCAGCCTTTAGCAGCTAGATAGACAACTTTCCTTCCTTCTTTTTCCTTCTCTAGGCAGTAATCATTTCATCCCGCCACCCCGCCCCGCCCTATTATTTCTTACATACAGCAAGCATATCCGCTTCGAGCCCCATTTCCTGCATCATCATTAACTGCATTGCATTATATGGTGGATTTTCCCCAATCAAATAGCTGACAGAAAGACAGTTTCCACGTAGGCGAACCCCAGCCGGAAGGTAAGTTTATCCCGAGCGGCCAGTGGATGCGAGTTATGCCACTATGTATACATACATATATTCATACATATGTAAATGTATGGATGGTTATATGTATGTATATGGTGCGGGTACGGGCTTTCCCTGATGGAATGAAATGGATGCAGGCACAATCTTCCGCTATGACCCCTCCGGTACTTTACAAGTTATGATCGACAAAGTTACGATCCCGAATGGGATGGGATGTATGTACCTTCTCCCCCCTTCTATTTCTTTTCTACATACGTACATCATGATTAGAATCAGAATCAGAATCAGAATCAAAATCAAGATCAAAGATCACCGGCTGACATCTATTGCGGTAATCCGATGATTACAAAAAAAAAACAGGGAGTCCAGATGAAAAAATTATGTACATCACAGACTCACCTACGCGTTGTATCCATGCCTACGATTACGAACCGATTGTAGGATCTATCAGTAACCGCCGGGTTTTCTATTCTTTACCCGAAGAGGAAAAAGATACTGTCCTTGACGGATGCACTGTCGATACCGATGGAAATGTTTGGGCCGCAGTACATCAAGGTAGTCGAGTGATTCAGATCTCCCCAGAAGGTAAGGTTATAAAGCAGGTGAAATTAGGAGCTTGGCGTATCACGTGTCCTACTTTCGGAAGAGGGGGGGAAATGTTTGTAACCAGTGCTGGAGTTGAGAAGGATGAGAAAGTACCAGAGGGTTCTGTCGGACATGGGGCTGTGTGGAGGTTTGAAACTGGCGCAAAGGGAGGACAGGAGAGAAATATGTTTGGAATTGGTATTGCTAGTTAGTTGGTCAGCTAGCTGATTAGTTATTTTGTGTTTTTTTTTGGGAAACGAAAGCGTACCGAAGGAAATGCGAAGGAAATAGGAAAATGGATACCGACTCCCTGGCGCTGGGAAACGATGCTGTATTCGGGATTCCTACTACGACTGTACTTGCTAAGGCTTGCTATGACACCATATTTTGTCTCGTAACTCGTTTGGATGGTATCGGTGATATATCGGTAACATATACATATGTAATCTGTTTTGTTTTTTTTTTCTTTTTTCTTCCGTTTCCATCGTGATGAACATTAGGAACCCTAAGAAAAGCTCGTGCGCGTGCTCAAACTAAGCCTTCTATGTGTTATGTGAAACTTCTTTTCTCCCATTAAAACACTTACAACCTGTTCCAGCATCCACCTACCGCCGTCCCCAACCACAAGTACCAAACCGGCGAAGGGTGAAAGGTGGAACCTGTATATATGTCTGTACATACATATGCACAGTGCACAGATCCCCTTCCCCCATCCACATCTAAATCGGGATTTTCCGTGCATATCAGCATCTCAACAGCTGAAATATCTACAAAGTAACCAAACTAACCAACAAAAATCTACCCATATCAAGCCTCAGGTCTGAAACAAAAGAAGCGATTGCGAATACGGGAAATTCTTCAGGCTCATGAGGATTTCTGTAATATGCTTCATCACGATGTGAGGGTTGGGCGTTGGAAGAAGGGATGCTGTAATTTCGGATAATGCCTTTTGAAGAATGGGGAGAGAGGGGGCGGAGCATGCGTAACGCCTTGCTGGTCCCTGGTCCCTGGAATTGGGAATTGGGAATTGGGATTTGAGATTTGAGATCTTTTCTACGCCCTGGGAATCCAATCGGGGTTTACTTTATTGTGTAATGTCCAAGTGTCTAGGTAATAGGTATCAGGTAACCTAGTTCCTGGGACTTAAGTTACGGTCTCAAACTTTGTGTCCTGAGGATCCAATTAAGATTTCCGATTTCCGATTTTATTTATGAATCCCGGTAATGTGTAATATCTAATGAGTACCGAGAAAGATGTCTTTTGTATTGTTAATTACAATTACCAGGGATAAAGATACCATACCAGATAACTGGGCTGTACTAGGCTGACTAGCGTTGTAGAATACATAGATCTGAATATTGTTGGGATATCATGTTACAGTAACACTTACAGTGAAGTGACACTTAAAGTTACAATCAGTAACACTTAGCCCCATCGCGATTCCTACCATGTAAATATCATGTCGGCTTGATTACGCGCATTACACTTTCGAATGTGTTTTGCTTATCGATGATGTGGCGTACCTGGCGTAAACCAGCTGGGAATGGCGTTGATACATATGTAGGTTATTTGGTGGCAGGTGTTGTTTATTTGGTGCTTGGGTGTAGGGATTGGCAATTGTATGGAGATGATAGAGACACATTTGGATAGGGATTGGATTGGTAATTGAATTGAGATTGTGGACGAGGGATTAGGTATGGGATAGTGAATAGGTGATTTCGGATTTGGGATTAAGGCTATATGTGGAGATATGTAGAGTACTGTTGATACTGGATTGATATACATACCCTTGATATTATACACATAACATATGTACATACATCACATACGCATATATTGACTATATTCAACTATATTCAACTACATTCAATTATATTCAACTATTGTCCATCTGACGGCAATATGTTACTATCCATCCAACTATCTCCACGATACCAATTATGCACCTAAAATATCAATAGTGCACAATTAGCGTCCCTTTCTTTTCGGTGGCGGTGGCAGTGGCGTAGCATGGGGTGGCGTAGCATAGCGTACCATGGCGTAGTAGCTACCATGTGTCTATCTATCCATCTGTAGGCCGGGAACTTACTAAACTGCCTGCGCTGTTATACATATGTACTTCAAATACATACACCAGATATCATGAGATGAAGATATTGATCGGGAATCGGGGTGAAAAATTTTCATTACTACTATTCTATTTTAGATATTAATATATCTGTCTGCACGACCACGTTTACTTCTGGGTTCTGATTGCCGTTGTTGGTATCGGTATCGGTATTGGCATTGGTAACAATTGTAGGGATTGGCTTGGCCTGAATAGGATTGGCTTGTATTGGCTTGGCTTGGAGTTTATACTTATTGTACTGTACAAATTATGGGATGGATGGGTTATCTAAAGTAGGATTATAGCACCAGGAACCAGGTCCACCGGTACCTGCGTCCCATGGTGCAGGGCAGATATACGGACCCACCGGGCTCCCAGGGCTCCCAGGGCTCTCAGAGAGAAATCAGGGCTGAATGAACAGTACTACACTGTACCGTACTACACTGTATCGTACTACACCACACTACACTATACTTCACCATATTACTGTATACTACACTACTCTTTACTACACTACTCTTTACTACACTACTCTTTACTACACTACTCTATACTACACTCTTGTACAATACACTTCACCCTCTCCCCCACGGCTCTCATTGGCATGATTATCCCTATCAACCATCAATCATCCATCACATCAGACCCCAAATTTCATGCAAGAAAGGCTTTGGTCTTTAGGCTTTATATTCAACATGCTTTTTTGTAACATTTTTTCAACAGTTCACACAGGAGATTAAACGAACATCGAACTCAAAGAGGCGTATAGTTGCATTACGAGTGTTTATTTACCATTTTTTATCCATAAGTCTTGTGATAGATGGTGAAAAAAGAGCTGTTTATGGGGCATATATTATCGATTAGCTACTGTATGTTTGAGCGTAGTACATAGGTGATTGGGGAAAAAGAAGGTGTAGCATTAAATGTGAAAGTTTTTTATCGGGTGTTGAAAAAATGATGAGGAAGTGTAGGATTTATGCTTGTGATTAGTTGTTAGGCGAGTGGGTTTAGATTGTTTGTGGGTTGTTTTTTTTGTTTATGGGTTGATATGATGGATATGGTTGGCATAGTTGATGCACCCAACTGCACTAACTATCTCAAGTCAAAGATTGTCTCACCTAAATACTTCTTAGTAACCACCCCCGGTTACTCACTTCTAGATCGGTAACTAGTACATATGCCTTATGATACTAGGCTCTAGCAGCTACATAGCGCCATATTGTGAGTTAAAAGTTCGCAACACACACTGTAAACTTCAGCTACTAAGTTACTAAACTGAACGTCCGGAGTCGGACCATCTCACCATATGATCCAACTACAACTCTAGCTGGCTAGCTTATGGACTTGGCTTGGCTTCGCTTGGCTTATGTGTTTTTTTTATGGCAAACAAATAATTCATACATAGCATGGCATGGAATGGATACATACTGCTTGGTACAGTACATACCAAGCGCCATGCACCAAGATTTTGGTATTCCTGGGTAATAGATGATTTACATACATACCGCCATAAATACTAGTTTCTGGGAAGTATGTTTCAGTAGCCGGTTCGATGACTCTCAGCCTACAGTCGAGTGGCGGATATGTAGATGAATGTTTTAACTATTATGGTTTCATCACCGATGCCCGATGAGCTGGGAACTGGAAACTGGGAATTGGGAATTGGGAATTGGGAATTGGGTCTCACTTATATGTTTAAGTCATAGTGATATTAGTCAATTCGAATTGCCGGTACTGCCGTTACCTGTGCTCAGTGGTTAATCACCGAGATGGAGCTGGGAGAATGAGATCTGGGTACAGTAACTACAGTTCGACTGTACTAGAAACTAAGATGTATGCATGCATGGTAGGTACATAATGTATGTATGTCTGTATAGGTTCTACATGTTTTAATCTGTAAAAAGTTTCTTTAATACACTTTTTTCGTTTTATTTTTTTTTGTTTCTGGTTTTGTTGACGTTATGGTTTTGTTTTCTCGGGAGATAGCTACTGTACAGTCAGAAGCTGAAAGCTTGGAAGTTTGGTTCTTTCATCAATATGTCTCAGAACTATGATCTGATATCATGATCTGATATGATCTGATATGATAAAATTCATCTTCTGTTAGATTACTCGATAAAGCTTTCTACTCCGAAGAATCCCCAGAATGTTCATCTACCAAAAAACATGTCAACCATTACCCTTTAACCTCGCACATCATAGACCTCACTAGAAATTCCCTGGAACCTGTCTTGGAGCCTCTTTTTTCTACTTTGCAAGCTTGGATAATCTATCTATCTATCTAGCATCACATCACATTGACCTCATACCTATCGTTTACCATCATTTTGAAGCTTACCATTAGCCAGTAACTAAACCCTCACCTGTGCACCATACCTCTCTTATTCTTTTTTCTAGTTCCTCGAGCTCATATTCCTTGACGTATGATGTATCCACAGCGATCTCCTATATCCCACGACCCTGTTCCCGGGGCGGGGTCTGTGCTTGAGGCGACTGATGGTACATATATCCATAGTCCAAGATAGTCCAAGATAGTCTACGTCCACCCATAGTGTATGTCCACACACCCATCCATCCAATAGTACAGTGGTTTGTGGGTAGATGGATAGTCATAGTCATGCTATGTACATACATATCGACCGATACAATGGGGGGTGTGGAAGGAGGTAGGTAGGCAGGAAGGGGACCCACATGCACAACACAACACATACTTCACGGCGGAATTACCAAAGTAGGTTATTATGATTTTTTGTGTGTTAATTTCTGCTGTTTAAAGATCAAGGTATGTAGACCGTGGAAACAAGCTGGGACAACCTGGGATTACCTGGGACAGGCTCGGACAGGCTGGGATACACTGAGCATAATTACGGTACCGGACACACCCAGGTTTGGATTTACATATGTCGAGCGGGAATTACGAATGTCAGTCTGTCTGAACTATAGTTTCTAGGTTCTAGGTTCCGGGTTCTGGGTTCTGGGATTTTGGTTTCTGGCTTCGGTTTTGGCTTCTTTTCGTTCCTTCTGGGATCTATCGTCTGGCAAGGTTCACAGTGACATGACCACGTTTCTCCTGTTCCTAGGAAGATTCCTAACTAAAAACCCGGTAGTTTTCATGATAGCCTATTCAAAAAAATAATTGACCTTGCAAGATATTTGTTGAGCTCGACAGTCGTCCGAATATACATGCAAACTCCGAAAATTATCTTGCATAGAATAGATTCGGACCACGGAAATTAAACACCTACCGAAGGGAGTCAAAACTCGGATTTTGCGGTGACGATGATGGATAGGTCAAAGGTCTCCCTCCTCGAACTCCTGCATCGGTAAATCGGATGGGTGTTATGACTTGACTTGACTTGACTTTAACTTGACTTCACTATGAGAAACCCGGTGAATGGAAAATAGGGTTTGTGGGTGGGAGTTCTGTTAGCTATAGGTTTATCGTACGCTTTTGATTTTCATTATCCATAGCGAGTATATCATTCCATTCTTCAGGTATTGGTAGTATGTTTGCCAAGCCAGTATTCATAAGGGGTGGTGGCCGGTACGTAATTGATTCAAATGGAGCGACCGTCGACGTGGGGCCGGATTTGAATTTTCCAGAAATTCCAGTGCTATGGCTATGGAATTGGTGATGTGATTAAGATGTTCCGATAATTTTTGTTTTTTGTTTAGTTTGATTGAAACCGGTTTCTTCTTGCGATGAGATGGCCCTAGATTCATTTGTACAAACGGTCGTCAAGTCAAATCAACCGAATATGCATGATTGCGGGCCGGTCCCGTTTCCGGCCCGGCGCGTGTCTGCTGCTGCTGTCGACTTCCTCGCTTTATTGTCTCGGGAAGGGTAGCAGGTCAGGCAAGGTCTTGCTCATCGCCGAACCATGGTCGACGCGATGAGCCGGGCTTTTTTTTTCTTTGGTTGCACTCAGGATTCAGTTACGGTACCATACAACACCCCGAAAGAAAGACCGTCGAGACCACAGAGGAAGCCAGCAAATCGAATTGACCAGACCAATACCAGCCTCCTACGCCGGCGACCAGACCAACAACTAAAGTAGAGTCTTCAAATAGGCCATCTGTAAGTCGACGGTTGATGCCATTGATATGTCTAGATAGAGAGTCCTCTAACCAACGCATCGCCCTTTTTTAAAGAATCCAAACTACATTAAACTGCGTTAACCTACGCCTAGCAAAAATTATCTCCTACGACACTCGAATCACTTCTTCATAGCTTTCTTTCATCCACCGACTTTTGCCCAGGAAAAAAATACCCTCCTCGCTCAGACCAAAAACTAAAAAAAACCCGGAATTATGGTTTAACCGAAATCACCAAGATTTAAATAATAACTGAATCTAATGCTCGTCATAACGCAATTCGTAATTTACCAACGAAAGTAACATAACAGGGTTGATCCGTGAAGCGGAATGGTATGATAACAAGCGGAAACGCGAACGCAACGCGACGACGGCAAGCAAGCCATTCAGCCCCTACCTATCTATTTATCTATTAATCTATCTATGGTGCTTTATACATACCAAGGCCAGAGGTATTCTGGATGGACCCTACGACGAAGCGTTGGACTGGACTGGACAACAAAACCTGGATGGATCCTACTGTAGTAGTACATACTTCATCGATGAAGCTGGACAACAAATTTCGGATGCAGGGAAGTAGCTAGAGTAACTTACCTACTCTAATCATCCGAACCTTTTGACGGACGAGCTTGAGCGAAGCTGGAACTGGAGCTTGAGCTGGAACCGCAGATCGGCGGGATCTCGCTGGAAGGGAATCCAAAACTCTCCGAGCCGTAGTGGTTGCGTGCATTGGTTGGCGACATTTCTGTAATGACCAATCCCATCCTATCCCATCCTTTCCTATCCTATGGCACCATATCTCTTCCCTCGTTCAATTCCATCAGCTCAGCTTTGCTCAGCTCAGTTCAGTTCAGTTCAGGATGATGAATTAATAGTGGCTGTCTGTTGACGTCGGTCCATATTCATATCAGCAAATTAAAAGCTGCGGATATCCTAAAAATTCTTCAGGCTCGAACCCCATCATCATCAACTGCAGATTCTATTGCGGATCTCGAACGCGGCGGTGCAAAGTATGGTTGATCATAAAGCAATTGATGTTATGAATTTTGGCCCCGAACACGGTAACCTAAGTTCCTAGTTCCTAATTCCTCGTTCCTAGTTAAGTTCGCCTAAAATAGGAGATGCCGTGGGATGGCTATGATCTTCCCTGAAGAATTTCCACCCCCCGGTTTATGAGCTATTGTTGTGTGTACCTGCAACTCAATAATGACGGCTTGTTGATTTGTTGTCCAACCAGGTGGGGGGATTCTAACACCGACAGCAAGATTTAATTTTTTTTTCTTTTTTTTTTTTTTTTCTTGCAAGCCCTTTTTGCTTCGACCCTCGGTGATGCATGCGATGCAGCTTCAAGTTATGAGTGATGAAAAGAGGATCTCGCTCGCGGTGGAGACATACAGTAGACAGCATGAGAAGGCGTTGCCTAGCAAGTAGTCGTTGCCTGGAGTTACTCTTTCGAGGCTGCACAGAAAGATATCCACACTTTATGATCGACTGATGAAGGAAGCCGCAGTATTAGCGTCCAGCAAGAGAGGGTCTGGTCGGCTTTAGGAGGTTTATGCTGCAGGTAATGGCGTTTGGGGTTGTAGATTCCGGTAATCTGAGTTGCTGGTCATCATGCGTGTTCGTCCAGACTGCTGCGGAAAGCCATCATATTTTGATGCACGACATCTGTTGCATGACGACAGGCAGCCAGTGGGGAGGTGGGAATTCGGGTTTGATTGAGTGGACGCAATTGTGCAGTGAACGGGCAATTATGCAAGCCGGATAGACAATTCCAGCGTATGTATGTGTATGTGTATATTCCAGCCAGCCAGGCTGAGAGTGAATGTCTTGCCAGCCATATATGGTGTCTATGGAGATTAACCAGTCAGTCAATATATGTCAGTCATATCAGCAATTCAATGTAATGTATGTCAGCCATTGTTATTAGCCAGTCGATATATGTCACAGTCGATGTATTTCAGCCATAATGTAACATCCAATCAGTGGATGTATCACATTTCATCTCGAAAATCATTGTAGTTGTCTGCATGCATTATGGGAAACGGGGAGGTTTATTTCGTCGAATACCGACTCGAGAAGGAGTCGCTCCTACAGCACGCTAGAGTGGAGTTTGAGCCGGCCAGCGCGTCTGGGACATGCATCGCAGCAGACTAGAAATGCATCACCGCGCCTGGACATGCATAAAAAACACTAGAAATGCATCACCGCGACACTACATCCAAACTACTCGACCACTCATCCATCTCGATATCACTCTCTCCCGCAACCATGATCCCACTCACACCATCATATCACCATCCCACACCACCGCCGTCCATCTCGACGCCCCTCCAACTCCCTCCCTCCCTTCCTGCCCGCTAAGATGAAGCGAGCATTCTCAGTGCATATCGTCCGGCC
The DNA here is from genome assembly GCA_024516155.1 of Pyronema omphalodes. Classification (NCBI taxonomy): domain Eukaryota; kingdom Fungi; phylum Ascomycota; class Pezizomycetes; order Pezizales; family Pyronemataceae; genus Pyronema; species Pyronema omphalodes. The sequence goes on from JAJJXM010000013.1 coordinate 653,221, forward strand.
ACAGAGGGGTACTAACATGGTCTATCCAGAAAGCCCCCCCCCCCCCCGGAGGAGGGAAGGTCCGTCTCCAATTGGGACCCCTCCATTGCGTCCCCCCTCCCCCCCATCCCATTTGCTCGCTATGTCACCGCCACGCAGGCAATAATTAGAGTTGGGGGCCAGCATGGGGGTTCTACCACCAGTGTGCTTAGCGGCAATTGCATAACAGACCGTCTGGCTTGCCCCAGAAGTTTGGGTTGGAACTGCTCTGTCCCGATTGTGGATATGGTGCAAGACATCATCAAGGAAACTGGTGTTTCCCAGCTCTTGTGAAGTGAAAAGTCCCGGCCGCGGATGCCCGACATCCCACGCTGCTAGACGGTTAGAGACGCTAGAATTGGGTCCGACTGATTATTATGGGTCCGCTGTGTTTATTTTGGAATGGGATTGGTCTGTGATGGTGTTGTTTGGGTGGGTTTGGTGGGGTTGATGCGGTTGGGTGGGTCTCTTTGGATGGCCTTTTGATGGGCCCTGGCAATGAACTTCATAACGGCCGTCTGATGGGCCCTTGCCATGAACTTCATGACGGCCTTCTAATGGCTCTCGTAATGAACTTCATGACGGTCTTCGGGATGGCCCTCGAAATACAACTTCACGCTGGCTCTCCTCCATCCAACCATCGCCCAAATTCCCCATACATTCAAATCTGCACGTGCGCGCCTACCATGCAAGCCGCATCTTCTTTGCATGACCGGTGTCGGGCGGCATAACTCTGCATGGAGGGCGCATGGAGAGAATGCTCAGGTGACGGGCTAACCGCAATGTTACTTGCTGAGTGAGTGGAGGTGATCGGCGGCTGCACGAGCAATTGGGCAGCTTTGGGGCAGCAGCTGGGGGAGCAGTAGCGTGATCATACGGAGAGGCATCATTCGAGCAGAGAAGAAGGAGAACTGAGAAAATCCAAAGAAGCACTGCAGGGTGCGGCATGGAAAAAAATAACGCTGAGGCCATCTCGGAGAACCCCCAAGTCCAATAGTCGGCGCGTCCGCACATCACAGCTTAATAACTATGCAACCTGCAGTCCATCCTTCTGGAGATATATAATAATATGACAAAACCAACAACAAAAGGAGTCCATCCATCTGGAGATATAATAGCATGATAAAATCAAAATCAAAAACCCAGTCTATCCTTCTGGAGATATAACAATATGATAAAATCAAAATCAAAAGCAGTCTATATCTTTCCAGAGGCCCGCCAGCAATAATACCAAGAAAAAAACTCCCCTTCCGCTGTCATCATACCCAACCATGATGACCCCTGCCCTTATCCTTCCTATTCGGCCTATTCACACTTGGCTGCGACCCGGCTTCGAAGCTCTCTGCGGGTTCTTCCAATCTTCGACACGGGCTGATCAGCACGATGCGGTGTCGGCCATGTCGTAATAACCCGCCTAATCATCATCTACCACCTAACTACGCACATGTACTACATGCTGCTACAGGTTATGGTCCCCATCTTCCCCTCCTATCCTGCTACAGCAAGTGGTCTCCCGTAATGAGGGCACCATCAGCTATTCGCTTATTAGTCTGCGGTTCGGTCCTGCTCTTAGCGGGTAACATGCCTTGCAGCAGACACTATTTCGGTGTATGCCCTCCGGAATCCTCACCACCAAAGAAAGGTGGGTATTTGTGCCAGCCGTCACGCAATTCCGGTCGTCTGGTGACAAGGAACTGGGATATCAACCAGTGGAGTTGCAGAAAGTGCCAACCCCACAACAACCACGCAAGATATGAGATGAAGCCCCAAGTCCTTACTCGACAACGGTTGATATATAAATATCAAAATCGTCAATATGACGGAAGGGTGCAGACCTGCCATGAACGTATCTGTTCGCGAAATCAGCCAGCCTTCTCCCTGCTCTGGAGCAAGGTTGGAAAGAAGGCTGGGGTCCTATGGCAGTGACTCTTCCGTTGTCTATCTAGGTGAAGTCACTCCCGGGCCAAAAGCAAAGCAATATCATGTACCCCTCAGCAAAATTGGGAACACTACTCTGGTTCTGGCTGGACCACCGACGGAATCACTAACAAATTACTAGGAAAAAAATAAATAAATTGTTTGGTAAAAGACAATCCTGGCTCGTGATTGTGGAGGAACTGCCCCGTTTTGATGTTTGGCATAAACCCATATGTTTACCTGTCTGGTCACTGCTTTTTCCAGCATGGCGCCCATCCCCGTAAGTAGGATGCTAACCCAAGGCCCTGGTACTATGGTTAGTTACGCCAGTGCTAATTGCGTATAAGCCTCTGGGGGCGCGGAAAAGTTGGGTCCCAGTCGATGCGAACGCCCCTCTGGTCCCGAAAGGCGTTATCTTCGATTCTGACACAGTCCAGCTGTATACGGATTAGGGATCTATTTTCTGGGACCCTCCATCTCAGCCCAGAATTTGAGAGAAAGCCCTTTTTCATTTGGTCGCCCTTCTCCCAGAGCTTGCAAGTGAGCAGTGAGTCCTTGCGCGGGTATCACCATACTACCAAAAATTCTTCAGCCTATCATCATAGCCTGCACCTAGCCTGGTCGATTTGCTCCGTCCAATGGCTGCCGCCTTAGTCCAGTTCCCTACTGGTGGTATGTATATTCCGTCCCACCTCCTCGTCTTGTATTTCCCCACTGCCTCCCGCTCTATCTTTGCAGCTTTTATCTGCACCACTCGCCCACCGTCATCACTCTGCTTACAAGTACCAGTAATTTCTCGGTTCCTGGGAACATCAGACATCAGACATCAGACTGACGCATACAATATCTATTTCGCCATATCAGCACATACTTCAACATCAGCTCCGTCGCAGAAACTTGTGTCTCTACCGTTACTCCGGTGTTGATCTTCTGTTCGTCTGTGAGGTAAAGAGATAACAGTACTCATTTACCTCCACAAGTTTCGAAATTGGCGTGCATAGCAGTTCCAGTACATCCTCCTCTTCTCTTGCACTCGCCAGATTCATATAGGCGTGAAGCAGAGGAAGAGGTTGGATGTGCTGCTTCTATCTGGAGACAAAGCTCCATGTCGTCGATAAATAAATCGAACACTCGGTACTCAACATCACCACATGAATCTCATGCCGTCCCCGTCTATCAGCAACCGCAATACTCATATACCAGTGAAACAACGTCTCCAACAACTGCGCAAGCGGTAAACCCAACTTTCACCTCAAGCACTCCCCCAACAAGAACCAGAGATAGAGCACTCGACGTTAGCACAATATTGAATCCATCACCAAGACCATCTCGCCCACGGGTAGCTCCATATGATGCTACCCGTCGGCCCAGCTTAGCACAATCCCCAACGTCTCCAGCAAATGCAGCAAGTTATCATACCGGTGTATCTATGAGACGAGCTCCATCAACCCCTAGCTTAACCAGTCCCGGACCTATTCGGGGAACTGCACAACCCCATCGAAGTCTTCCTGTCATTACGTCCGATCCTTTCCCGAGAATCACCAGTCCAGGCCCCCAGAGAGTATCACCTTTGAGAGTTTTGAATACCCCACCACCATCAACCCTTCCGCCGGCACATTCTCCACCACAACAGTATACCTATGGAACTCAGTATGGAACTTCACAGTCCTCCGCAAGTGTCAGTCCATCAGGTTACAACAGTTCTCTTGGTCCATCGGCGTTTTCTAGTAATGCTCCTCAAGGAAACTTTTCATCTGGACGACAGTCATTAGGTGGTGCATTGATGGAACAAATGGGGGGCTCTAGTGCACAGAGTCCATTAGGAATGGCAATGAGTGTACCAGGAAGTCATGGCTACTTTTCAATACCGATTGATACAGAGTCAGGAGGAAGGGTCAAGTCTGAAAAGAGGAGGAAGAATGCCGAAGCTTCAAATAGATTCCGAAGAAGGAAGAAGGAAAGAGAGTTACAGACTACTGCAAGGGTTACAGAACTTGAGCAAAAGGTCAAGAAAGCTGAGGAGGAAACAAACTATCACCGCCAGAAGCATGAGTATTATCGTCAAATTCTTGTTAGAGCACATCAAGATGGAGGAAGACTTCCCCCGTTGCTTCCGGAGATTTTGGGATTAGATAATGTTCAGAGCACATATGGAAATGAAGACAAAGATAGGAGAAGAGAAGTTGCACCATCGGGACAGGAGGGAGGAATGGGTTTTTCGTCATCAGGGGATGCACGCATGACGACTCAAAGTCCTAGGACCGCCAACTTTTCGGCCTCAGTAGGACCATATCATCACCATCAAAGGGCACAGCAACAACAGATTCAGCAACAGCAGCCGCATCATCACCAGCTTCCCCCACCACATTTACCACCACCAATATATCTCCAACAAGACCAGCCCCCAAGATCCGGATTATCACATGGTCGTGGACGGTCCGCATAATATACCCACAAGGAGATGTTTCCACTCTATTATCCACACAGTATAAGTGGGCAACAACCCATCGACGCATTAAGTATCGTACTACAATAACGATCTTAGGCATCACCAATTGTTTGATTTCATTATTATTACCATTATTGTTAGCCGTACGATCAAAGATTCAAATGGGGCCTTATTTTCAACCGGCAATCACTTGACTTTCGTACAAATTCTCCTTTTTATATCTCTGTGTGCATATGAATAACCATCATCGACGTTTTTATTTTCCTTTGTTTTCTCTCCATCTCAAACGGGTTTCCTTTGTTTCAAATATCTATGAGTATTTTTTTTTTTGGCGTGTCTTGTATCTTGTATCTCTGTTTTTTTTTTTCATCTTTATCTTTGGGAGGCTGGGTTTGATTATTACACATACAGGAAATTTTTTTGTAGCAATACTACCGGAGTAGCACTGTTGTTTTTTTTCGGCTGAGCATTATTTTTTTTATCAGGTGGGCGTTGAATTCTACGTTTTTTTTCTTTGTATCCTAGTTCGTTTTTTTTTTGTCTATCCCCATGATGGAATGTAGTTTAGCTAGTGGAGGTGAAAGTGGATATGGAGGTGCAGGAGTAGGTGGGGGTGGAGGTTGATATGAATATGGAGATTGAGATGGGGGTAAAGGTGGAGATGGATGTGGGTGTGGATGCGGACGTGGATTCGGAGGAAGTGGATATGGAGGCGAAGATGGAGGTAAATATGGATTTGAAGGTGGATATCGATATGGATATGGAGGTGGAGGTCGATATGGATGTATGTAGCGTTTTGGTTTACGGATGTGCCAAAACTGCAGCTTTTTATCTTAGCGGCTTATTCATATAAATGGAGCATTATTATTCATGCAATAAAAAAAATATGAAAATTAGAAAAAAAAAAGGAAAAAATATAAAAAAGAAAAAAGTATCAAAAAAAGAAGAAATACAAAAAAGACGAAAAAAAAATTTGAAAAATTGAAAAATGTAAATTTATGTATATCTTACCAGGAGAATTGAGATTATTATTATGGAAGTGTGTGTAAATGTTTTGTTTCACGGTTCACTATGAGTATTTGTGCCTGATTCATATAAAACTAGGACTAAAACTAAAACTGAAACTAAGGCTATAATGGGGTTCAGGGCTCCGAGAACCTGGTTTTTGGATTTGGATAAGTTTTAGGAGATTTTTGAGTGCTTGTGTTGCGCATCTACCTAGCTATCTAGTTTACTCACCTGTGGTAAATGTTGGAAAATGATACATCATCTACCAGTTTTTGATTATGGGTAACATGGGGGGTTTTGCTTTTTTTTTCTGTCTTTCTGATCGATGGGGTTTACCGATGTTAGGTTCAGATAATATCTACTGGTGGGATGACAGCTGGAAGTTTGGGGCTCATTACAGACTACGATTTGTGGATAGTAGGCTATGAGCCTTACCATGGAAGGTAATTTCTGATGAAGTCCCTGGGAAGCTACAAGGTATACATGATCGATATTTGACATTTGATTAACACCCCTCCAGAAAATTTATTTAACATGGGGTATGTATCAGCATTCTTCTCTAGATTCTCTGCACAGCTAGTTCTAGAATATATCCGGAAGATAATTTTGATCCAAAAAATATACACGGATATTCATCAATAAGGAATAACAACCTAGTATGTAGGGATATTACTAGCTGTATATTTCATCCCATCCCATCCTCATCCTCATCCTATACACCAATAAATCTATATCCCGGGGTATTATTCTCCATCATCTTATATTTCCTCTGCAGGTTTCTTAGCCAAACCCATAACAAAATCCCAGCAATGTTCCGGAACCTCTGAAACCGACAACCTTCCCTGTTTAAGCAACGGCATATCCGCCAATTCTTTCCCGGCATATTTCTTGAGTTCATGTAATCCAATAATTCGAGAAAACTTTTCCACGAATTTCACATGGACTAAATACCATTTTGGATTTGATGGATCGGATTTGGGATCGTAGTATGGTTCTTTGGGATCGAAGGCTGTGGTGTCGATAGATGCTTCTTTGACTATGGTCATAATCCCTACTATGCCGGGAATCTTGCAGTTGCTGTGGTAGAAAAATGCTAGGTCTCCGCATTTCATCGAGCGTAGATTATTTCTGCGGATTGTAAAACACGGAAACGTTAAAAACAAAACACCCCCCACACAAACATGTTCACTGTTCATTTCGGTAATGGAGAAAAAACAGCTGATCAAAACAAAAATATAAGAAAAAAAAATAAAAAACTGTTACTTACCGTGCACCATAGTTTCGGATTCCGTCCCATCCTTCAGGTTCGGTACGGGATGCTAAATCATCAATGGAAAATTTTATATCTTTTCCTTTTTCGATTCTTGTTTCTGGCTCGGCTTTCATAAGCCAGAAACGTCTACCAGATGTCGGTAAATCTTGGGCATTGGTGATAGTTACTGGCTGTGCGTCTTCCGGGTCCTTTACATTCTCGGTGGTAGGCTTCCCGGGATCCCCGACCTTCCCAGTCTTTGTCTGCTTTTTGGATTTCGTCTGAACTTCCTTTTTGGGTCCCTTTACTGCCTCTGCAGCCTTGATTTCCTCTTCTGGATCTTTTGATACTTCTGTTACCTTCGCTTCAGCTACACAGGGCCCAGACTTATCCTCATCTTCAGCGGATGTTGTCTTCAAACGCGTCCCAGAGCGGGTGGCGCGTTTCGGTGCAGGTCCGGGAGCGTCAGCTTGCGAGCGTTTACGCGACGGCATTAATGAACGTGATTCCGGCTGGTGGTACTACTGGTAGCTGCGTCGGTTTCTGGTGCTGGTCCCGGTGCTGATGGTGTGTGTGTTTGGACGCGTGCTTTGCGCGGTGGCGTCGTGGGGCCGGTGGTAAGTTCCCCTCGATGGGTGTTTATCGCTTAGATTTTTGGGTTGTGCGTTGTGTTAGGTGTTTTTGGGATAACTTCCCTAAGCGAAAAAACAAAGACATCCTATGTATGAATACAATCCGCTATACTTACCAGTAGCTTCACTGTGTCCTACACATAATTAATCCAAAACCCCAAGCCGCTCTGAAATATGTGTGAAGCTCATGTATATTTCCTTCTCTATTATGTTTCAGAATTCCTCAACTCTAATACTACCTCCGGATCAAAGTTCCGACCCCAACCGGCAGTTTGTTTCGAAATGAAATGCGCAAAGATCGATGGGCGTTGTGTTCCAGTCTACGCCCTTTTTACACTTGTGACGAAATACTGATCCCTCTAAAGGGACCGCGTTAAAAGTTGTTTTGCCGCGGAAACAAATTAATTGGTCGGACCCTAGATCACGCGCTATCCCAATAAATCATAGCTCTGGATGCGCTTGTATCGTCCAGGTGCATTTTCAATGCTATCTCAGATTGAGAGATGAGATATGCTACTGATCATATTTTGGTTTGGTTTAAGACCAAGTTAGACACTGCTGGTGTGCACTTGCCCCAATTCTCCTTGACCGGCCCGGCCCAGATAAGGTTGATTCCAGGAGAACGTTCAGTTTCTTCCAATTTCAAGAATTCAAATCGATCAAGAAGAAGTGAGATGGTGTGCAAGAGTTGTAAGAAAAAGGATCCTGCACAACGGGAATTCGTTCCAGAGTGAGCTCGTCAGCTTGGTACCCAAATCAACCCCACGTAGAAAAAATAAAATAAAAACAAACTCACACTTTCCAGCCCGCTACGATGGGAACGGTAATTAACACCGAGACCACGGTTCTCTACTCCCCGCTCTTCGGAAGTCGAAAGTTGGAAAGCCCGTCCGTGGATGACTGCACCTCTTACATCATTCTAAGATGCTTCACTTGGAAAGTTCAAAGTTGCTTTTGGTCCCGGCTATGCTATGTCAAAACTGACTTACACAGCACTTTCAGACGTACGCCGCACTGGCTTTTGGGGCGGACTATCCGCCTCATATAAGAAGGTATACGATGCTTTACATGCGCCGTGGCTTTTGGCTTGCTTAACATATTTCTTGCTTGCTGATGAATGTTCCGACATTCAGAGGCTTTCGTTCCTGTACCAAAGTACATTATAGACCTGAAGGAATTGTCAATTGACAACATCGGTGAGTGGCGTTTTATAGTGAGTTTCGGACTGAGACAATAGCGGTGAGTAAGAATTAATATGGAAGGAAAAACATTAACTGACCAACGATGCAATAATAGAGACCGTGCACATGTTCAACACCATTAGGTCGAACAGGTGGGGAGTTCGTGATGAATTTGTGATGAATTTTCCAATTCTTGGCGCTAAAGGCTGAAGCGTCAAAAGTGACCGCTTATGGATTTGTGACCCTGCCGCCCAGTTGTAATCACGCTGTTGGCAAAGCTAGTAAAGTCACAGCCGCGTTGGTGTCACACAAGATTTAATTTAATTGGATAGAATCATGGATGATCATCTAACCTATGAAATGGCTTGGATGCCAGTACGGAATAGTATCGTGGTGCTCGTGCCTTTTCACGATCAGATTGATTCAAAAGTGTACATATACTGTGATATTGTCTCGTTTAAGCCATCAATGAGGTGTGATTGCGGAATGCCGATGCCACAATGTTGGGTGTGGGATGACATGATGTAGAAGTTTCCCGAGCTTTCCCCGAACAAACATTTATCTCCATTGGTTACCATCCAGTGACATAGGGAATTTGTACCGCGAACGTGATTCATATGCCCTGCGTAGATCTCGATCGTGTCTAAAAGAGTGAAAGAATGATGATGGTGTGGGTGTCGTTTTCAAGCATGAAGCTAGACTTCGACATCTGACATGCAACTTGGAGGCCAAAATTGTTCCAACAACATCTGTAATCCAATCGATTCGTCTTCCACAACTCCGGGACCATGGCGAGGCGTATCAGGTGTGCAGCACTCAGCTTCTTGTACCTATGAGTAGCGGCGAATAACCAATGATGATCCGTCCCCGCCCCTGGCAGCGGGCTTGAATTTCCTTTGCGTTATTTGACCGGGAGCAACCACCGTAAACCAACGTCATCCAGTCCCTTGCCCAAGAATTCCGCAGACTTCCTATCTTGTAGAACCAATTACATTCCAAAACACCATCCGACACAACAAATAATCGATGAAGAATTTCAAATGGTCGATGGAAAGCAGATGCCTTATCCCAACACCCTCTCGGCTACCTTACCGCTTCATGCTGGCGATCGAAGCAAGAAATAATTTCCACTTCTTCCTGCGGAACCTGCATGCGTTTCAGTCTCGTGTTAATCCGTAAGAATCTAAATGGTGGGTAAGATTAAGATCCTGCTGCTGCCTGATGTGTGAGTACACTTTTGTCCAAGGTCCCAACCACCAAGCCCGCGATATCGCTAGCAATACGCACCGCCAATCCCTACCCGCACCTCACTCCAATTCTGGTATCACAAGCCGTTATAAAGAAATAGATACCGTCTTCAGCCGCGTCTCGGGAATGAGTGATTCGTTGTGCTCTCGACCCAATAAGATTGGTGAATTCTAGAGAGTCATCCGTAACTCCATGTACGCACATGCAGCACTCAGTTGATGATGTGCTACCTCGCTTACAGTAGTGGGATATCCCCATGGCATTCTGGTGAGACCGGGAGGGCTGGAAGGGTGTAGTTGTAGTAGTTGTAGTGGTGCGTACATAACTAGTGGCACAGTGACCTTGATATTATGGAGTATTACGTAGCCCCATCCCAGAGGGCCCGGGGAACCCAGGCATCCAGCAGCCGTTTTGTGAACAATCTGTCATAAAACTGACATTCCAAATATAATTCCTCCGTTCTTCCTCTCGGTACCAGCTTCTCATCTGCACAAAAGCTAACTAGCTCAATCCGTATCAAGCGGAACTTCAGGAGTCAGGAACACCAATTCTCGAATCTGGATCCGAAGCATGTAACATCGTACACAAGGATATTCTTCATTACTCCGCAAATCCCGATTCAAACTTTTTCCAGGGTTCAATTTGAAATCGCAGCCACATTCCTTAGCTATACTGTAGGGCGTTCCGGAAATCTCTTCAATTCTCAAGCACAGTATCACCATAAGTTCGCCACAAGCCAGATGAAACCTCCCGGCTTCCAGAATCAGCTCAAAGGTCTTTAAATCTGTAAAAGACGGTACCGTTTACCGTTTACCGTGGTGGTGGTGGTGGTGGTGGTTGTAATCGTTGACACCATGGCATCATGCATGGCGACCCAGTGTAATCCGTCTTACTCTAGTCTCTCCGACTCTTCAACGTTACTAGTAATTCTCGCGTATTTGAAACCCGATAACTGCACCCCGATCACTAGAGAAAGATCGTGGAGTTTGGTTCCTGCTAGGCTATTGAATTAGAGAGGGGAATATGACTTAAGTAAAAGTTTGTCCATGACGACAAGGGCTTTTATGAAGTTGTATCATGATGCGAGTGATAGTCGGTATCAAGGAAGTGTTTTGAGGCCCGAGAGCCAGATATCATTAGTGTAGCATGGTACCTCTGATCCCGAATAAGTGGATTTGTATTATTGTACCGGTATATTGAAGTTAACTCCGTAATTTGCCGAGACATGGGGAATAGAGTGGTTATAGGGTGTCACTGATTGGCGGTGCGCCAAGTTTTTATGGGAGGTCACTCGTTTGTTGACAGACACCGCTATTTGCGTGATGTTTCATGTTCGACTGATACTCCATGACTAGAGAAGGTGTTATTTACACTGCTTCAGTCTTCATTCTCTCTAGATTCTCCTTCCTCGTATTACTTACATTCAAAATCATATTTTTAAAATATGCGAAGGATGGCATATTTGTTTATGAATTGCTGCCCTGCACACAAAGAAGGTTGGGTTGACATATGACCGTTGGTGACTCTGATTTTCTACAACATAATGGATATATCAAGATTATCGTGATTCATATTGTAATACGTCCCACTTTCGTCATCTCCGATTCATCAGAGACACTTTTTGTTAACTTTCACATCATCAGGTGTGATTTCATACGTTCACCATGACTCGCAGCAACCTGGGAAATTTTAAAAGTCCATAACCAATGCTATATATTAGATAAAGTGATTCTAGTAGAGAAATTAGGCGATAGGCCTCGAAAGCAGCTAAGCACTATCTCATTTGGCCATCTCTGCAATCCAAATGCAGCTGTAGGCCACAGCACAAAGACACGGTTTGTAGAATCAATTTTATTGTGCAGACCAGTATCCTGGCGATTTATAATCCTTTATGGAGAACTTGAATTACATATTCATAGTCTTCATTTGCAGGCTGCAACAAGCGTGGTTTTCAATGATCAGCTAGGCTAGCTGATGATTCGTCTACTTTACACATCAATTTGATCATGGATTATCACCAACTTACTTGCAATTTCGAATCTGTTAAATTGAGGAACCACACGAATATATTCCATGCGAAGGTTACTTATTGAAGGAGACTCGTTTTGAGGAGCCAGATAGAAGCCTGCCACGAAAGACGAACACAAAGCCGTACCCGGTGCCACACCTACATGCCTAGTTATCCTCCAGAAAATCCCGATTCCCCAGGAACCATGCTGGAAATAAATTTCTCTGCATATCAGCGATTAAAACTCTAGACTCGAATGGCTTCTCAGACAATCCTATTGTTTTTTTTTGTTGTTGTTTGTGACAATGATACAGCAGGTTGCTACTAAGGTGACGAACAAAGAGTTTTTAGAAGACAAAGCTACAACATGTGGAGAACGGTGGAATAAGAATGAGTTGATCGAACAAAGAAAGAAGAAATATGGAAGAAACTGAGCTAATGTACACATAGAGGTGGAGGATCCGCTCCGCTACATGTAGCCATGACATATCACTCGTATAGTAATCGATTACAGAGAAAAAGCCAAAAATTTGAGTTCTCCTGAATTCATGCCCTGAAGAGTCAAATAGCGCTGGAAGCCAAAAAACAGAACAAAAAGTAACCCATCTTTATTAGCAGATGTCTCAATCCTTTGACCTTTCAAGTGCAATAAAACTACACCTCCATGCCTTGGATTACGTAATGAAACCAGAAAGGGGTCAATCTAAACCCTTATGTAGGTTCTTTTCTGCATAGAGTATGAGGAATGTAGAGTTAGTATTGAATATTGGCTACGTAAAGCCGTACAACTTATCTTGTATATGACGTCTAGTATTGGTCTTAATTTATGTAATTCTCCTAAGAACTGCTTGTTATCAACCTCATGGTAGAACAGCCAGATGCTCACGGAGTCCTGTACCCGACTACAATCTGTGAAACACCGAGATGCTGTGTGGAGTGTAACTGTGTGTCAAAATGTGAAATGATTGTGAAACGTTATTGGGTGTATGTATGATCGCTGCATGGCTATGGATAAAAATGGAGAGGATTACTTGATGCAAGCCAGTAGACGAATACAGAAATTCATGTATTAGCTAGAATCTAATGGATGGCTTGGTAACTTATCGAAAAAAAGGATGTGAAGTGAAGACACGGCGGTGGGGAACAGAGCCCAGTGGCACATCATAATTTTGAGTTAGTGAGACAATGACGAGCGAATAAACAAGTTGTACATGAATTGTACAATATTTGAATCAAAATTAGGATGGCTGCAGAACCCAGAGTTTGTGTGAATATGGATAGAATGCAGCCACGCCGAAGTGATAAGTATTCACTGATTCCAGGAATGCTGATTTTACCATCGGTGTGTGCTACAAGTCCACATGTTGCTATCTGCTGTTTAATGTGCTGCAGAACAAACGAATATTCATTTTTAATGTGACAATCAATGATCAGCATAACCAACGTAAGCATAAATCACCTTATGTCACTCGCTATTCACGTGCCAATCGGCCATTCATCAACTCTGATCGACATAAGATTGTAACAGGCCAGCTGACCATTGAAAAGATGACTCGATTTAATAGAAATCGATGGAACGTTCCTTTGTCTACCATTCTTTGTCAGAGCTGACTTTGACGTGTGCTTCTAAAGTCAAAAGTCTTACATAGAGGTGCAATTTAATACAGCCTCTTCCGCGTTGCTTCCATGCTGTGCAAGCCACGGGAGCGTATTTACCAACCCAAGATCATCATCTTCTAAACCTTACATATCATCAACACAGGGTCCGCCAATCCTTCGCAGTCCCTGGTCGTCAACTGATGCTCTTCTTTCTAATGACCGCCTAAGTATGCACTAGCTATATGATTGGTTAGATCATCCCATGGTTGAGTTCATGACATCAACTCCTGGTTCCCGCTGATGAACTGCCCCCAACGCAACTACAGTAGGTTCGTGCTAACATAGTTAAATTTACTCGTAGCGTCGCGGGAGCGCGTAAATTGACAGAAAAGGTGCCCTAAAGGATGGAATTTCAAAACAGACGAACTGGAACGGTGATTTCGCGGGCGTGGGTTTCCGTACCTTGCGAGTTTTTCCGAGATGATTAGCGGGGTAACTTGCGTCCCCTGAGCGGGGCATATGTATATTCGTGGGCTTTATACAGCGTTTGAACACACGCAAAAGAGAATTAAAAACAGAATACATTCTGATTGAAACAAATCAAATTTAAGACTGCCCAGCAAGACGGGTTGTTGTTTACATAGTGATACATTCCGGTTCTGTACATCACTGGGCGTTGCTCAGTTGCTTGACGCTAAGCCCTGAACCCCGGTCGCTGCCAACGTCATGAGCGCGGCTGTGAGCCCAGAGCTAACCACACAGCACCGCAAGATTTGATTTTCTAAACATCCCCACCTCCCACCAACACCACCAAAACAACATCACAACAATGGTGAAGGAAACCGAATACTACGACGTGCTAGGTGTCGCGCCTACCGCCACCGAGCTTGAGATCAAGAAGGCCTACCGAAAGCTCGCCATCATCCACCATCCAGACAAGAACCCCAACGACGAGAGCGCGCATGCGAAGTTCCAGAACGTGCGTCATGCTCCTCCACAAGCTTGAAAGACGACGTTAACAGACCAATCTATAGATTTCCGAAGCCTATCAAGTCCTCAGTAATGAGGAGCTCAGAAAGCAGTATGATCAGTACGGAAAAGCTCGAGCTGTCCCTGACAGCGGTTTCGGTATGTCGCAGACCATCTGAGCCCGCGTCGTAATCGTCACTAACATTATCTACAGAGGACCCATCTGAGTTCTTTGGCATGATCTTTGGTGGAGAAGCTTTCGTCGACCTGTAAGACAACCTCCGTGTTCACCCCGTTCATCCTCGGCATCGTCGGCCATGTGAGACATGCTAACCCTACGCGCCAGGATCGGAGAGATCTCACTGATGAAGGACCTTACCAAGACTATGGAGATTATGAAAGAAGCGGAGGACGGCGATGAGAGTGAGGCCGAGGACGTACCTCAGAAGAAAGTCAACGACCATGACGCAGCTGCTGGTCCCGCCGCTACCGGTTCCGCCACTGCAGGACCCTCCGACAAGCCTGCTACCACCGAACCCACCGCGTCCTCTTCTACTGATGCCCCCACCGCGCCCCACTCCGATCCGAGCAACCCCGCCTCCGAGGTGAAGGATGTCCCGACCCGCTCCTCTACCTCAACCCCCCGTCCCGGTCAGGTCCCTACTAGGATGATGTTGACCAACAAATCTGATGAGGAGATGCGGGAGCTCGAGGGAATGACTGAGCAAGAGCAGGAGCTTAGACGGAAAGAGAAGAAGAAGGGCTTAAGCAAGGAACAGCGTGATGAGCTCGCAGCCTACGAGGCTGAGAGGAAGAGAGTCCGACAGGAGCGTGTTGAGAACTTGAGCAAAAAGCTCGTCGACCGTCTCTGCGTATGGACTGAGACTGATAAGACTGCTCAAACTACACATGCTTTCAATGAGAAGACCAGGTATGAGGCCGAGAACCTCAAGATGGAGAGTTTCGGGATTGACATTCTACATGGTGAGCATATTCTTATAATACCACATTCTTCAGCATAATGTACTGATAAAAAATAGCCATTGGAGCTATCTACATCTCCAAGGGAGCCTCGTTCCTCAAATCACAGAAATACTTTGGAATCGGAGGTTTCTTCAGCAAGCTGAAGGACAAGGGAACCTTGTTCAAGGACACTTGGGGCACCATTTCCACCGCTATCGACGCCCAGATGACTATGGAGGAGATGGCTAAGTTGGAAGAGAAGGGTGGTGAGGACTGGACAGACGAGAAGAAGGCCGAGTATGAACGCAAGGTTACTGGAAAGATTCTTGCCGCCGCTTGGAGGGGATCCAAATTTGAGATCCAGAGCGTCCTTAGAGACGTATGTGACAGGGTTCTTTACGATAAGGCCGTACCGCTCGCTAAGCGTGTCGAGCGGGCACACGCTTTGGTGATGGTCGGAACTGTCTTCAAGCAGGTGCGTAACAGTATTTTCCCCTATTTTTGCAGTTAACTAACTCCACCAGGCCGAGAGAGATCCCGATGACGAATTCGCCGAAGGAGCATTCGAGCAGCTTGTTGCCGAGGCAGCGAAGAAGGACGACAAGAAGGATACTAAGAAGAAGGAGAAGGAGAAGCACCACCACAAGAAGGCATCACGTGAAGAGTTCGAGGAAGTGAACATGCCCGGTGCTGGAAGCAAGGCGTAGTAAGGCTAGAAGTTGCGCTACTTGCATCATGATTTTCGTTCTTCTGATATTCGTCACGGCTATTGGCTGGTGATCTTTCCCTTTTTCTCTCCTCCTTTTATTTTACACTTTTATTTCGTATGGTGATTGTGGCTCTGGAATACCTGATACAGTCTGCGTTTTTTTCTTTTTTTGATCTTCTTTTCGTTTTTGTGGTTTTTTAAGCGAGCTGTTCTTCGATTAGGGGAATATGATAGAGATGAGATTTATACCCAAAGATTGTCGCTGGTGAAGATGGCGGAGGTATAGTTGGACGATAGGATAAGATATGACTGGAAGTTAATTTATGAGACGTGGGTTTCGAGGAAAAATGGTTAGGAATTTGTGGTACTGCATGTGCTGGTACAGTATTGTAGAGTTTACGGATATAAAATATACGTACTCATACCCTTGCTTGATGGTTACCTCTCCAACGTGGTTTACACTACCTACGGACATCCTAAAGGCTTCATGATAACAACTTCGAAGTTTTGTATTTACAGATGAGCTATGATAGCGCGTATAATGATTCTTGAATCAACCCTTTATGCCTGCTGTCCTTTACTTGACGTAACTAAAGTAATATAAGCAATAATTCGGCCTACCGGAAGTCCGCAAATACACCTCCAAATAATCCGCAATCACTTTCGTCGTAGCCTTGCGTGGCCATGTAAATGCTGTTCTCGTCCTTACCCTCTTATCATCCCTAGATAAGATACAGAAAAAAAACTAAAACATATATTCTTGGCAAACCTTCCCAAAACGAAGATCTGCAGTTATATGTAGGTTTTAACCCTATTATCGTACCGCATGCACTTGTCAATTTTTGTACCGTATGAGCTCCTTCCGGCAATCATTGCACGGGGAGTTAGCATAAAAGCGATGCGAAATCATTGAGTATTAATGAATTCTTTCCCGTTATTGAGCTGGTGTGCTGTGCCACCTTACTTCGAAACTTTCGGCTGCTGTAGAAATTTGTTTCCATACCGCTTTGAGTTTGAGGTTGGTATTGGTTCTTAGTTGTAAGTTTTTTGACAGAATCCAGGGGTACCGTCAGTGGGTACGAGTCTCGCCATCTAAAACTAAACAGTCACCTCAGATATCTCAGCTATCTCAGCTAGCGACCCCTAAAAAAAACTGGTGTCTACATCCCCTTATAATCTTCAGAGAAGGGATCATGATATATGATTCGATCCACTTTCTACCGAGCGGCGGGTAATGATTCGATGATTTATTGATGATCCGATATCTTCAAGGGTTACTGAAATCATAAAAATGATGATAAAAATGTCGAAAGAAGCAACTTTGCTAAAAAAAAAATTGTAACCAATGCCACCGTGGGACCTTTCGGTTGTCAGTACAGAATAAAAATAATTTTTATGGATGAAAACTTCTATTTATTTTTTTCCGATAGGATCTGAAATACCAGGACAATGAAAATGATATGGCGGCTATAATTAATTCTTCTCTACCTCCTCGCCATCGCCTGATAATAACACACTAGTGACTAAACACCCATCACAACAAAACGCCAGAAAATCACCCTCCATAGATATTCGTCTATAGCCGAATACATACGGCCCGCTAAACCAGTCCATGTATTACATACCTACCGTATTACAAATCCTTGCCACTTATCTTATCTATCTCGGCTGTATTAATCCGTTACTACGGTTTCTAGTGCGAGACAAAGGGCCGTGGAGTCGTGGACCAGCTAATTATAACCGGCAAGCGGTAATTAGCCCTAGGGCTCTAGAGATCCGGTATGTAGCAGCGGTGGACCGGTGGTAGCTGCTTGGGCTCTGGTTTATGAAGGCATACCCCATAGAAAAGGGGAGCTAGCTTGGGTAGCTTGGGCTGCCTGGGTAGCCACATATGTCATACGTATTACACAGGCTAGTATCCTCACTATCCACGGTCCGTTTCGGACTGCGGACCACAGTCCAGTCTAATTGGCGGTGACGACACATTGTAGCAACTTTGGTCCGGTACAATCATGTCAGAACTTTGGAATGGACAGGATGGACCGTGGAGAATATTATTCGGGGATCCAGGGAAATTTCGACCATTATGTACGTATTTTGCTATACAGAAAGACATTTTAAGAGCTAGGAACCATTTACCAATGGTCTACATAGCACTGGAGGAGATCAATATGCAGACGAGTCACTAAAACTTCAACATTACCAATCACGTCTCGTAAAGATCATCAGTGGCCACTATCAAAATTCCGAAGAAAAAAAAAGACTTTATTAAAATTAAAATTACAGTAAATATTAAACATTAAAATTTTGGAACCCTTAACGCCTGCTGTACAAATAAAAAAAACCCTTAAAACACTTGAACTTTTCATAGACAGTAGAAACCAATCTTCGTAAACGCCTAACTCCTGCGCCAGCTTTTTGTGTTGAGGAAATATGCGTAATAGTCGTAAAGAAAGATTGCTTAGAAATAACTCTCTGCCCAGGTATTTTTTTTTTTTTTTTTTTTTTTTCATATTTTTGTTTTTGTCTTTTTTTTTTTTGTGAAAACACAAGGAAAACAATAGAAATAAGAGTAACAGGAAGTATTAGAAAAGATTAGACGCATCAAACAAAAAAAAATGTAGAAACAGAAAACACAAGACTGTACAAAAACAACCAGAATACCTGCTTATGCGGTAGCAGATTCAGTAGCGGCACTGCTCTCAGACGTGGTAGTAGAGGCGGCAACGCTGGTAGCGGTGGTGGAGGAGATGGCTTCGGAGGTTGCGGCAGTGGCGGAGGAGGCATCATCAGAGCTTGTGGCAGTGGAAAGGGGCGCAAAAGTCCTGGTCTTGGTGTAAGTCTTACCGCCCTCTGCAGGCTTAATTCTCGCCGCATAGTCGATTGGCTTCTCCTCTTCCTCCTTCTCCTCTGTGGAAGCCTGCTCTTCATTGTCGTTGGATTCCGATCCATCCCCAATCTCAAGAAGACCACTGGGCTCATCATCATCCTTAAAGTCAACATCCAAAGGAATCGTATCATCGAAGCCAGCCTCCTTCCAAGCATCGGCAATAGGGGTTTTGATGTAAGGCTTGCATCCCTTACTCTTGTCGTGCTTAATCTTGCAGACCAAGATATCCTGGACCTTCTGAGGGATCTGGTCAATGCTGGTGTATCCACGAGCATCGATCTCGCTCAAGAAGAGAGGGCAGAGGTGATCAGGAACCTTTCCTTGGAAACCAAGACCGTTCCAGCCGTGGGAAATACCGAGACGGCAGCGAGCAATGTTGCGCTCAAGACGGTTGTGGATCTTGGCCTTGATCAAACGGGGGCAGAGGAAATTCTGGTATTCCTCGAGACCGGTGGAGGACTCGAGACGCATGGCACTCCAAACAGAAGCAGAGTCCCGTCCAAGTGGTCCACAGTAACAGGGAAGAGACTTGCGAGAACTGTACAAGTCGTCGTCGTTACTGTTTTCGTAACCATCTGTAGGACCGTTCCAGTTGTAGGGAGTGTGACACACAGGAACGGTGAATAGTCCGACGGTGGAGGAGTTGGTAAGGTGGTCGGCGGTGGGACCAGTCATGACGGTGCGGAATCCGGAGGTGTCATACAATGCAACCTCTCCATCCTGGGCGGCGTTCGAGTCGGCGGTCTTGACGGAGGACTCGATGATGTCTCCAATGGTTAAGGCGTTGCTGGCCATGCGGTTGAGACCAACGGGGTCCTCGACGTGGTGGGCGTTGGGGAGTCCTCGATCTGACCAGCGGTAGAAGTAACAGACTTCTCCGTTGATGCATGCCTTCGAATTTGCGGGACCAGTATTGTCCGCATAGCAGTTTGGAGCTACGACTCCGGGCTTCGAAAAGGTGCTGCGACGATCTTTGTGGCGGAAGTCTGGGGTGCAGCTGATAAAGTGCTTTTGGGCACGAAGAGCTGCGTTGAGGGTCTTCATGTACATGTTCTGGGTCATTGTGTCCTCAACGGTAGCAGAGGTCCATTGGGACAAGACTGAAGAGTCGACAGGCAGGAAAGTGCCCACTCCGAGGATATTGGTGAGGTAAGAAGTTCCGTCAGCCTTGACTGAGGAAGCTCCGGGGCCAAAGACATAGGCAAAGTTCTCCTTCAGGCGGCGTCTGGCAAAACGGCCAGTCTCCTGTACCATGGAGGATACCATTGCTACGTTGGCATCGTGTGGCGAATCTGGGCTCGGAACCTGGAATGACTCGATCCAGTCGCGGAGGTAGATGGGGAGGGCGACATTGAGACCGATGGCCCAAAGTCGATCAGATGCCTCCTTGTACAGGCGGGTATTGAGGATCCCGTCAACGTCTTCTCTAAACTTTCCGATACCTAAACGATGCTTCGCCAACTTAGTCGGGGCGAAGGAGTCATCATCGACGTGATTGATCCAGGTGGCTGGAACATTGCCGTGTCCCTCCCAAACCTCACCCCAGAACTGTGTTATCTGTGCATCGTTCTGGTCTGCGTAAATTTTCTCAAACTCGCCAATGATGCTGTCCACAATCCCCTTAAAGGGCAAAAACGGGGTGATAGTCTGGATGATGTTGGTAACTGCCCAGTTGATCAATCCGGCGAAAAAGGCCATGGCCTTGGCCTTTTCCTGTTCTTGGGGGGTTTTGGAGAGCATAAAGTTCTCGAGTGACATCCGGGGAATAATTCCCATCATGTTCAGTTGGGCACTCTCGATGCCATCGTATACAAGCTCACCAACAGTCAAAAGATTCTGACCAGAAGCAAGTGTGAAAAAGACCTTCCGAGCCAAGTCGAGATCACCGATACTCTTAACCACCGTGGGGCAGTCGGTACGACATTGGTGGGAGGTTCCCAGGGCGCACTTGTAATTGTTCAAACCAAGGTAATTATTGGCGATAGTCGGAAGCATTCCATGGCGGAGGTAGAACTCGGTGTCGGAGTTCTCCCTATTAAATTGGATCATCCACTTATACACACCAGCTTCTTGGAAGTTGGCTAGTGTAGGCTCGAACTGCGGTGACTGGCAGATTTCGAGGGCTTCGATGTCCGTAGGAGCTCGGTCATGCTCAGTGAGGGAGATGGCACGAATGCCGGTAGCAGCGGAGGAGGACGTAGTGTTAGTCTCGGTGGTAATCAGATCGGTGGCGGTGTGGTTGATTGCATTGTTGTTGGTGGTGTAGGAGGGAGCCGTTGCATTCTCGCAATTGCCGTGCAAGGCGTTCAAAGCCAAAAGGAAAATAATTGAGAGTTTCTTCTTCATGTAAGAAGTTCCGGGGTTTAAAGTCGAAATCTTCATCGTGACTGTATCAGTGATACTGGGATGTTTGGGTAGGAAGAACCCAAGAGATACAGCGGACTATTTATGCCATAAGGAAGTGCGGCGAAAAAAACAGTCCAAAAAGCAGTCATAGTGTCACCACGTAGTGAACGCACATTTGTTCTCAGTGACCTTGATCCGTCAAAAGTGGCCTTGATCCGTCAATAATCGATGATGGAATTTTTGCAAGACATTCCTTGCGGAATCCGGAGAACGCATCATGCCTACCGAGCGAATCATCGCCTGTGAGTCTTGTAAGCGACCTTAGCGAACTAAGCCTATGGTGACGGACACTCATTCCATGTAGCGTAGCCCCCGGCGGAGACCACTATTTTTCTACGCAACATAATCTTTTATTTATTTATCTTATATTAAGAAAAATAATATTGTGTTTTCAGTAAGCTGATGTAGCAATTTTGTAATTTGATGGCTTGTGGTGGAGAAATAGCGGTCGCCGTCGGGGGTCACGCTGCGCGGACTAAGTGTCCGTATACCATATCAGTGCCACTGTAGCATTAGCTGTTCCCGGACACAAAATTTATCCGCTTATAAGCGAGCGGGTAAATATTGCCATAATCTTACTGCGTTTGAAGGAAAGGTAGATGACATCGCTCTGCACGGGAGCCAAACGTACTCCGGTACTCGTAAACGGTTAACCGGTACCGGGACACTCCTTCAGGCCACACATACTTAATCCAGGTATATTCCCTACGTAAAGCGTCATCGACTACCTGGCTTGTCTCCCGTCGATCCGTATGCCATATCATCATCTCTCTCAGTACATATCCCGTATCACTTTCAATATTTCGATGCCATCAGATTTACGTCTAGCCTCAGGACTCTCCAATGGTTCCCAACTGTCTCTTAACTACTACTAATGTCATTGCATAGCAACCCTACTCCATACTCCGATTCACTCCATGCTCCGCCAACCCCCCCACCCGTGCGATTTCACCACCACATTCGACTCACATGTACCTCACAATCAAAAGCTTATAGGCATCAAGTGATGATTCACAACATTTTAGATTTAATTCCCCGCGTAGACGAGAGCTAAATAAAACCCTCAGGCTATCAACTCTAAATACATTATTTCGTTCGTACGATTATACCCTAACCACCATACTAAACCACAACATATCACTCGATAATTCTCAATAATGGATTATCACTATCCACGCGACAAAATTCAAAAAGTCTAATAAAACTCCAACAATACCACCAATTACAAGCTGCGATGGATAAACGCCAAAATATACAGCTGGTATTATATCCCATTCCCAATTGCCTTCTTTCTGTAAATGCAACCCACCCCTCCCCCTCCCACACACACCTATGCAACGATTCCTCCCTAAACCCGGTATCCATCCCAAAATCATCACCATTCTACTAAGCCACTACCCGCTTGACTCCTTAGTTTTAGGCTAGATAAGCAAGCCCAAATAACTCCACCGCCTCCTTCCTAACCAGCAGCGTTAAGCATCAACCCATATACAATGAACCCAAACCCCTAAACAAGCCGTAGCCTGTCATTCAAAGCAGCCAAGACAAGTCCCAGCTATAAGCACCCGATTGTGATCATAGTTATAGCTGTAACTATAACTACAATTTTTCCAACCAGGCCGGAGCTCTAAATTCTAATCCCGCTCTATCCCATACATAGCTTATAAGTCGGTATGCTCTATCTAGGTTGACAATAGGGAATATATTATAGTATATACAGTAGATTCGTTATCTAAGATCTTTTTCGTAGACTTGGCGGACTTGTTAAGCTGAGATGGTGAGACCTCGGTAGTATCAGAAAGTTTCTTTTTCTGAATTAACCTCCTCAGGTCTTGATCCTGATCTTTTAAATTCTAAGCGGGTTTAAATTCTTCCTTTTCTGGAGAAGGATGGAATTCTTTAATCGTTATTGTCTGGTAATGTTTTCTGTTGACTTCTGTGGTCCCTGCATCCTGCATCCTCTCTCCTGTCATCGTTGGACCATCAACACCTCCCCCCCCCCCCCCCCCCCCCCCCCCCCGGCTAAGAAACCCGAAGCTGCGAAAAGTCGCCGTCAATTTCGATTTTTGTAAGATTTTCTTTTCTCGCAGCTTGGTAGGATCTGTTACCCGTTGCTAGGTAAAAATGTGCATCGAGGCTCGAGCCATATGCTGTCTTGATGACTAATGAGGAGAAAGAGCAAGGGTATATCACCATAAACACCGGTCCGATTCTGTTAAGCGCCACTGACTGAGATAGTTACGATGACTATGTAGGCTCAGGTTATGATATTGACCGGTAATGGGATGGAGCTGTATATGTTGGTGTATGTAGAGGATGAATACGTTTATTGCTTATTGCTGATTGCTTATTGCTTATTGCTACATATTATAGTTGCCTATAATGAATGAATTGAAAAGGAGATGGATATATACCATCCCCGAACGTGAATTTGAAGCACAGGATTCAGAATTCAGGGGAATCGGAAATATAAAACCACGAGTTGAGAAGAAATACTTTGTATTGGTGGTATCCATCCCGTAAGATCATAAGATCACAAAACCATAAGACCATAAGAATATAAAACAAAAAAAAGACACGAAACAGTAAGTAGTGAGTAGTAAACAGTAAGTCGTAAACAACTAAGCAATAAACAGTACCCAACAAATCCCAACTCCTGGCGCCTTATGCATTGACCCTTTCCTCTTTCTCCTTCGTCCTCCTCCTTCACCTTTCCCCTTTCCCCTTTCCTATTTCTCTTTCATTTTGGTATTTTTGTATTTTGGTATCATAGAATGGCCAGATCTACTCCGCTTCAAACTCAAACTTTTGTCTACACATCGGACATAAACCCCGAGAACTCTCTGTTTGAATCCAGTCGTTTACACAGTGTAGATGGAAGGAGTGGCCACATTTTCCGTTTACTATGTAAGGTATTAGCGAAGCGAAGCGGCGGGGATACGGAGCGAAGCGAGGCATCACTAAAACCCAAGGAGCGGGCGTAGCTGCGGGGCGCAGGCCCGGCTGCGGAGAATAGGAACTTGGGAACATAGGAGCCTGGGAAATAAACAAGGAGAAACTTACACAAAGGACAATCATCACCAGGGTATCTACAGTTCGGACAAGTACCGTCGAACTGTACTCGACAGATACCGCAGACATCGTCTTCTGGAACGTCCCAGCGCCATGCGGCGCAGGCTGTGTAGGATTTGATTTTGACTTTCATCTTGGCGGGGGTGGCGGTGATGGTTGAATGCTGTAGTTGATAGGTTGCACTAGGAGCTTTGGTGGTGAAGACGGTGGTGGTTGCTGCGTGGTTGCTGCGTGGTTGCTGGTAGCTGGTAGTTTCCGGGCCTTTAGTTGGTGATAGTTGCGGTGATACTTGTAGTCGTAGTGATAGTAGCGGTCGTCGTTATGCTTATAGTTGCTGAGGACGGTGATGGTGGCGATACCGTAACAATAAAGCGCGATTGATAGTTAGTTGGGCTTCCGAGGTTTCAAGCGTCGGTGATTCCAATTCCTCTCCCAATTCCAATTCTTCTTCCTCTTCCGATAAGGACAGTCTCACACCTTCACACCTTCTCAGCTTCACAGTATCAGTAGCAGTGTTGAACTGTAGCAGTAGTCCTAACAGCAGCAGCAGCAGCAGTAGTAGTCGTCGCAGTAACAGCAGCAGCAATAAACCCCACCAAAAGCTACCGCAGATCCGCAGCTTGAACGCGTAGGTCCGTGGGGTGAGCGCGGGGAGACGTGACTTCCGGGTAACTCCTGCTGCTATGTTAGTGTGGGGTTGAACCGTTGATCTGCCGCCGTGGGGGTTGAGCCGTTGATCTGCTACCTGTCGTCGTCACTCGATGTTGAAACTCCAGAGAGGTCGTGACCTGGGACTTGGGGTTCGAGACTGGGGGTTCGAGACTGGGGGAATTGGGACTCAGGATTCGGGAATTGGGGGAATCTCTGCTTATTTGTGTCTAACTAGTGGCCAGTTTCGACGAGGCTATGATTGGATAGATATGAATATCATGATTTCTCACTCTATCTCATTAACATCATGGGTACGCTACGGTTTTTGAACTTTTATATCCAGTTTCCAGTCATCAGCCATAAGTCATCAGTCATGAGTCGTCAGTAATCAGTCATAAGTCATCAGTCATCATATCGTAATATCGTAATATCATAAATGTATCTACACGCATCTATCTGTTACAATTCTTATAACTCGATACAGTAGCTATATATTGTATCCCTGAGCTGCAAGCCTGTAATCCCGTAATCCTGTAAGCCGATAAGCCTACCAATGTCTGTAATACTGTATACACATCTCCCCACCACAAGAACAAGCGTTCCTTCATCGCTTCAGAACGCTCCTTCCGGGGGGGGGGGGGGGGGGGGGTAGTGAGTAGCGAAGACTAGGCGCGGTCTAGTGTTTAGACTCTACCCTGTATCTGGAGAATTAAAGATTATACAAAGATAGATGGAGATAGAAATTTGTAGAAGGGATAAAAGCTAGAAGCTAGAACTTAAAAGTTGAAAGTTGAAAGTTGAAAGTTGAAAGTTGAAAGTTGAAAGTTGAAAGTTGAAAGTTGAAAGTTGAAAGTTGAAAGTTGAAAGTTGAAAGTTGAAAGTTGAAAGTTGAAAGTTGAAAGTTGAAAGTTGAAAGTTGAAAGTTGAAAGTTGAAATTTAAAGGTTAAAATAAGTCAATAAGGCAATGAAGAAGGGAGGGAGGTGGGAGAGGAAGGCGGAGGTGGGAGGGGAGAGGAAGAGGGAAATGGGGGAGGAAGAAGAAATAGGTCGTTTTGTTTGGTTTTTTCTTTTCTTTTATGTTTTTTTTTTTAGGCACAAGCACCCAACATCCTTATTCAATCAACCAACTACAAGTACTAAATTCCCCGTTCCCCAACCCTACTATTATAGATGTATATATAAACCAAGCTAAACCAAGTTAAACCAAGCCAAGCTAAACCAGTTGTCAATAAATATAATAAATCATCAAAAAATCATCAAAAATCATCAAAAATCACCAGCAATCTCCAATAATCACCCCCAAAAATCACCCTCAAAACTCACCCTCAATAATCACCATCAAAAAATCACCATCAAAAAATCACCACCAATAATCACCACCAATAATCACCACCAATAATCACCACCAAAAACTCCCCCTCAAAAATCACCCTCAAAACTCCCCATCAAAACCCCCCCTCAAAACCCCCCATCAAAAAATCACCATGAAGTCACAAAAAGTAAAATAATAAATATAAATTATCAACTATCAACTATCAACTATATCAACTACTATATCCCAAACTACCCCCTTCCCCTCCCCCATTCTCCTAAACCCCATTCCCCACTCCTATCCCCACTCCTATCAGCTCCTCCCACCCCCAACCCCTCCCCTCCCCTTCAGCCCCCAAA
Source organism: Pyronema omphalodes (assembly GCA_024516155.1). Lineage (NCBI taxonomy): Eukaryota > Fungi > Ascomycota > Pezizomycetes > Pezizales > Pyronemataceae > Pyronema > Pyronema omphalodes. The sequence goes on from JAJJXM010000013.1 coordinate 679,865, forward strand.
GCATAAAACACAAAAAGCACACACAAAAAGCAAACGCCATAACCCCACCCATCCTATAAAAAGAAAAATCCCAAAGGAACCGAAAATGGAGGGGAAAAACAAAGCCAAACAAAATAAAACCAGACAAAACCAAAAAACCAAAAAGAATCCAAAAAAAGCCAAAAAGCCAAAAACAAAAAGAATCCAAGGAAAAAATAATCCAAGGAAAAAATAGTCCAAGAGAAACCAAGAAAAAAAAGATAAGGAAGAAAGAAATAAGAACCCAAACCCAAACCCATAAAGCCCCAGATTCAGATTCAAAAAAAATTTAGATTTGCGAAAGGAAAAAAAAAAAAAAAACAGAAAGAAACAGAAACAGAAGAAGACAGAACAGAAGAAAGAAACAGAAAAAGAAGAAAAAACCGCCCGTTTTTAGGATAAAGATGAAGATATGTTGCTATACAATGTTGTAAAAGATATGATAGATGATGCTGTTCTAGATTCCGTGTGAGATGGGGAATTAATTTTAGGTGGATTAGATAGAGGATATTGGATGCTGGAGATAGGAAGGATGTTGATGAATTTTGGTGGACGTTGCAAGAAGTTGTAAGACGCTGACAGATGTTGATGGATGTTGTCAGAAGTTACCAGACGGAATCCGACGTTATCGACATTATCCAGCCGCACCACTTCCGTCCTTTGTCTTCCCTCCATACCCTTAATCCACCATATCCAATTCTCCTTCTCCCTCCTTCTTTATCGCTTCCTCCTCACTAACCATAATCCCAATCAAACATTCCTCCAACATATTATCAATATTAACCCAATGATGACTAGCATTAAACAATTTCGTTCCATCTTTTCCAGCAGCTCTCATCAATTCCCTTTCTCCGCCTGGATGGAATGGTAAATAATGTGATACGTTATATACCTTTCCATTTAATCCCATCCATACATCATCTGGTGCTGTTTTATGTTTTGCAAGTTCTGAAGGCGGGACTTTAAGAAGGGAGGTGTGAGGGAGGCCCTATTAATTGGTAGATATATTAGTAACATGACTTGCATGGTGGTGGTGGTGGTGGGGGTGAGCGTGGGGCATGGTAATAAGGATATGTAGGCGCAGCTAGAATAAGGAAAAAAGGAACATGCGGGGTACATTGATATTGGATAAAAAGCAGGAAAGAAAATAAGCATACCCTTAAATTAATTCCACTTTTCTGCAACCTAGCCCAATCCAGTGGCGAATGTCCAGGATTCAATATAACCTTTTTCCTACTCTTTCCCTGTCTCCCCGGTAACGTAAGGCCACTACCAGCCGCAACACCAGACGCACCAGCACCTTGTACTGCCAGCTGAGATCTTGGAGGAGCTCTTGCTGCAGCAGCCGGATTCTGTCTAGATCCTGGTGCCGGCACTGTACCCCAACTACTCGGATTTTGCATCCTTGGATTCCTATTAGGAATTGGAGGTGGTGGCATACTTGTTGGTGGGAGTTTATTATTAACAGGTAAACTACTTGGAACTCCTGCTCTTTGTGCAGAGTTCATAGCAGGGAACATTGGCGGGAGATCATCATCATCATCAGCGCCATCGCCAGTGTTCTCGACTTCGGGAAGTAGCGAGATTTCTGGGATCGCTTGCATAGAGGTGGGGTGATCTATGGCGCGGGCTTTTGGGGTAGTATCGGGTGACGATGATGTCACCAAATTGGTAGATGAGGATGATGATGATGATGATGCTGCCGATGGTGATGACTCGGCGGGATTGCCAACGCATAGGGAAGGTGTTACCCTATGGTCGGGACTCGATGAGTCGAGATGAGATTGCGAGGAACGGAGGAGGTTAGAAACGAATGGCCACATTGGGAATAGACGTGTTGAAGAAGGTGGTGGAGGAGGAGGTGGGGGTGTGGTGACCGTGTTGATCGGTGTAGAGGTGGGATGAGGAAACGAGGGTGTTGTGATGTTGGCGGAGGTGGTCGCGGACGGCGAGGGGGGTGTCGTGAGCGCGGTCGTGTTGCTGCTGCTGCTGCTGCTCGTGCTGCCGGTTCTGCTGCTGGTGGTGGTGCTGTTGGTTTTCGTGTATGGTCTGGCCGCGAGCCTGATGGTGCTAGTACTCGCAGAGCTGCCGCTACCGCTGGGTCTACCGCTTACGTCGATCGTTCCGTTCTGCTTATGCTTCTGGATCCCGCTGCTTACAGCTGTGGTGATGATGTTGGTGGATAGGGCTGGTGCATAAACTTTCTGAAGATGCCGGTAAACAAGGTATGAGAGTAAAACCAGCAAAATCGACACAGCAACAATGGACATTGCTGATCCAAAGGGATTGTGTGGGGGGGAGATTTGGGGGTTGAGGGAGAGTGAGAGTGAGAAGGAGGAGGAGGAGGAGGAGGGCGCAGGTGAGCTTCTTTGTTCGAGTTCGATTTCTGTTGAAGATATTCTGCTTCTTTTTTTCCTTCCTACTGACGAAAGAACAATTCCAGTTCCTGTTCGATAACTTTTGATCTCACAAGATCTTGATCCGGTATCTTCCAGACCTCTGGACTTCCCCAACTTCCTCTTCTTCAACTCCCAGATCTTCTCCTACGTCGTTCAAACTTCGACCCCAGATCTGCTCTGCTCTGCTCTGCTCCTACTCCCGTTTCAACTTTGATCTGACCTCCACAGATCTGCTTGCTTCCTACTGTACTGTAACCCGATCGATCTTCGTGCGCAGAAGCAAAGCCCCTAGATTCTTTCTTTCTTTCCTTCCTTCCTTTCTTCTAACGCTAACCGTTTTCACCAATCTATGGGTCAGCGGTCTTTCGTCCGCGTCGCAGCGCAGCCCGGGAAGAAGCAAGGGCAAGGCAGGGCAAGGCAGGTCAGGTCAGGACACGACAGGGACGTTCGTCAGTGATGGTGTCGGGACGTTTAGGTAGTGGTGTTGTTGGTTGCGAAGGTGGTGGTGGCTATCGGCTGAGGAATTCTGAAAATCGTATGATTGTGGTGTGAGAGTGAGGAGATTTTTTTGAAGGGTAGATTGCTTGCGGTGAATAGGAATGTATGAATGCGAATTGGTGGAAGGGCAGGGGGGGGGGGGGGGGGGGGGGGGGGGGGGGGGGGGGGGAGGGATCTCGATGGATGGCGGGGCTAAGCCAGCTTATTTAATTCTCGGACGGGGATGCGTGCTTGTAGACGACTCTAGAGTCTGGAGAAGGAAGGGATGGGTGTGGAGGGATTATTGATCATATCAGATCACGGAGAGATGGTAATGGTGATCACGTCTCTGATGAGATTACTTATGACGGACTGGACTTCACAATTCTAATGATCTCCATGACTTTGCAAAAAATCATTTGCAAAAGTGCAATGTTATTGTTATTGTTGTTATTAATAAAGTCCAGCAAAAAGCCTAACAGGGCAACATATGGGTTGAACAAGCGAGAATCGAAGAAAAGCAGCACAAACGAGCACAGCGTCAAAGAGAAAAAAGGACACAGAGTCAGTCCCGCACAAAGTTCATATGTACTAACACAGCGTCAAAAAAGGCACATATACAGCCAGTCCCACGTCACGGATGGAACCGGACGGAATTTTGAAGACCTGCCTGCCTGCTTGACTGACTGACGGACAGATATCCGGACTGCAATCACTTCCATAACCAACTTCTTGCAGTCAGCTTGAGCAAAGGACTTATGTGTCTGTATTTCCCCGTCCCTGCTCTTCATCAACCGTCCCTTGTCCCTTGCAACTCCAACTCCCGACACCCAGATCGCTGCGATCCACTTTAACGATATGATAAGCAGCAAGCTGATTCCTGGTAAATGTAATGCTAGCCCCCAATGCATGACTTAGCTGCACGTTTGCGCAAAATGATTGGATGGATACTGTATGTCTCATCATCGTAGCCAAGCTCAGCCAAACCTAGTTCAGCTAAGCTCCCAGAGTAGTAATTCAACAGTCATCAAAAGCTACACTGCTGATTGGTTATTCCTGATACTCTAGATTCTCTGGATACGCTAAACATGCACTTTAAAAGTGCGAGACCAGTGAGGTATGGTGCGTGTAACCCGGGTCCGGTGCCGCGGTACGAAAGGAGACAGGACAGATCACTCACTCCGGAAAAGTGATGTTTTCAGTATGGTGCCTTGAAGTAATGCCACACTGCTCCACTGATCCACTGCTACACTGGAGACGTTGATGGTGAAGTGACGGGATTTTTGCGGACGCGGACGAAGGGCTGAGGTGATGTGAAGATGTGCTAGTTAAACGTTACGTTGAGAGCTGGAAAATATGGCACCTAACAAGGTGCGCTAGGGTAGATAAACAACTGCTCTTGTAAATAATGTGAGTAATGTAAAACATCAACGATGAAACGCTGATATAAATAATATTAAAGAAGCCGGCGATATATCCAACCGATCTGAAAAGAAATTATTCATATTTAATCTTCGTTGTAAGACATATGGTTATGGTTATGGGTATATTCAGCCCTATCTGTCGACTGTCGGTAAATCATAAATCCGCCGAATCCGCCGAAAGTTGGAACTTGGTGAAACCCGGTGAAATTCGCCCTTAACCAACAAAAGCCCTAACTTGACGTAACAAATCAATATATTCCCCATCCATCTTCGCCAAATTGAATAAATGATAACAGTAAACCAAAATCTTAAAACTCTGAAAATTCATCAAAGATTCCGAGTTTTGGAGCCCTTATCTTATCGGAACTTTTTTCTTCCCTTTTCTTTCATGGATAGTCATACTAGGATCGGGATCCGGAAACTGCACCCCCAAAAGTACCACAAAGTACTTCAAACCCCACTTTAAAATAATATTCAAATTTTCCTATCAACATCGATGTCGGCGGTGGAAAAGTCAATATTCTCAAATACTAGTTCTGGAACCCCCCCCCCCCCCCCCATTTCTTTGTTTCGTCGTGATTATAGAGATCGATTTTGATTGTTGTGGCATATATTCTCGATATGATGTGTAACCCAAGAGTATGGTAGGTAGTATGCAATGCCGACGCTGACGTTGTTGATATAATCCATATCCTCCAATCGACCGCAAAGTTTAAACCCGCCGTCCAAACCTGTCGCCCACAGCCAGGAAGCATCGTAATTCTCCTCTCATTCTTCTTATCCATATTGGCAAAATAGATCTCGATAATGACCTTGAAATTTCAACCTCCAACCTCCATTGCGAGCTAAAGCTTCCGCGGCCTCCATTGGTAAGGCGAAACCCCCAGGAACCTTTTTTTGTAGGGTACATAAGCGTTTTCCAGTGCAAAAAGACCGACCAGTGATATTCATTAAGTCCACCATATTCACCATTTCACCTTAACCACCATAATATTCACCGAGAAAGTAGCGGCATAACATCATAGCACCATGGCATGCATAGTTGCGTATGTAGTTGCATAGTTGCATACTTCCAACCGAGGTTTCAATCCATGGAGCCCTATCCACCATATCCACCGTGCATGGTATTTATAATTATAATTAGTGTGAGGGTTAATTGAATCCATAAACCGGGGATTGAGATGGGAATTGTGCAACAAAAACCACAAATGGCTCGAGCTTGTTGTATCTGCTGGATCTCCTGAATTTATTGTGGTTTCCTAGTGAAAGAATGAATACGGTGCCATGAACTTCATGGTATGGTTGTTATATAAGTACAAGATACGGAATGAATTTTGGTTGGCATGTTATTATATCATAAATATGCCGGTATGTGTATAAAGATATTAAAGTTCGGAGTTCTGTTCCGCCAATACGAGTTCATTATCATAAGTTAGATTCTGACGATCCTCGATGTTTTTGTAAAATGATGGATAAGCCGATCCATCCTATCCCAGCTTAATCTGAATCGCGAAGATCAGAAAGTGCCTGCTGTATTTGGATCTTTATGATTCGACCGCGTCTTCACATGATCTCTGGCATCATGTAATTAAGTGGACTATTTCCATATTCAGCTTAGCTCAGCCACCAAGAAAGAGCCTCCTGTTTTTCTATAAGCTCAAAGTAATAAAGTCATCGTGCTTCATAACTTATGTTGCACCAGATTTCCGTCTAACAGCAGTTTCGAATCCATGGTGCTATAAATAGAGCGATTAGATACCAGAGCTAAGACGCCAGGTTCTTTTATCGAGAGGAGATCCACCGGTTATGTTGAAGGTATGGAAGGTAACAGGGCTACGGGAAATCTTGTGGGGCAAGTGGGATGATGATGTGTCCTGTGTGAAATACAAGGAGCGGTTGAAGGCGCGGGGTTGGTTTGGTTTTTAAGGTTGGAGTTGTTTCTTCTGTTTGGTGCTTTTGTTTATCGCGTATAAATGTTGATCGAAGGGGAAAACCGAGATCCCTCGGATGTAACTTCCACTTCCGGTCGATAAACCCCGAGGACTACAGAATAAATCTCAACATTTCATAGTTAGCATATAAACGCAGAACTTACCAAGTTATTTTGTTAATGTATTTAGTTACTCGAAATAGCCAAAAAGACGTTCGATTCCAGTAGACTGATGTACTGATATTCTGACAAAATTGAACAAAAAAAAAACGAATAGCGGCGTTAAGTAGCTGATATTTCAATTCTGGATTCATACATTGTCTGAAGATGGTGATCAGCATGTTCGGCGGGTCTAATGTGTTCGATATATTCGAAGTATGTAGCTGTAATGGAAGTGGAATCTCGGTATTGTACCATTTTATCGTTCGTTCTATCGTCTCTCTTCCGCATCGTGACTCGTCAACCCAAAGGCTTCCAAAATACCCCTCATCAATCCGAATTTCGGAACTTGGCAGATCAAAGGTAATTCCGAAACTGAGATAGAATCCGAGGTATTTCCTATATCCAGTCATCATCTCCCTGCGGATTTCTGGGTATATCTCTTGGCATGTGAGTTTTGATGAAAATACGGGAGCACCTAGAGGCAGTTTTGTTATTATTGTTTTTGTTATTGTTTTCGATCCTCCTGTGCTGTGCATGTGTATGATGTGATATGATTATCGAAATTCAAACTTCTTTATCCTATTGCTCCAAGACGTGAAAATTGTTTACTAGTTTTGGTTAGCATAAGAAAATCATACATATATCCGTAATAAGATTAATGCCTAATCGATTGTACAAGTGAGGGGGGGTAACGTACACGGTATGTCATATGGTGCTTGATGTTCACATGTACTCTACACCATTAGCTTTATATCTGGATTCTGAAATCTGCAGTAAGTCGGTAAGTAGGTGCATATCCTGCCTTTAGTGCTTCAAAAAAACAAAGTTTTCTTTTGATTCATTATAATATGTTGGGTGATTGAAAAGAATTTTGACATCATTCCGAAGTTTCCGTCTCGACAGGTAAATTATCAGTTGAAACTTTCTCTCGGTACCGATTCGATCAAAAGGCGTGAATCTGAAGCCGGGAAGCGTTGAAAGATGGAGATGGAGGAACGAGACTGAACTGATTGATGAAGTTCGAAACAAAGAGAGCGAGAGAAGCAACAGTAGATATGGAGCCTGTGTAGTAGTTCCACCTGCCACTGGAACCCTTACGACAAGCTAGTTTCAGCAAATAGAATCAGGAGAATCAAGAGAAGCAAGACGAGAAGAAGGAAAAGCAGAGAGAAAGAGAAAGCAATGCTATGCTATGTTTTAGTTTATGCCTTATCTGGCGCCAGCGTGTAAAGCTTCAATAGGGCGAGCTTCTGCATACCAAGCCATGGAGCGCAACAAGCGAAAAAAAAACGTGTGGTGTGAGCAAAAAATGGCGCCACCATGTTATATAATCGTACGATTTCCAAGCCCTATCCTTTATCGATAATTCCCACCATAGTCTAAAAGTAACGAAAACAACACACGGACATACGAGATTAAAAATACCCGGACCGGCCAGTTGAATACCGCTGATAAAGTCACAAAGATTTATGACTTGTCCAAAAAGATGAATGGCTGTGCGTACAGCAATTACCAACCTGTTCACCGTCCGGTGATACAGAATGATTCAGACTCACCGCGAGGTCTCAAAGTAGTCGTGTCTCTAATTAATTCCCAAGAATCGTGCACCAATTTACTTCCTGGAGATTAAAAGCATTGAGACCGATCAGTTGATATCGCTGATAAAGGTTGACTTCTACGATGTCTGAAAATACAGATCACTATTGTTTATTTGTTTTGTTTGTTCTAATCATACACCGTTCGAGGCCTTTAAGATCTATGCGGGACAAAAGAAACCGTAATCCTGTCCCCGTGACCAAAAGCACCTATTGAGGCCCCTTTATCCTGCATCTGAATACTAAAAACCCCCAAAACATAGATCACTATGCTTGAGAAACATGATCAACCTTCACACTCCGGTGATACGCAATGATCCACACCCACCGGAGTCTACAGGATTGATTGCTTTCATTAACACACCCAAATTTAAGGTTATGACATTTCTATATAGTCTTGTAGATCATCCGAGACCCTGTCTGTTACCCCAGGGTCCCGCTAGGATTCGCCCCGCAGCTTGCATCGGGTTTTTGGGCCTATAGCTTCCAGTCTCGTCTTTACATTCCAAGCCCTGTTGATTCAGGGCTGGAGTCTATAGGACAATACTCATGTCTCTTATGTCTCTCATGAATCCCCTCCCAAGCATCATGCACCATGCATCGTGGTATAAACCGACCTATAACTGATTACAGCGAATACTGCGGCTGCGGTTCTCCTACATATGTTCATACCGATACCAACCCCCCACCCCTCTCAGATTTTGCCCATGGTCCGTTCCAGACTGCAGACTGCAGACCGTATCCATAGACTGCATAGTGCGGTCCAGTCAGTAGTGGCGTTGTTCTAGTCTAGTCTGACGGAGCAGTCAACTATAGACCCAGCTACATTCAGTCGGCTACAGCCTACAACTGGGTGGGTGAATGTTTAAGAATTAAAGTTAACTGCCATGGGTGGAGGCTGAGAATATCCAAGCGTTCTCAGACCTCCCAGTCGTACAAACCAGTTTGAAATGACGGCCAAAACGGACTGTACGGACTGTTGCAATATGAGAACTGTACGGCGACCCAGTTCAGTTTACTGTCAGTAATATAAACTGGTTAAACTGCGAAAACCAGTTAACTGAATGCAAGGCTTGGCAAACCAGGTGAACTGTTTAAAACTGCCAAAACTGGTTTGTCCAGAGGAACTGGTTTATGAAGGGGCAATAAATATTATTCAGTGCATACATAACAAAATTCGATCCTAATTTGGTCCCCAGAAATAACAACTGACGCCTACGATTGAAGCTCTTCAGCCCCTCAATGCCCTCCAGAGTGTCTGCCTGCATCGAATAAAGGTCCGATATAATGATTTTCTTGCATTCGAAAAACAGCCACTCGGGCTCGGCGCTCATTGCGGGAATAGACAGCAGTACTTCAACAGCCGTTTTGCAAAGTTTGGGGAACCTGGCCCCGCCCGGCTGCGTGGGGCTACCTATTGCCGTATCTTCAGAGCCTTGTTGAGGTTCTAGCGGGGTATTGAAAACAGGTGGTATAGAGGAGAGGCCGCTGGTAACAGAGCTCATTGTAGGTGGTTGGAGAGAAATGGCAGTGTAAGGTATGGTTGAGTTCTGTAGGTCAAGAGAAAATAGTCTAGGCAAGATATATAGGAGGATCCAGGCCAGCAGAGGTGCGTTCAAACGAGGTTTCGGTACAATATCTGCACCGGTTTGGCTGTCTATGATCCTCCATGCATGGGTTTGGCTGTTTATTCTTCTGCGCAGAAGTCAGCGAGGTGGTTAAACTGGTTTGTATCTGACAACCAGTAAACTGTTTACCGAGTCAGTTCAATCAGTTCAATCAGTGCACTGCAGTTACCTGGTTCTATGGAACCCTCAAAACTGAACCAACTGTGTATCCGGGATACGAAAACTGCACCAACTAACTGTGAGTTATCAGTTCAGTTTACCTGGTTTACGATTTTACACGGTAAACTGGCTATACGGTTGGGAGGTCTGAGCGTTCTTAATGCATATCTACCATGCGTTTCCTAGAATCTGGACAACTCCGTAATACATGACCTGTAGAGGAGAAGACCTAGACAGGAGCTTGGAGTGTATTGATGATTAAGATTAGATTATGTGGGCTCCAAAATGTAACGACGAGAATGAAAACCAGCAGGAAGAAGAGAGGTGGCAACAGGCCCAAGAAACGAAGTACGCTCTGGAGCGGATCCCAGCGAGACTCTAAGGTAACAGCTGAAGCCTCGAAATGTATTTAGACTGTAGCATACGTCATAACCTTAAGGTTAGGAACGTTCAAGAAAATCAAATCAAATCAAATCAAATCAAATCAAATCAAATCAAATCAAATCAAATCAAATCAAATCAAATCAAATCAAATCAAATCAAATCAAATCAAATCAAATCAAATCAAATCAAATCAAATCAAATCAAATCAAATCAAATCAAATCAAATCAAATCAAATCAAATCAAATCAAATCAAATCAAATCAAATCAAATCAAATCAAATCAAATCAAATCAAATCAAATCAAATCAAATCAAATCAAATCAAATCAAATCAAATCAAATCAAATCAAATCAAATCAGATCAGATCAGATCAAGATTAGATTACGTGGTGTATCATGTACCATATATCAGCTGTAAGAAAACAACAATAGAGCTAGAATAGACTACTGGAATCCGAGGATTAGGAGGTATTTTAGGAGGAAGAGCATGAATATTGGCGCAGATAATATACTGCAAAATTTCTGCTTTAGTTGTGGTTTTATGAAATATATTTTCTCGCTGAAATCCTACGAGACGAGATGTCTAGAGCCCAATGGAGGTCTCGTCTCGTCTCGTCTCGTGTGCATCCCTAATCCAAACCCCCCAGAAATCAAAATTCCAAATCCCAATCCCCCTCCTTCCAACCCTCCATCCCCCCCAGTTCCCACACGCATTACATCTTAACCCAAGTACCAGGTACTCACTTAAACCTTAAACCCTGGCGCTCTTTAGAAAGTACATTTACATACATACATAGTCAACAGCGAACTATAGTCTTTACAGGTGCTGCTGGATGGAGGATTGGGATATGTAGTTCAGCCTTGTTTGTGATGTTTGTGATGTTTGTGATGTTTGTGATGTTTGTGATGTTTGTGATGTTTGTGATGTTTGTGATGTTTGTGATGTTTGTGATGTTTGTGATGTTTGTGATGTTTGTGATGTTTGTGATGTTTGTGATGTTTGTGATGTTTGTGATGTCTGAGGTTCTGGGGTTTCTGAGGTTTCTGAGGTTTCTGGGGTTCAGATTGAACTGTATGAACCGAATAAACCGAATATACCAGACCGAATAAACTAAACCATACTGCACCGAATAAGCCGAATAAACTAAACCTCCTAAACCTCCTAAACCTCCTAAACCACCTAAACCACCTAAACCACCTAAACCACCTAAACCACCTAAACCACCTAAACCACCTAAACCACCTAAACCACCTAAACCACCTAAACCAGACCGAATAAACCGAATAAACCGAATAAACCAGATAAACCAGATAAACCAGATAAACCAGATAAACCAGATAAACCAGATAAACCAGATAAACCAGATAAACCAGATAAACCAGATAAACCAGATAAACCAGATAAACCAGATAAACCAGATAAACCAGATAAACCAGATAAACCAGATAAACCGAATAAACCGAATAAACCGAATAAACCAAACCGAATAAACCAGATAAACCAGACCAGATAAACCGAATAAACTGTATGAACCGAAGAAACCAGATAAACCGAATAAACTAGACCGGATATTTGATTTGATTTGATTTGATTTTAATCATACACCGATCGAGGCCTCTAAGGCCTATGCGGGAGCTAAGTATCCGTTTTTCCTGTCCTCGCGGTTTAAACCGCCTAACGAGGCAACCCAATCTCCTTGTCCCCAAACTCCCCAGTTAGAAAAATAGATATACGCAAAAGGCAAACAACCGCAAAAACACAAATAAGCAAAACACTTTCGTACACAGCCTAGACAAACCCCGTACAGAAACTCATACGTGACACCAAACTTGAGCCCAGCAATAACCGCCTTGCCGTACAAACACTAAAAGAATTCAGAGAAAAGAAAAAACAGCCCCGCAATCCCGTGAATCTCCATCTCCAGGCCCACCAACCCCAGCCTATTCGTAGCGCCTGCCAATCTCCGTGGCTGCTAAATACTCCAACAACACCTTCGTATAGCGATCGTCGCTAAACAGATCCACCGCTTTGAGCCTTGCTCGTGGTCTCCAGCTCCTGCCCTTAATGGCATCCACCTCTTTCTTTAGTACTGAGTACTCACGCCGCCAGCGGTGACACTCTCCGAACAGGTGTCCCCGGGTTTGTCGGACATTAGACGTGCACCACCAGCAGACGTCGGATTCTTTCTTTTTCACTCGAACGAGGTGGGTGCCAATAAGGGCATGTCCGGACGCAAGTTGGAGGAATACTGCGGAGCGGCGTTTAGGGAGAGAGCGGAGGGAGTCGCGCAAGCCCCATGTTTTGCGGGGACGGAAAGAACGGCTGTCTTTGGCTCGTTGTGATATCCATCGCTTGGTAATGTCGCGGCGGGTTTCAGTGGCTATGCGATTGAGGTGGGCGAGTGATACCTCATGGGGGACCAAGCACTCGGGGGCGTCGCACCTCATCAGGGGCAGGGCAGTACATTGATGGCGGGTACCCAATTTTGCTGCGGCGTCAGCTGCTTCGTTTTCTGTGATCCCGCAGTGGCCTGGGACCCAGTGGAATTCGACGGAGATGTCGCTGTTCCGGCGCAGCCAGCGGACCTCGTCGGCGATCAGCCGAGTGACGGATTGTCCTGGGCCTGGTTCGTCGGACTCCAGACGTCGGAGGGCTGCTTGGGCATCCGAAAAGATGGTGACGAGCGGGGGGGGTTTAAGGATGACCCTGTCGAGGAAGCGATTGTCCCAGAGCTCTTTGAGGGCACGGTACATTGCGAACAGCTCGGCGTCGAACACCTCGGTGTGACGGCCTAGGTAGTGGTGAGAGCTGGTAAGCACACCGTCGACGTATCGCACGAGGCCCGAACCGGTGCGGTCATCCATGCGGGACCCATCTGTCCAAATGCATATGGAGTTGAGGGTCCTCCAGTTTTTGGCGTAGGCTTCCGCTTCCGCTCGGGGGGCGATGGTGACGTTGCACCACTGACGATGGGGATCGACGTGGTGGACAGGCTCAGCGGACGCAAAACCAGAACGGGTCACTGCGCGCTGAGTGAGGTTGCGGATGACTATGGCTGTCGGTCTGGGGCGATTGGGGTCGGTGCTGACTGGCGGGAGCGGCCGAGTGATAAGCCGTGATCAGAATCGTGCTTCCCGACCTCGAACAATGGCTTCTGCCGGGCGAGTGGCTCCTTCAGCGAGGAGGAAGGCCAGGGGAGTCGTGCGCAGGCACCCCGTAACGGCGCGGGCCTGTTTGTTGAGCAGGAGCTGGAGACGAGAGAACCTGCCAGCATCTCGGGTGGGAAGGCGACGAGCAGCGTGGATTTCCGCGCCGTAAGTGGCCACGGATTGAACGACTGCTTGTTGGATGTTTGCAGTGCTGCCCGGGGGTAGACCCTGGGAGCGGCAGAGGCGAGCGAGGCGGGCGTGTTGCTGACGGGCCCGGGTGAGCCACTTCTGGTGGTGGTGGTTCAGGGTGAGCCGGGGATCCAGCCAGAACCCTAGCCAGCGGACGGCGGAGTCGTTGAACGGCACATTGTGGATGACGCCGTCGTAGTGGATATCGACGGTCAGCGAGTCTGGGTTTGGGTTACCGCGTCGACGGGAGAATAAGATGGCCTCTGTTCTGTCGGTCTCGAATCGGACGGCGTTGCGACGGGCCCACAGCAGGCTTAGCTGGGCACACCGGGCGAGAGTGGAGGCGATTTCTGCTGCGTCGTTGCCCTCTGCAATCCATGTGACGTCGTCCACGAAGGACAGTCCTACCGTGCGTGGTAGCTCTGACTCGATCTTGTTAGCAAGATCGGCGATATATATCAGGAAAAGGACGGGGGAAACAGGGGAGCCTTGTGGAAGCCCCGTGTTTGTGTCCATTGCCGGCCCAGAGTCTCCTCCAATCGAGATTTCCACTTTGCGGTCTTCTAAGAAGCTCGCAACCCACCGGACGAGATCTCCGTCTATGTGATATCGCCGCATCTTCTCAACCAAGCAGTAAGGATTAACCGTCGGGAAGGCACCTTTGATGTCCATCATCAGGGCTCCTGCGATTTTTCTCCTTTCCCATGCTCCCTCCACCGCTTCTATCAGCACCGCCGCCGCGTCTACTGCCGACCTTCCTCTTCTGCCTCCAAACTGTCCCACATGAAAAGCCCCCTTTTTCTCCGCTTCCTCTGCAATCATCAGCGCCGCTACCTTTTCAACCAGTTTCCCCATGCAGCTCAGAAGGGAGATCACCCGGAAGCTTTTGGCTTTTGAGTATGACGTCTTCCCAGGCTTGGGAATGCATACTCCTTTCGCTACCTTCCAATCGTGAGGATGATAACCTAAACGGAGGCACTGGGTGACGACAGCGGTCACTCTATCAGGGTCCCATCGCATGAGAGCCTTTATGATTGGCACTCCCAGGCTATCACTTCCCGGGGCCTTCGAATTGCTCTGCTGGTTAATTGCAGCAGCGACAACTTCCTGCGTGACCCACGAGTGAGCCTCCCCAGCAGGGCCTCTCGAGTGCCAACCTCCCTCATACTCGTTGGGCGGTGGGAATGAGACATCGGCAAGCATGCGTCTCTTGTCCTCCTCTGTTTCCGCACGATTTCCCCGTTCGTCCTCAATGGTCCCCACCATCACAGACGCCCGCGGTTGAGTCGTACGGTGCACCGTCCAGACTGCATTGCCATCCGCAGATTCGAGAAAAGAGCCCCAACAGCTTCTCTTTTCTTTCCTCTGGAGACGGAGATATGCATTCCGGCGTTCCTTCTCTTCCTCCGGAGTTTCACGGCCTGCCTTCACTGCTCGTCGAGTGCGACCATATGATCGGCGCGCTGACTTGACTTCGGTGCCCCACCACCGTTTCGAGCGAGCAGTGATGCGGATCTTGCGCGCCTGTGCGTCCAAGAGTGCCGTCAAAGTCTCCCGTATCCAAACCACCTCTGTCTCCACCTCTTCCTCCGAGCAACGACTGGAGAGTAGCGGTCTGCGTTCGCTTTGATGGCGATAATCTAACGCCGCTTTCTTCGCTCTCTCCTCGTCCTCAAGCCATTCCTTCACCGCCCACCCTCTCGTGGGTGAGTCATAGTCTTCCGGCACCGTTACCGATGTAACTTCCCAGACCAGGGCTTCGTGGTCGGAAGTGGTTGCGTGTACCGGGTCCAGGAGGGTGCGGGCACTCACGTGCGGAGAGAGTTCCATTGTGGCGAACACCAAGTCGATTACGCTATGGCGTTGTTGTCCCGTTTGTGAGTGAGTTTCCTCCCCATCTCCAACGTAGCGGAGGTTATGCGCGTCCATCAGGTCTTCGAGGAAGAGGTGGTGGATGGGTTGTGTGCAGCGGGGGTTCCACCTCGCGCTGTGCGCATTAAAATCTCCGGCGATGACGGTGTCACGAGTGATTATTCGTGACCATGCTATGTTCCGGGCTGGTCTGACGCCGTCGGATGCTCTAGGAGCGTCGTAGACGTTAACCACCCTCAGTTTTCGAAGTCCTCGACAAAGAATGTCCAGAACTTGAACGTCTCCTTCCCCTTCCGCTGCTAGTTCCTCCCGGGGGCGGACGGTCCAGACAGAGTCCTTGCGAACCCCAACCAACACCCTCTTTCCCCAGACGAAGTTGAACGCTGGGTGGCTCCACCCTTGGAAGATCGGGGGTTCCTGGATTAGGACCACGTCGCTCCCCAGCGTCACTCCGCTCTCCATTATGGCAGTTAGAGCCTCACCGCTCTTTCTGCAATTGTGCTGTAGAACCTGAATTGGTTTCATAATTCAGGTTCTGGGGGCACAACGGCATCTGTCCCCGTCTCGGAAGAGGAGGGGAGAACGGTGTCTTGCGTTGGAGCAAGGGTGGAGGAGGATTCGGGGACCCCATCGGATAGGTCCATGGCTGAGGCGTCGCCGGTGTCGGAGGCTTGTTGTGAAGTATCGGGGGCGTTGACGGAGGGGGCTGGGTCCTCGAGGGCTGGGCGGGTCACGATTGTGGTGGGTTGAACCGTGCGCGGCATTCTGGCGAGGCGGGCAGTGTCAGGGACACGAGAACGGACGTTCAAGGGACACACTGAACACTACCGGCAAGAGGGACTAGGCAGGTTCCGGGACGGGGAACGGCAGGACAAGGACCGAAGTGCTCGTCAGACGGACGGCACACTAAACAGGGACAGGGACAAGGACAAGAGTGACGTAGGACTTAGGAGAAGAAATCTTATATTAGGAGCAAGGAGAAGACACAAGACGTTCGATGGAGAATCTCGACAACGGGGAGGCAAGCCTCCTTATGTACAAAGGGGCGGCCAGCACTCTTGCTGGGCCGTCATACAATCATCGCTACTTGAGCTTCCGTTCTCCATCAATTCACCTGCGACGCCACAGCTCTCCAGCTCGTGGTACGTCATCCATCATCAATCATTCTCTCAGTCACAATGGCACGGCACACATAACAACACCAACAACACAACGGCAACACAACACGGCAAGACAACGGCACGATGTCAATCAACAACCACGACAACATGATGACGCAACACAACGGCTCGTCAGCCGTGTGCCGTGACAGTACCCCCCCGTTAGGCTCGAGTTCCTACGAGAGGAGAAGGTTTGTCTGGGTATAACTGGTGAAATCTCTCAGCGGCCTCAGTTTCGGATAGGTTCGTTTCCGGTTGCCAGGTTGGAGAGTCATGGCCGGTCCACTTGACGAGGTACTGCAGGGTTCCTCTTGACCAACGGCTATCAAGAATTTCATCCACGAACCATTCTTCTTCGCCGTCTACTACTACCGGTAGGGGCGGTGGAATAATCTGGCCAGGGAGGGGGTGTCACACCCTATATTGTGTGAGTATAGAATAGGTAACATGTATAACATTTAGAGAACATGGCAAACTCGACAGGAGAATGAATAATAAGGTTAGTATCCCGGGCCGGAACCCCCTGAGGAGCTCCAGCTAGCCACGTCACGTGATTCGTGACTTTCCGAAAGAACCTCACGAGGATCCCGGCCCGAGGCGTCGCTACCTGTTATTCACTGTCAGTTTGGGAGGATCTCAGATGGATGGGAACGAGGAACAACTTACCTCATGGGTGTCGACTTACCCATGAGAAAACTACAGACGACGCTGATGGAGACAGAAGACGACGGCGAAAGGACACCTCCTTATACTTGAGGTTGTGTTCCACCAAGCACGGCTACCAGAGGGCTTGCAAGAGAAGGGAATTCTCAGGACAGTGCAAGGCAGACGAATAGGATCATCCGAGGTCTGAGTTGGACGGATAGTCGGCCAAGGAACAAGGCAGAGTCTAGTCAGCCAACAGGAGTGGAGCTCAGGACAAGGGTCAAGATTGCGTTAGCATGAGACGACGTCCTGCAGCAAGGAACACCACTCAGGGAAACTGTTGGATGGAACTGATATGACGCGACCTTAGGCCAATGACTACCAACTGCAAGATAAGACGGCGTTTGCGTACACACCAGGGTGTGGCTGCGCGCAAGTGCGCGCAGGTGGGGCTGTTATGACATCACACAGGAATGTGACGGGGCAGTGCGCTCCGGTAAGGCATAGTCTGCCTTATGATGTCAGATTCCTTCACTCGCAATCGAGATTCTCTAGGGAGATCTATGATCAAGACGACTCATAAGATATATGACTCACATGTCATCATCAGAGGAGTCACTGCATTATGCGCTCAAGTGGAGTCACCCTCCACTAGGCGCTTAACCCCAATATCTGATTGGAAGGTGTGGTAGCACGGCAAGGAATGTCAAGGATTAATCTGACACGAAGGTCATCATGCAAGTGAGCAATTAATATAATTGCGCATGCAGCATGATGCGAGCCATCAGCAGATTTGTCAAAGAATTGACTCACGTCTTATCTCCTAGGCTTAGTTTGGAAGTTGGTTCCCTTGGGAAGTCTGGGCGAACTTGTAGACGAAAGTCTATAAAAGACCCTAAGTCTTCCCACCGTCTCCTCCAGCATCAGCAACTTGATCTCTTGTTACGACGTTACTATTCTACACCAAATACCTCAGGACGAGACCCTTAAGTTTATTCGGCCTGTGATCGATTAGTTTACTTCCTAGCTTCTTGGGAAATCTATTTGTTGAATACCTTTCTAACGAAGAACGACTGATCGAATAAGCCTCTCTATTGAAAGCCTCAATAGCCAGGTTCACACTATAAACTTAAGGCTCAAGCTACTAAGTTTACTTTTCGACACGATAACGGAAGACCCTCTTCTAGGGCAAGAAACACCAACACTCCTCTGAAAACTACAAACAAAAAACTTCAATCTACAATGGCCTCACGCAGACTCACCGGCGATGCCACCCACGATGACGGACTTGATGCGCCCATGGCTGATACTGTCAGCATCACCCGTCCTCGCTCCTGGGAGGAGGTCACCTCTGTGGGACAACCAAGGGTTCATCATGGCACCACCCTTCACCTAGGCGAAGTACCACAATGGGTGATTTTAATGATGGAAAGGATGAATTCGACTGAGGAGGACATTAAGAGATTGATGGAAGCAGCAGGATCAGGAGCTGCAATGAACGAAGAACTACAACGGATGAAGGGACTCTATCAGGAAATGGCCCAGGGGATGCAGAAAGCTTACGACATCCTAGCAAAGAAGGGCAACCTTGACCAGGAGGTCAACCTTCAAACCGTTACAAGACTCGTTCAAGCCAGCAACGACTTTGCCGGCCAAGTTTGGAGGACAATTGGCGAACTTGCCACGGACACTCAAACCAAAGAGGCAGCCAACCAAGCGGCTGCAGAAAGACTCAAACACGGCATTCAGACGACCAATGCCATCCTCGAAGCCTTTGCCCAGAGGCAATTACAAATCAACAAGGAAATCGAGGAATGGGCCTTTCAAAAGAATACACAAGACGCCATCCGAGAGCAGGATGATGAACAAAGAGATAGGCGGATTGCAGCTCTGTCTAGAGCTGAAGAGGTGCACCAGCAACGTCTGCTGGATTATGAAGAGCAGAGAGAGGAGGAAAAGATGGAATTGGTAAACAAGGTTATTGGCCTTGTTATGTCAAAAATCCAGAGAAAGGAACATTTTCGATGCTAAGTCTCTAACCGAGGCTATGCATGAGGAGATGACTCCCAGACCTCCCTCCCTCGGCAGAGCACCTGAAGTCCCCTTGCCTCCATCAGAGGATGGAACCCCTGCAGACAACGGCAGAAATGGTGGTAGGGGCAGTAAACCACCAGGAGGAGGACTCCCACCACCTCCACCACCACCATCTGATCCTTCGGACGGCGAAGACTCAGATGATTCATACATCAGAAAAGCGTTGGAGAGAAAGCGCCAGGAGCGCAAACAAAAGGCTCAACAAAAGAAGCCTGAAGCAAAAAATGCAACGGAAGCATTTTTGGAATCACTTGTCAACAAATTGCAGCAATCTGGGGTCAACGAACCAAGGAGACCAAA
This sequence comes from Pyronema omphalodes, assembly GCA_024516155.1. Taxonomy (NCBI): domain Eukaryota; kingdom Fungi; phylum Ascomycota; class Pezizomycetes; order Pezizales; family Pyronemataceae; genus Pyronema; species Pyronema omphalodes. The sequence goes on from JAJJXM010000013.1 coordinate 699,450, forward strand.
AATGCCTGAGATGAAGGCTCCACAATATTTTTCCGGGAAAGACAAGAATTTATTTAGGGCTTGGTGGATGTCTGTTCAAGACTATATTGCAACATACGCCAAGGCGTTCCCGGACGAGGATGACCAGGTAAAATGGGTTGGGAGCTTGCTTACTCACAAAGCTCTCAGTTGGCACCAGGAACGGCGAAAATCGATTCAAAGGCAAGGACTCAAAGATACATGGCAAGCTTTCTCAAGCTCTATTGAAACTAGGTTTGAGGATAAGCGGGAAGCCCAGAAGGACGTTAAGAGGATTACGGAACTCCAGTATGAGGGAGACATCGATGACTATATCACCAAGTTGGAGGACCTTAATATGCGTGTGGGAGCAATTGGTCCTATGTATAGGAATGTGATTTGGGAGGCCATGACACCGGCCATTAAGAAGATGGTATATCAGAGAGTTGGGGGAATCCCAACTGACGATGAAGCAATGATTGATGCAGTGAAGGAAGCTGCTCACGTTGTTGAAAATTTGGATGAGGAATTAAAGGGTCATAAAAAGAAGTCTTTGGAGGTACGAGAGGACCGCCATAAGGACAAGGGAAAACAAAAGGAAACTGTGCGCCCTAAGGAGGTGCAGCACAAAGACAAATTTAAGGAGAAAAAGGAGAAAAAAGGTTTTGCAGGAAAGAAGGACAAGAAGTCTATTTTTGCGTCGGGAAGGGAGGCTCTGAACAATGTTCCTCAGAGCGAAATCGACAAACATAAAAAGGATAAGGCTGACTGTTGGAGATGCGGACGATCTGGGCACAAAATGTTTGATTGTTACGCTAAAAAGACAGTTGGAGGAACAGAGCTCTCTGGCGAAGGAAAGGTTGCTTCCTCTGGCAAGAGGAAGAGAGACGATGATGATGATGGAAACAAAGGGCAGGAGAAGCCCAAGGAAACAAAAAAGACAAAGACCGCAGCAGTGCGGCAGGATGAGGATGAAATAATGGAAGATGCTCAGCCCAGGATTTGGGAGATTGAGCAAAATGATGAGGAGTCGGATTTTTAAGATCCTCTAGGGTTGCGTCACCTGAGGAGGAGGAATGTACATCTGACGCAGAAAATATTATTTGTTCAGGGACAAAAAGGAAAATTTCGGACAGCTTGGAGTCGACCAAGACAAAACTTCGACGAACCGACAAAGGAACCTCTTCCAAAGGAACAAAAATGGAAGCTGTGGTTCCACCCCATCATGGAAAGAGGCCAATTATCAACATGGTGTTGACTTGGTCTAAGAACAAATTCAGAACGGTGCGAGTCCTCCTTGATACAGGCTCCACCTCAGCTTTACTGGACAAAGGTTTTGTCCAAACTTACAAAATTCCTACTGTGAAGAGAGACCAGCCTCTTCAAATTCGCAACTTCAATAATGAGGTAGTTGCTGGAGCTGGAGAATTCTTTACGGTACCTTTCATGCTGCAACATAAACAACACTTTGCAGCCGAATCCTTCGAAGTCGCCCCTCTTGACAGCGACTGCGATGTCATCTTACCATACTGGTGGATGGCAAAACACCAACCTTGCAACATGTGGGGAGAAAGCAATAACATCTCCTTCACAACTCCACGTTGCACCGAACATTGTACTAAGGCTCAGGCCAGTACATTCTCCCTTAAGGTCGATAGACGAGTACTCGACCACCCTGAGGCCTCAGTTATAGGCCATATATCAGCCATTGCCACTAAAGAGGAATTGTCAGAGGCACTTCAACAAGTCCCTGAGAAATTCCGTAAGTGGATCAATATCATGACCAAGGAAGCAGCAGACAAGCTTCCAGAACACAAGTCTTACGACCATGCCATAGACTTAAAGGAAGGAGAGACTCCTCCTTGGGGACCAGTCTATGCGCTTAATGAAGTTGAACTGGAGACACTCAGAGAATGGCTAAAAGAAATGCTAAGGACAGGCAAGATTAGACCATCAAAATCTCCTGCCGCAGCACCCATTCTCTTTGTGCCAAAACCCCATGGGCGAGGTCTACGACTTTGTGTTGACTATAGGGGGATTAATAAAATAACAATAGCAAATCGCTACCCCCTCCCTCTTATGTCTGAATTACAAGACAGAGTAAGAGGAGCTAGGTTCTTCACGAAAATGGATTTGAAGAACGGTTATCATTTGATTAGGATCAAAGAAGGCGATGAATGGAAAACAGCCTTCAGATGCAGGTATGGGCTTTATGAGTTTTTGGTTATGCCCTTTGGATTAAGCAATGCACCGGCCACATTCCAGGATATGATGAATCATATCTTTAGGGACATGTTGGATCAGGGAGTGATTGCTTATATTGATGATGTTCTGATTTACGCGGAGACGGAGGAGGAACATGATGAATTGGTTAAGGAAGTCTTAAAAAGACTGGAAGAAAATGGGCTGGTAATATCTCCGGAAAAATGTGTTTGGGGGACAAACAAAGTGGAATTTTTGGGGTATATTATAAGCGAAAAGGGAATTGAGATGGCAAAGGATAAAGTGGAAACCGTCCTGGTTTGGGAACCTCCTAGATCCTTGAAAGAGACACAAGGCTTTCTTGGATTTGCAAACTTCTATCGCCGATTCATAAAGGACTTTTCAAGAATTTGTCGTCCTCTTACTGAATCTACCAAGGGCGATCCAAAGAAGTGGGAATGGACTGTTGCCATGGAATTGGCATTTGATGAGTTGAAGCAGAGGTTTACGAAGGCACCAATATTGGGTCATTTTGATCCTAAAAAGGTTTGCATTGTTGAAACTGATGCTTCTGACTTTGCCTTAGGCGCAGTCCTTTCTCAGAAAGGAGAGGACGGAAAGCTGCACCCTATTGCTTTTCACTCCAGGAAATTTACTCCGGCAGAAATCAACTACGAAATCCATGATAAAGAGCTTTTAGCTATTGTGGATTCGTTTAAAATATGGAGAAGATACTTGGAGGGAGCAATGCACACAGTTCAGGTATTCAGCGACCATCAAAATTTGGAGTACTTCACCACAACAAAAGTACTCAATCGTCGCCAAGCAAGGTGGGCTCAAGAACTTGCTGGTATTGACTTTAAAATTTTTTACAGACCTGGAAGTAAGAATGGGAAGCCAGATGCATTGTCAAGGCGTCCGGAGTTCCGCCCTGAAAAGGGGGGAGGTGAGGATCAGCCGATTACGACTATCCTTCACAAAGAACATTTTGCATCGATTTCAGCAATCAGCAGTGGAGGAGAAGGAACTTCATTCATGGTTTCTTCAGCACGGCTCAATTCTATTCCTTCTGTTAAATGGTCTGGCGAATTTTTGAAGATGGTTAAAGAAGCTGGAGAACTGGACGAAAATTATAAAAAAGCAGCAAACAAAATAAAGGATCCACTAACGATAGAAGATGGCATAATCTATCGGAAAGAGAAGTTATGGGTGCCAAAGGATTTAGTCAACATGGTCCTGGAATCGGAGCACAACTCGAAAATTGCAGGACACTTTGGTCAGGATAAGACCATTGAATTAATAAGAAGAAACTTTTGGTGGCCGAAGATGGATGAACAAATAATTGAATATATTCAAAGCTGTTTGGAATGTCAGAAGGACAAGACGGCTAGGCACCTTAAGTATGGGATGTTGCAACCTTTGGAATTAACATATGCCCCATGGCAGTCTATTGCTATGGATTTCATCACCGACCTACCAGAATCAAATGGGTGTGATCAACTATGGGTTATAGTTGATCGATTTACTAAAATGGCGCACTTCATTCCCCTACAGAAAGATGGCAAGACAACTGCAGACCTTGTCAGGATTTTCGCAAAGGAAATTTGGAAGTTGCACGGCTTACCCAAGGACATAGTGTCGGACAGAGACTCCAGGTTCACAAGCACCACCTGGAAAGCATTTCTTGGAACGTTAGGAATAAAACCAAGAATGTCAACAGCCTTCCACCCACAAACAGATGGACAAACGGAACGGCTGAACCAAACAATTGAAGCTTACCTCCGCTCTTTTGTTAACCACGAAATGGACGACTGGGCTGATCTCTTACCCATGGCTGAGTTCGCATACAATAACTCAGTCACAAGCGCAACTGGACTGTCACCCTTTTACGCTAACTATGGGTTCTACCCAAATACGAGCAACCCTTCGGCAACTGCTGTGCGCAACCCAGCCAGCAAAGCCTACGCCCACTGGATGCATACGATTCATGAAGGAGCCAAGTTAGCCCTTCAAAAAACACAAGAAAGAATGAAACATTATGCAGACCAGAAACGACAGGAGGCACCAGAATACCAAGTAGGAGACTTGGTTATGTTAGATGGACGCAACATACGAACCAGACGCCCATCAAGGAAGTTAGACCATAAACTACATGGTCCCTTCCAAGTCGAAAAGGTCATCTCCCCATCAGCAGTACGACTCACGCTCCCACGAAAATGGAAGATACACAACGTCTTCCATACCTCTTTACTTGAGCCCTTTAGAGCAGGAACTCGGGCTCCACCAGACACAAATAAAATTTTACGGGAGGCAGATGATGTTGAGGGAAGCGAGGAATACGATATCGATGAAGTCATGAGCAGCTATAAATCTGGGAATCGAGTATTGTACCTTGTTAAATGGCTAGGTTGGCCCAACAAAAAAGACTGGACGGCAGAACCATTCGACAACTTTTCAGTAGGAGGTCAGGAGAAGTTACGAGATTTTCATCTCAAGTACCCTGATTCTCCGAGGGACTACCGACTCAAGGATTAAGGCTTAATGTTTTTCCCTACGAGGTTTTCATTAGGTCGAGTTGGTAGTAGGATGTAGGGGCTGGAGGACTACATCCATATATGATCACTAAGTCACTTGGCTACGGCGAGGTGCGATCACAGAATGATAAGCTACTTGCTTCGGGACGAAGCTTGAACAGGGGGGAGGTGGTGTCACACCCTATATTGTGTGAGTATAGAATAGGTAACATGTATAACATTTAGAGAACATGGCAAACTCGACAGGAGAATGAATAATAAGGTTAGTATCCCGGGCCGGAACCCCCTGAGGAGCTCCAGCTAGCCACGTCACGTGATTCGTGACTTTCCGAAAGGACCTCACGAGGATCCCGGCCCGAGGCGTCGCTACCTGTTATTCACTGTCAGTTTGGGAGGATCACAGATGGATGGGAACGAGGAACAACTTACCTCATGGGTGTCGACTTACCCATGAGAAAACTACAGACGACGCTGATGGAGACAGAAGACGACGGCGAAAGGACACCTCCTTATACTTGAGGTTGTGTTCCACCAAGCACGGCTACCAGAGGGCTTGCAAGAGAAGGGAATTCTCAGGACAGTGCAAGGCAGACGAATAGGATCATCCGAGGTCTGAGTTGGGCGGATAGTCGGCCAAGGAACAAGGCAGAGTCTAGTCAGCCAACAGGAGTGGAGCTCAGGACAAGGGTCAAGATTGCGTTAGCATGAGACGACGTCCTGCAGCAAGGAACACCACTCAGGGAAACTGTTGGATGGAACTGATATGACGCGACCTTAGGCCAATGACTACCAACTGCAAGATAAGACGGCGTTTGCGTACACACCAGGGTGTGGCTGCGCGCAAGTGCGCGCAGGTGGGGCTGTTATGACATCACACAGGAATGTGACGGGGCAGTGCGCTCCGGTAAGGCATAGTCTGCCTTATGATGTCAGATTCCTTCACTCGCAATCGAGATTCTCTAGGGAGATCTATGATCAAGACGACTCATAAGATATATGACTCACATGTCATCATCAGAGGAGTCACTGCATTATGCGCTCAAGTGGAGTCACCCTCCACTAGGCGCTTAACCCCAATATCTGATTGGAAGGTGTGGTAGCACGGCAAGGAATGTCAAGGATTAATCTGACACGAAGGTCATCATGCAAGTGAGCAATTAATATAATTGCGCATGCAGCATGATGCGAGCCATCAGCAGATTTGTCAAAGAATTGACTCACGTCTTATCTCCTAAGCTTAGTTTGGAAGTTGGTTCCCTTGGGAAGTCTGGGCGAACTTGTAGACGAAAGTCTATAAAAGACCCTAAGTCTTCCCACCGTCTCCTCCAGCATCAGCAACTTGATCTCTTGTTACGACGTTACTATTCTACACCAAATACCTCAGGACGAGACCCTTAAGTTTATTCGGCCTGTGATCGATTAGTTTACTTCCTAGCTTCTTGGGAAATCTATTTGTTGAATACCTTTCTAACGAAGAACGACTGATCGAATAAGCCTCTCTATTGAAAGCCTCAATAGCCAGGTTCACAGGGGGTCCGAAGGGGCTGGGTTTAGTAGGGACACGGGGAAGGTCCTGTGGTGTTTCATGGTCTCCGGTATATCCAATTCATAGGCGTGGGATCCAATAGGCCGTAACACGGTGAAGGGGCCTAGGTGTTTGTTTTCTAGTTTCTTTGAGGGGCGGCGGGTTCTTAGGTTGCGGGCGTCCAGCCATACCAGGTCTCCTGGTTTGAAGACCGGCGCGGGGAGTCGGGAATTGTCGGCGGCTTCTATGTGGCGGGCTTGGGCGTATTTCATTTCCGAACGTAAGACGTCATGGATGTGTGACATCCTTTCCGCTACCTCGTTCGCTTTCACTTCTTCAGGATTGTCGGTCCTGATTTCCAGTTCGAAAGAGCACTTGGGGTGTCGACCATATATAGCGTAGAACGGAGACAGCGACGTTGTATCCGATACTTGGTTATTTGCAGCAAATTCTGCCAGTGGTAAAAATTTCTTCCAATCGTCTTGTAAATAACAGACGTAAGCGCGGAGATATTGCTCCGTAACCGCGTTAATTCTCTCTGTTTGGCCGTCGGTTTGGGGATGAAAGGCCGTACTCGTGGCAATTTCGATACCCATGCAATTTGCCAAGTGTTTCCAGAAATGGGCCACAAATTGCGGACCGCGGTCGGACACTACTGTGTCTGGCAGGCCGTGTAGTTTGAATACGTTTTCCAGGAAGAGTTGCGCGAAGCCTTCTGCGTCTATCGTGGAATGACAGGGCACTAAGTGCCGCTGTTTCGTTAGTCGGCAAACGATCGCACATATTGCGTCGAAGCCTTCTGATGTCGGTAGTCCAGTGACAAAATCCACCGATATATTCTGCCAAGGGTGGTGCGGAACCGGTAGGGGCTTCAGGGTTCCATAGGGTGCGTGGCGGGTAGCCTTTGTTCTTTTACAGGTGTGGCAATTTCGGACGAATTGGTCCACATCTTTTCTCATCGAGGGCCAGTAATAATTCCTGGCGAGGAGTTCGAAAGTCTTCGCACGGCCCGGGTGTCCCATAGGTGGGGGGGTCGTGGTGATCTTGCAGTAGTTTCAATCGTAGTTTATCCAGCGCGGGGACATAGAGGCAATCTCGGTAGTACAATCTGTTTTCCAACACGGAGCAATCGGCGAGCGATATGTCCTTACAGATTTGTGTGCCATCTTCCAGCATTCCCAACACTCGGTTGGGGAATGAATCTGTCTTGTAGCCCTCTGTGAACAGGAGGTCTACTTCGGAAGGTGCGAGTTTCATTGGCGGGGTCATGCATAACTGAAAGTTCTGTGGCTTCAGAACAGCTTGCTGGTTCGCCAGTATGCGTTCGTCTCCCTCTTCCGGGAGGTCGGCGGCTCTTCTTGTCAGGGCGTCCGGTTTTCCTCCCAACGTTCCCGGTCGATAGGTGATCACAAAGTTAAACCGAGACAGGAACTCGGACCAGCGTGCTTGTCGTCTGTTCAGCAGCTTTGTCGTCATAAAGTATTCGAGATTCTTGTGATCCGTCAATACTTTTATAGGGAAGGCGGAGCCCTCTAAGTGGGGACGCCATTCCTCAAAACAACGAACTATTGCCAGTAGTTCTTTGTCGTAGATTTCGTAGTTACATTCTGCCGGGGAATGCTTCTTGGAATAAAATGCGACGGGGTGTAACACGTTATCGTCGTCGTATTGTGATAAGACTCCAGCAGACACATAGTCAGATGCGTCTGTTTCTACTACAATCGGTTTCTCGTAGTCGAAGTGCTTGAGAATAGGTGCTGATGTAAATGCGTCCTTCAGTCGGTCGAAGGCGCTCTGCTGATCTTTACCCCAGATAAAGGGGATTGCTTTACCATCTTTCTTTTTGGTCAGAGCCGTCAGCGGGGAGACCACTTTTGAGTAGTCTTTGATAAATCTTCGGTAGAAATTCGCGAAGCCTAGGAACTCTTGGACCTGTTTCAAATTGGTTGGTTCCTTCCAATCTCTCACTGTGGCTACTTTGGAATCCATCATGCGCGCGCCGTCGCGGCCGATGTTGTAGCCCAGGTACTGTACTTCTGCCTTAGCAAACTTACACTTCTCTGGCTTCAAGTGCAGTTTTTCTTGTTTGAGTCGTTCCAAGATCTTTCGGACGTGTGCGGTGTGATCGGACTTTGTTTCGGAGAATACGAGGATATCGTCCAAGTATGCCGTACAAAACTGGTCTAGGTATGGTCTCAGGACATCATTTATAAATGCCTGGAAATCGGCAGGCGCGTTGGTGAGCCCAAAGGGCATCACTTTCGATTCGAACAGGCCGTACCGTGTGCGGAAGGCCGTCTTCCATTCTTCGCCCTCTGCCATTCTGATAAGGTTATAAGCGCTGCGGACATCAAGGGTCGTAAAGTATTGAGCTTTGGAAAGATTCATCATCGTTTCCTGTATCAATGGCAGCGGGTACCGGTTCTTCTCGGTACCTTCATTCAGTCTTCGGTAGTCGACACACAGGCGTAGGGATCCGTCTGATTTTTTCACGAATAATATCGGCGAGGCGGCTGGTGATTGGGAGCGTTGTATAAATCCTTTCTCCAAATTCTCATCGAGCCATGTTTTCAGCGTCTGCAACTCGTTGCGTGACAGCGAGTATAGCGGGCCAAAGGGGGGAACGAATCCCTCTTTCAGTGGGATCTTGTGGTCGTAGGGTCGGTGCGGGGGAAGTTCCTTCGCGTTGACCTCCTTGAATAAATCGAGGTAGTCATGATACTCCTCGGGGATCATGTCTTTCAGTTCGTCGTCCGTGAGGGGGGGCTTGTCTTGTAGGGCGACGGTGATCTCGTCCAACGATAGCGAGAACACTGTCAGGCTTTCGTCTTCTACCATTTCCTTGAAGTCGGAGATGGTTAGACTTGAGATCTCTATTGGGGGTTCGTCCGGGGGGTCGGGGACCGAGTCTTCCAACTCCGGCAAGGGGTTTGTGTCGGGCTCGTGGACAGCGGGAGGGGGCCTCGAGTCCAGGACCTCGACACCGGTTGTGCTCACAGGCAACGGGGTGCAGTTCCTTAGGCAGTATTGGGAGTCGAAGCTTACAGTGTTGGAACTGAAGCTTATTGTTACATCGTGTTTCTTCAACCAAGGGATACCCAACACCACCGGGTAGTGACCCAGCTTGGTGACAAACATGGGAAGGGTTTCCGAGTGACCGTCGATGGTACACTCTACTTGGGCGAGGTGTGTTATTTTTCCTGAGGATATGGGGCGGCCGTCGATAACTTCGACCGTTCGGGCGGTGGATAGGGGGGTTAGGGGGAGTTTGTGATGGCGGGCGAAATTGCGGTCAACAAAGGCGATACCAGTGGCGCCGCAGTCAACGAGCGCTACTGTTTTCACGGAGCGGTTATTGGAAAACAAGGAACAGGAGAGGACAAGGTGTTTGCATTCTAACTTTCCAGTAAAACTTGCGCCCGATAATAGCAATGTATCAGCAATAATATTCCCACCAGCGGCAGAGCCATCTTCTTGCAGCTGGTTTATTCTTTTCCCGACACTTCTTCTTCAGCATCCACTAATTCCACGCTCGCCACTTTAACATTCGTCTTGGCGGGGCACGTCGCAGCCATGTGGCCGAGGCCACCGCAGTAGAGGCAACGTCCTTCTGATAGGCGGGTCGCGCGCTCCTGTGCCGACAGTTTCTGACGGGGTCCCTGGGCCGGGGTTTGCTTGCTGGAGGAGGCGGTGGTGGCTTGGGTAGCGGGGGTGGGGCGACTGGTGGCGGGGGTGGCGGTGGTAGTGGTTTTAACTTGGCCGCGGTTGGTACGCAGCTTGCGGAGGTTTTCAAGTGCTCTTAATTGGGAGTCCAATTTTTGGCACTGTTCGACGAATTCGTGCATCGTGGTGGTGGGCGGGGCACCAACCAACTTCTCGTGTAGCTCAACGGACAGGCCGTTACGCAGGGCATCCATGGTGGCGGCTTCGTCCCAGCCTAACTCTGCGACTAGGCGGGAGAACTCTGCATAGTAGTCCGAAAATTCGCGGTTGTTCTGTCGGAGATTTTGTAGTTTGAAACGAGCCGTTGCGCGCTCGTCCGGGTCTCCAAAGGTACGCTGTAAAATTTTAATGACGTCCTCGACGTCGTTGAGTTCCCAGCGGTTGCCATTTTCCTTGATGTAAGGAAGAATCTGATCCAAGGCGCGTCCGCGGAGGCGGCCCATGGCGTAAGAAATCCGTTTATGTGGGGTCGGGAAACGCAGTTCATCGCTCACTAACTTGATGCGAAGCAAGGAGACAAAGCGGCGGAGGTCCTCCCTGATGGACCCGTCGAAGGTTGGCGGATCCGAGATTTTGTCTCCGGTCACGCGGATGCCGGGGGAGGCGAGTAGCGCGTTGATGAGTTCACGCTGGCGGGTGAGCTCTTTCTCGTAGTAGTGGATTTCGTTTGTATCGGCTTGTTCCTCCGGAGTTAGGAGGATCTCGGGGTCACGGGGGGGGGGGTCTTGGGATTGGTGCGATTATCGCGGGGGCGGGGGCTGCGGCTGCGGCTGTGGTAGGGGGTGCGGCGGCTCGCGGTGCTGGTTCTGGGCCGTTCGGGTAGACCTGGACGGAGCCAGTCTGGATCACGACAGGGGGAATGGGGGCAGGGGTGGGAGCTTCCGGAGCGCGGGAGGCGACAGGGCTGGATACCCGAGTGCTGTTACGGGAGCCGGGGGTTTCCGCGAGGTCGTTTGAGAGATAACCCGTGGGGTGGTCCTGAGCGTCTAAGATGGATTGTGCGAGTTGTTTGGTAAAGATGAGCGGTTCATGGCCATCAGGGAACTGGGTCATGGCGGCGGCGTTCACAATTTGTTGCCAGTGTCCTTCGTCAATAAGTTTAATATGCATTCTGGCGGTCTCTGAGGATTGGCTTGAGTCTGATGGTGCGGCGGATGTGCTCCTGATAAGTGTAGTCCTTGAGTTGCCAGCGGACCACAAGGTAGCAGTTATTTTCTGCTCGTCGGATGGTTCTTCGCACTGCGCCAGCGAATCTGTCGGGGATCCCAAAGGTTTCGTGTAAGGTGTGCGTTTCAAGAGCTTGTTTTAGTGCGTAGGTCCAGGCAGAACCGGTGCGGTTCATGCGTGTCGGTTGAATAGTTAATCGATCGAACGTAATGTCAGGGACACGAGAACGGACGTTCAAGGGACACACTGAACACTACCGGCAAGAGGGACTAGGCAGGTTCCGGGACGGGGAACGGCAGGACAAGGACCGAAGTGCTCGTCAGACGGACGGCACACTAAACAGGGACAGGGACAAGGACAAGAGTGACGTAGGACTTAGGAGAAGAAATCTTATATTAGGAGCAAGGAGAAGACACAAGACGTTCGATGGAGAATCTCGACAACGGGGAGGCAAGCCTCCTTATGTACAAAGGGGCGGCCAGCACTCTTGCTGGGCCGTCATACAATCATCGCTACATGAGCTTCCGTTCTCCATCAATTCACCTGCGACGCCACAGCTCTCCAGCTCGTGGTACGTCATCCATCATCAATCATTCTCTCAGTCACAATGGCACGGCACACATAACAACACCAACAACACAACGGCAACACAACACGGCAAGACAACGGCACGATGTCAATCAACAACCACGACAACATGATGACGCAACACAACGGCTCGTCAGCCGTGTGCCGTGACAGGCAGCTGCCACCGCGGCCATACGGTCAGGGCACGAATGATCGTTTGCGTAGTGGTTGCCACCGCAGTTGGCACACTTCGGGGTAGGCAGGGTGTGTTTACACGCTGTGCCTCGGGGTTTGGAGCAATCGGAGAGGTCGCATGCGGGGTGGTTGGAGGTTGCATGGTGCTCTGCGCAAAAGACGCAGCGGAAAATTGTTGTTGTTGAGCAGCGTTCGCGGATGTGGCCCCATTTGAGGCATCCAGAGCACTGGCTGTCAGGCCCTTCGAAGAGGTACATCTCGGCGCGGTGACGTCTGCTGCCCAGCAATACTCCTTTCGAGATTAGCATTTTCGCGGCGGCGGAGCTGCGTACGAAGAAGACGGCGGAGGAGCTCTGGATTTCGCCATTGGCATAGCGGGCTCGGACTGTCTCCGTTTTGCCTAACCACCTGATGTTGGGCAGCACTTCCACACCAGCGTGGTTTGCTTGTACCTCGATTTGGAGGCGTTGGACGCCTTGAGAGCCCTCCCCCATGAAACGATCCAGCGGGACGCCGTGGACTTTCAGACAAACCCAACGGTCGAGTTCCTCAACTCCCGTAACCTCACTATCGACCTCACGCACGGCGTTGAGGATGTCCCCACGGTACAGTCCTAAGAGGGTTGCGGCATCTACACCGGGGACTGTTGTGGCGGTGATGGTGCCTTTGGCATTGCGGGCGACTTTTAGGATGCGGTGGAATTGGGGAGCGTTCTTGAACCACAAGCAGTTGTTGATGGCTGCGGTGAACGCTTCATCCACTTGTTTTGATGCTGGTGCGGCTTCGCGACGGGTGAAAACAATGCGGCGTACCTCAGTCGGGAGATTCTGGGCGGGGGCGTACGGATTTGCGGCTTTCTGTTGGAGTTTTTTGGAGCGACGGGACTGGTGGGCGGTCCATTCCTGTGGGGGAGGCTGGGGGGGGAGGTGTACACTGGATGCTGCTGCATATGTTTGCGCAGCAGTGGGTTGGACGGCCACTGGTGGGGGTTTGCGGGGGGCCGGGGCGGCGATGGGCGGCGCTCGGGGGGCAGCGGGGGTCTTGAGGGCCCGCACCGCTTGGAGTTGGGCCTGGAGTTCACGATTTACGCTGCGGAGGTGGCGCACCTCGGATTCCAGCGCGGGGATACGATCTTCCAGCTCCTCGAGGCGTAGTCCAAGGTTGCTGATGTAGTCAACATTTAGGATCGAAGATATGCGGGCTACATCATCGGAACGGCGTTCGCGGTGAGCATGCGACGCGGTGTCTTCCTGGGTTCCTCCAGCGTTTGGTCTCTTGCGTGCTCCCTCTTGAGGAGGGGCAATGATGCGCATGGGGGTTGGGGACTGCGGGGATTGCATCTCGTGGTTCGAGACGCGAAGGGGGGTGGCGAAGATTTCCTCGTCGGTTTGGCTGCGTACACCGAGGGGAGACTGCAGGCGGCCTCGGTAGGGTGCGATCCTACGCGGGGAGGCGATATCCCCAAAGCGGGGCATGCCAGAGGGCCGTGGTGAGGCCAGGGCCGTGGGTGGGTGGGGCGGTGAGGCCGTGAGAATTCTGTGCGATTTCCTAATCAGGAAATTTAAGCGAGAAAGTTGGCGTTGATTTAGCGCCGAAGTGGTGTGTTTTTAACTAGACCGGATAAACTGGCAGCATAACGGAGAAGAAGAAATATTCAGTGATATGTGATGATTCATGATTCACATCCATCTACCAGTAGTGTGCAGTGTGCAGTGTGCAGTGCAGTCTACAGTCTGTAGAATGATATTTCTGGTATCTTCTGGTTTGGATCTGATAAACTGATAAATGCTGACACGATATTGCATGACAGCGAGTATATCCAGGGGGAAGAAGCTCTAGAACCCCCCCCCCCCCCCCCACCACCACCCACAGTTTACAGTTTACAGTTTACCGGATGCAGGATAGACTTTTTTCTTTGATTCGAAATTGGAGGAGACATATTGGCTTCGGATGTCTGTGTTGAAGAGTGCCTGTCGAGTCGTGCTCTGTGCTGTGACTGCTTGTGGAGGTGGATGTTGCCTTAGCGTACATCCCCTCGTTATGTTTGTTCTGTCGATAGAATGTTTGCTCGTTATCGAATATCACTCACAACATTCTCCATCTCCATCTTTCTGTCTCTCTTGTCTCCCCAAGTGTCAGCTCATCCTTCGTCTGACCAGGAGCATTTTTTCAGTCTGTTCTCTTTGTTTTTTTTTTTGCTAGATACCTACAAGATGTTCATGCAATATCGACAGTTACATGTAAATCCAAAACCCCGATATCCTAAGCCGCACCTCCACCCGCACCCTTACCCCCGCCTCTTCCCCCCCTCGCACTCCCAACCGCATAAACCCTCCTCCTCCTCTTTCCCATCTCTCTCTGCATCCAATCCACCTCACCCAACAGTACACCCACCAAAATCCAAGCCCAACTCCTCCCCATTCCCTCCCCATCCCCAACCTCCAACCTTAAACAAGCCATAGCTCTCCCCACAACCTCCTCTCTCGTCCCGGTCTTGAAATATTCCACCCAAGACTCAACTAACCGATGGAATTCCTCTTTCATTTGTTCTGCGTTATCTCGGTTTCTTTTGCTTTGCTTGTTTTTCGTGCCGATTATTATGCCGACGAAGACTTCGGCTTCGCTTAGGCTCGACGTCCAGGGCGTGTCGGAAAAGTCCCGCTGGAGCGTTGTTATGCTGTTGGTGTATCTACGGGGGGGGGGGGGGGGTTAGTTTTTGTTATCTGTGATTCATGCGGGTGGGGGGGGTGGGTGGCAGGTGGGTGGTGGGTGGGTAGCAGGGGATAGGGATAAAACATACTCCGCTTTATTAATCGCGGCCTCCTGGATCCAATCCTCGATATTATACTTCACACCGAAAGTTTCCGCAGTATTTTCAAAGTACTCATAAAGCCTCTTAACCAGACTTTTCGGCTGTGAGGTTCCATTTACAGCCGATAAATCCCGTCGGATCTCTTGCAGGAATTCTTCTTCGTTTACTGCGCGGTAGAGGTTTCCCAGGATTTTCGGGGATGCGTAGTACGGTTGTTGGGATATGAATTCCTGCGTGGGGGGGGGGGGGGGGGGTTAGTGGGTGTTAGGAAGATGTTAGGAAGATTTATAGAAAATATAGAATATATAAAAAAGGAGGAGGATATGGGATGGAGGGGGTGGGGGGGGAATACTAACATCTTCATCTTCGCCGCCTCGGAATTCTTCATACTGGATCTTTTCGAGCTTGGTTAAAACCCGTGGACCTGGGGCTAGGAAATCGGGTTTTGCTCGGCTGCTGCGAGGGAATTGGCGCCGGTCGACCTGGGTTGGTTTTATGTCAGCATGTGGTTGCTTTTTTGTCACTAGGATATGTGATGTTTCTGGGTCGATTATCATTGGCAAAGGAAGAGGGATATGCATGGATGGATGATATGCATGATATGCATGATATGGATGATATGGATGATATAGACGATATGGATGATACCTTATGTCCAGACTTCGGGAAATCTACTGCCACCGAAGCCATTTCCGCCAACTTTAAGCAGTCTGGATCAAATACACCTTGAGGTTTCTGATCCGCAATCATAAGATGACGGGTGCTAATAAGTCCGACCAAGTCATTCTCTATGAATTCTACAAAAAAGTTTGCAACATCCGATGCGGTGATAGGTCTGTTAAGTTTCACCGGGTTTACTGAGGGGTAATCTGCCGGTATTTGATTTTTCGGAAGTATGAACCGTTCATCGTAGATGATATTATAGAGATCTATTTTTTTTTTTTTTTATAAGCATCGCGCGTTAACTGGGTCCAAAAATGGAAAGGGGTTGGAGGGGATAGGATAGGATAGGATATGTATGTATAATACCTCCATCAAGATCACCGCCGGATAACATGGATGGCAATGGTCGATCGCCATTTTGACTAAACACAACAGTATTCCGAAGAAGTCGAAGCGGTGAATCATCCGGTATATCTACCGCGTAGACGATTTGTACATCTCCTGGATGATGCACTGGACTTCTAGTAACCAGCACCCGTCCGATTAAAGGCCAGGGTCGTTGGTTTTCATCTTCGCGGTTAACGTAAACTTCACCTTCTTGCAGATACCCGGTTTCATCCACTACTCCAACGAGAGTTAATCCTTGTTTAACTGGAATGCGGGCTCGGTATTTAATGTCGTTTAGTTCCATCAATAAACTTAGTTCGAAGGCATGCCGCAGAAATGGGTCTTCCCAGTAGTTTACTTGGAGGTTTCTTAGCGATTCAAATATAAAGGGGAGCCTTAAACTAGGGCTTGAAATGCCTCTGGTTTTTAGATAATGTGCGGCTTGAAGAGTAGATCTGGAAGCTTCTCGGAGGCGGTCGATGGCGTCGGTTTGGAGGTCCATGAAAGTTTTTTTTTTAACCTATATAAAGAAATTTATGAGTCATTAGTTTTTAACAGAATTGATGAAGAAAGGTATCTTTACTCCGAGATCTTCTAGAAGCTTGATTAAAGGTCTATTGAATTAGTATCGCAGTTGTAATTAGATACAAATGGAGGTTCTAGTAGATGCACCTATTCAAAAACATTGGCAGATTCTTCGCCCAGGTACAAAGCTCGATGGTTCTTGATGTAGACCCTCCGAACTTAATCATCGATTTCCTGAGGCATATCTTGGTTCCGGGAAGGCTAGGATCTAGGGCAATCATTCCTTTTGCACCCGCATAACGAATTTGAAAAACCGTAGGTCTGAGCTGCGCAATACGTTCCGAGGTTTGCCAGATACGTTCGACCATTCCGAAACTGATTTTCCCAATTCCATCGGTAAAGTTACGTTTCTTCCCTGATGAATCATATCGTTCAATGTCATCTATAACTACCTCATCGTCGACTTCAACTGTAGCAGATCCTATGGTATCAGAAAAAGCCTGACCAACACGAGCAGCAAAGCGTCCCGGATTCCGAAGATCGGAAAAGTCGCCCAAAGACTTGATAACTTCTTCCGAAGTCATATATTTTCCGTTATGCCAAAATGGTGCCATATACCAGCACGTTTGACTCTTCAGCGAAGAACTCGAAAATCCTAGAAACTCAAACTTCCGACCGGCAATAACCAATGCTCCACCATCTTTTGGATCCAGTCGCTTAAGAAACTGTCCCTGAAGAATTTTCGAAGAGTTCACCTGAAACTCGTATTGAAACCTATCACCATCCTCTTCACAGAAAATGACCCGAAGAAAGTAATCCTGGTGTTCCGAGTATTCTCGGAGAACTCGGTTTGATGCCTCCCAACTAGGACCGTAACAAAATACACCGGTTGGTGTTACTGAAACACGATGAACGTTGATTTGGTGGACATGTTTTTCTTTTTCTTCTGCAATGTATTCATCGGTCCATTCTTTCAAGCTTGCAACGTGCTCATTAAATAAGTCTAGGATACCATCCACCGAGTAATTAATATGGTCGGCCACGAATTCCCGGAGTATGGCTGCTGACTTTACTTCTCCAGCTCTTCTTATTAGACGTTTAACTTCGGGGAGAAGTGTCAGTACTGTTTCTGGTGGTAAGAAACCGTTGGATACCAGCGCATGCACTTGAAAGGCACATCGGTAAGGAAACGTGCTATAATCCTGGATTTGGCCCATTACCGAAAGAAATGCATCTACAAACGGCATTGAAGCTGGTATTGGGCTGATTGTTTTTGAGGAGACTTGTAATCCGTGGTTAGAAGCGAGATGCACTATCCTCGAGTTATGCCGAGCCTCGGAGAGCATAATCCTATAGACAAAAGAGAATCCGGTATATGCTTCATGATTCGAATCCATTCCTACCACTCTGTCACGAGTGAGTCTCTCGCCAAGTAACATATCTGTGTGGCGACGCTTGACGTAAAACCGAGGTGCATAATGCAGATGAAGATAGATATTGTTACGGCCATCAGCACATACTTCTCGGATTGTATGGTTAAATATTCTCATCGAAAAATTTGCCGAACTACCGTACAGGTCATCAGCGCTGCTGACCTCGTTCGGATCCTCAAAATCAATCTCGATGGATTGTGGCTGAAACTGAATTGTTCCCGATCGATAAACTTGATAGCGCGGATTAAAAATCGTCGGCGTATGGTGCAGCGTATTATCAGGATTCTCCATGGCCCATGCACCACAAGCGAAACCTATAATCGGGAATCCATCCTTTGTAGCCTTTCGTCGAAGCAGTAGCTGCTCATCGCTATGTGTTACACGAGTCCTCTTTTCAGCCTCTTTCTTCTGCTGTTCAACCAAACTCAGGACCATGTAAATATCTCGTGGTGGATTATATGCATATCGTATTATAAGTTTCTTATTTTTGATTGTAATTTTGATCCGTGATCCTTCGCCATATTCCAACACCATTGCCCTTGCTAATTCGGCATTTGGCAGCGTTAAAAAAGCCTGGGGACCACCCATTCCTTTGGTGATCTTAGGAGTAAATGCATAGATCCCAATTCTTTGCAAATGCGTCGTCAATGCCTTTTTTAAACTGTTTTCGTTGATCTTGTTTGGCAAATTGGAGATGAATACTTCAGCCATGGTGAAATAAAGTTGGCGGGGTTATCCCTTATCAAACCGTTAACCACAGCCCACAGCGTATAGAACCCAAGCTCAATCAACCCACCAGGAGCCGAGAGAAGCAAGCAGAGGAATCTCGTAAAATCTCGTAAAATCTCGTATTAACAGGTGCCCAAGAACAGGACACAGCCACAGGTAAGAGAAAGTCCCGAACTTTCAAAACTTGTGCATTTGACGATTTGAGGTCGAAAACAGCTTTTCGACAGCTGAGGTATTCTGCTGAAGAGGGGTAGAGCAATAGGGAAAGTGTTGAAAGTGGCGAGGAACGAGGAATGAGGAACTAGGAACTAGGAACGAGGAACTAGGAACTAGGAACGCGTGTACGCTGTGCTGGTAGGCCGTTGCAATTTAAACAAGTCCAGCCGGCGAACACGGCGTACCCCGGGTACCCCGCCTATGTTGTAGGACAGCCAGCAGCGGATCGGTCCGAGGTTGGGTTGGGGTCTTACCCCCGCGTTCGAATGGCAATAAGTATAAAACTGTATATCACAATACCAGCATGCGGTGTCACAGAAAGCGTTTTCCCAGAATCCTTAACGATTGGTCTACGGAAAAGAATTCATAATCCCGTCTGCTCATCATTTGAGTCACATTAGCAGCACCACTCTATTACAGAACCGGCGATCTCGGGGGTCCACCCACTTAAACACCACCGCACTGAAGGAATGTAAAAAAAAGGAAAAAAGGAAACAAGGAAAAAAGGAAAAAAGGAAAAAAAAAAAAATTATTCCACATATCCATGTAGGAGCATGACCTGAAACCTTTGCAAGTGAAATCGACTATAGCGAGCAGCTGCGAGCTCCCATAGCAGCCAGCCAACCAAAGTACGCGAACATACCCTAGTAGGCACGAGTAGGTAACCAAACCACATAAGCCACCGTCCGGTCCGGTCCGACTCATCACACTTTCACCCGCAACGCACACCGCGTCTACATCACGCGTCCCAACATGTTTTCCACATCTATAAACCTCGCCGGCTTATCCCATAAGGTGCCGAGTCTACAACATGTATGCCAACACCACCATAATCCATAATCCATAATCCATATTCCATCCCATACCCCATACCCCATACCCCAATCCATAGCTATTTCCTCCATCAATCCACCCATCCCCATGGATCCACGACAGCAAAACGGCGTAACCAAACCAAGCTAACAACACGACTCAACGACGAAAAATGTAGTTCATCCAACGCACCCGAGTTCTAAGTCTTTGGCGAGACATATTACGCGCGACCCGAAAGTCCCAGGGAAAACAAGAATTAAGGGCCTGGGCAAAAAGCGAGTTTGTAAGGAATAAAAACGTACAGGATTTAGATCATATCAAGTATTTAATTTCGGTAGGTTCTTTTTTTTCTATGGGATTTTTCTTGGGTGGGGTTTATGAAGAATCTTCTATGGACCGATGATGGGGCTAATGATGTTGTCTAGACAGGAAGAAAGGAGTTTAATGAAATGAGCAATTATTTGGGCTATTAAAGAAATATATAAATATATCAATAATGTGAATTGTGGGAGGGAAAGATCAAGTGGAGGTGGAGGTGGAGGTGGAGGTGGAGGTGGAGGTTTATTGATACAGGCGAAGATCTAAGACTACATACGCATTCTACGGAGAGGGATATGCCCCATGTAGAACCTCCACCTCCGCGATACAGTCACATCAACCCTAACTGTGGCTATGGCTCAGTGACCTGAGCCCTGAGCGTGGCTGAGACATCACAGCCCTAGGCGGCTTTTCAACAAAATACTAAATGGCAATAAAAAATAGCTGCAAAGAGCATAGGTACTGTTGAAGAGTGCCTGTGCTGTGACGGCTTGTGGAGGTGCATGTTGGATGTTGCCTTAGCATATCTCCATCCCCTCGTTATGTTTGTTCTGTCGATGGTATGTTTACTCATTATCCAATATCACTCAAAAACGTCTCCATCTCCATTTCCATCTTTCTATCTCTCCTGTCTCCCCCAATGTCGGCTCATCCTACGTCTGACCAAGGAGCATTTTCACAGGTACTGAGCTGTGTTTTTTTTCAACGAAAATCATTAAGGTCGGTGGTTTCTTGAAAGTTGAAAGTTGAAACTATGGCACCTGTTCCGGCTTCGTCTACCGTTGTGTAAAGTATTAAGTGTGTATATAAATCCTTCTCCGGTACAAGAAATCACCTCAGAAATAAAAAATACGATTATTCATGACAAAAAAAAGAAAAAAAAAAAAAAAAAGAAAGAAAACGAACCATGAACCATGAAATTCTTCCCTCAACTAAAAGCAGGAAAAATAAGTAGAGTATACCACTGCTTAAACTATTCATTATCGCATTCAAGAAACGCTGCAATGATACTACGATACTACGCTACTACGCTACTACGCTACTACGCTACTACGCTACTACGCTACTACGCTATTAAAGAAGAAGACAACAACAATAACAATAACATAACATAACAACAACAACATAACATAACATAAAACATATCTTTCCGAAAGAAAAAATCCAATTTCAAATCACACACACACACACACACACACACACATATCCGAAAATCAAAAATCAAAAATCAAAAATCAAAAAGCATTCAAAACCCATCAAATTCCCTAAGCCCGCCCTTTCACAAGCACCCTTTCTCATCCTTCCTATCACATGTTTTCTAACCACCAAATAATCCCGTCCGTCTTAATTCCAATTTTTTTTCCCCCCCACAACTATTCCCATATCTTCTTACATATATCAAATATTTTCTTCCAATCTAACGTCTCCTTCGCCCTGGTAACTTAAACTTAAACCTAGTATCCCCTTCATCTTCATCCTCATCCTCGTCTTTGTCATCCTCGTCTTCGTCCTCGTCATCTTCAACCTCAACTTGCGTATTCCTGGTCCTCTTACTACCCGGTCCCGCTTGGCTTCTGGGTACTCTCTTAGTCCCCTGTGTCTGTGTCTGCTGCGTCTGCTGCGTCTGTATCTGTTCCACCTGCACAGACGCACCCCTCACCAACCTTCCAGCGCCTCTCGTAGTTCTTCTCAGCGGGGGTATCTGCGCCGCGTCAGGTTCCACCGACGGTTCCACCGACGGTTCCACCGACGACTCCCCTCTATTTCTCCCGCCTCTCCTCACAGGTTCCGGTTCAGCAGTATTCTGCTTCGATCTAGTAGCCCTTGTAGTAGTAGTGGGGATAGGAGTATTCCGGGATGATGCCCGGGTTGCTGCAACGGAGGTGTTTCGTGATCTTGACTGTGGTTGTGGTTCTTCGGATTTGGAATCGATTAGGGAGATGAAGATTTTGGGGCCTTTGGAGCGCGTGGAGCGGGTTATGCGGGTTGTTGGAGGAGGGGCTGGCGGTTTTTGGGCTGAGGGTGGGGTTGCGTTTGCGTTGTTTGCGTTGTCTGCGTTCTCGGGGTTTTCTGCGTTGTCTGGGTCCTCTGGGATTTCTGGGTCTTCTGGGTCTTCTGTTTCCGGCCGATTCTTGACGACTTCTACAGGATGCTCCGTTTCAACCACCTGGGAGTGTTTACTTCTAAACGCCTTAAAGTTTTTCTTACCCTCCCAAGCGGGGTTCCAACGGGAACTAGAAGCGTTAGAATCCACAGATATGGAGACACGGACAGAAGTTCGTTCGGAACGGGGTTTAACGCTGATACTGCCGATTATGGAGAGGTTTTTGAGGCCTTCGACGGAGCTGGAGACTTCCTGTTCCTCTGCTGCTATAGAGGCTGCTTTTGTTTCTTCGGCTTTTCGGATTAGGGCTGCTTGTGTTGAGAAGGGGGTTGCGGTGGGTTTCGGCTTGGGTTTGGGTTTGGCTTTGCCTTTGCTTTGGGTGGCTTGTGTTGCCGCCGGTTCTGGTGATGTCGATTGAGGGGAGGGGGCCTCTTTTTCTTTTTCTTTGCCCTTGCATGGCTTGGATGTCTTTTCATCTTTGACGGCTTTTGTTTCCTTCGCCTGAGTGGGAGCTTTCCTTCTTTCTTCTTCCTCCTCTGCTATCTTTCGTTTCTTATACCCCTTGCTTCCCTGCAATAAATCATCCAGCTCCAAATTCTCATCCGGATTCACCTCCTTTTCCTTTCCCTTCCCTTTATCCAGTCCCACCTTCGCCTTCTCCCCAATCTGCGCTCTCAATTCCCTCTGCAAAGGCGAAGTAGCAATCCTCTTCAACGGGGACACAACCCTCCTACTCGCGGGAGTAAACTGAGCCAACGGCGTGGGAAGATCCGAAGACGCAAACACCATAGAAGTTGTCACCGACGGAGTTTTTTGCAGGCGTTCACTATGACTATGAGACAGGGTAGAATTTGCAGCAACCACCGAAGCGGGATTCGCTACTAGACTCACAGAGCTGCCAACATTCTCGGCTTCGTCATCGGAGTCGATAGCGAAGGGGTTGGGAGCAACAACTCGTCGCCCTCCGCGACGTGCACGGGATTGAGTTTGTGTGCTGCCTGCACCCCCGGAATTACTGGGGTTGGAGTAGGGAGGCAACATGTCGCAGAAGGATGTGCGGACTTCGTCCGCGGCGGCTTGGGTCTCGGGAATCGGGGCGGGTGTGGGGAGGACTTCTTCATCGGAATCTAAAGCGAAGGGATTGGGAGCTTCGGTTCGACGGCCGGGAACCTGGAGGTGGGTGTTAAATATCAATACTTTTATTTTTTTGGAGGATGAGATACGTACTCGGCCTCTTGTGGGGCGGGATGAGCGTGCGGGATGAGGTGGTGGTGATGTTGAAGGCTCTTCGTCGACAACGGAGAGGTTATGGTGAACAGGGGATTCGTAAATAGCTCCTTTATGAGGGATATTGGATTCACTTCCGTCTAAAGGTTTCCGTAATAAGGTGAGGTCGAGGCTGAGGATAGGTTGAAGAAAGTCGCCCAGTTCGAGCATTTTGAAACCAAGTCTATGTTCTCCTATGTCAACTGCTGAACTTTTCATGGAATATCTAGGGAGCACGTACAGCTGTTCCAGATTTTCAACAAAATCATCATCCATATCGTCGGCACGCACTACGGCAACTTTGGTCTTGTTACTTCTGTTTCGTACAGAGTCGGCCAAATCCTCGGCTTCTGCTATCTTCCAGTCAAAGAACTCTAACTTTCCTTGAGCATCTTTGATTATGCCTAGGAACTTGGTGTAATGTTTCTGGGAGCAAAAGACAAATGTCCAACCCTTGAAGAGAGTTTTACGTCTCGGGTCTGGTTGATATGCACTATCAGGTGCAGTGACTCGTTCCAATTCTTGTGGAGGTAAAAAGTCCACTGGATTTGGCCAGTATTTATCAAAGTCTCGCTCGAGATCAGTTAATGGAAAACAACCGTTCTCACAAACAACTTTTACTTGCTCTGCTATGGCATCGATATATTTTTCTGTAACGAGATAACGACCGTTGATAAGTGCTTGCATTGAAAGATAGCCGTTTCTTTTTGGAACAACGACGTGAGTTGTGGTCTCATGCCATCGAGGGATGGTTTTAATTCCAGCTCCCTCTAATCTTTTCGCGTAGGGCTCCATGATGGATGGATTTGATTGATCTTCAGATCTCACATGAATGGACAGCACTATCGGTTCATATTTTATCCTGTTTCCTTATCAGTTCATTGTCCTTGCTGTGATTACAAGAAGGGTTATAACATACCAGAATGATGCAGTATGCCGACCCAGTCTCAGTTCATTAACATCACTCGTCAAAATAACCTCCAACGCCCTCCGTTGCTCTTCTGATAGTGGGGCACTCTTGGTGAAGTTTCCAGGCTCCGGTTTGGGTGGAACCTGTACTCCGTTCACAACAGTGCCGTATTTCCCACCTGCATCCAAAAGCTTTACCAGCGGGCGGATGTGTAGTTTTGTACCATCACCCGGTGCAAGTTCTCTAACAAAAATCCTTAAATGTCTCCGGGAAATGGTTGTAGTTCCGTTTGTGATACTTGTGACTAAATTCGAATTATATTAGAAACTAGTAAACGTGGGGAGTTGTCATGGTTCGCCTCACCATCGGGTAACTGGGTTTTTCCTGAGCGACCCAAGAGTTTCTCGCTGCCTGGCTTCAACCATTCACGTCGGCCGCCGAGGCATACCGGGTCATCGCAGGACAGAAGCCACATTTTGTTTACAGCCCGAAAATGCCGTGTTTCTCTGGATGATCAGCCCAAACTCCTGTTGTTGCTCTTGTCGTTCCGTGGTGATGCGCGTTCCGTTGATAAGACTCAGCGAGCGAGGAAGACGCGCCTTGCACGTGATGAGGAGTCATAGTACGCGACCCCGCGTCATGCCCAAGAATGCATCAGACGAATCACTCGGTTGTCACATTCAGTTTTTCGTCATGCTAGTACATAATATAAAAAAAAACAAAACAAAATGAATTACTCATTCTCTATTCAGCTTTCATCCGATGCAAAACAAGAATAAATGACGCAAAATACGTTCCCCCCAGCCATTCATTAATTTTATCTCATGACCCTCCCTCCGTCCATCCTCCAACAAGGCGTCGGCGGCCTTCCCCAGCAAGGATCAGCGCGGGGGTGCCCACCATTTAGACAGCAGCTCCTCAACCCCTCCATGGATGGTGTTGTCTCGTAACTTACGACTAGGGAAATACCTAGCGTAGCTTTAACGAGGCCAGCAAGTGTTCCTGTGTTCCTGCCATCGGATCAAAACAAAGCCCAAAGACAAAGCTCCACAACTCGACCATATCCCATCAACAACACATATTCCATCCGAACAAAAGCTTTCGAAAATCATCATGGCCACCGCTACCATTGACACTGCTGCTGCTGCTACTGCTACTGCTGAACCCATCGATCAGCCTATTGACGAAACCCCGCTTTCTCCTATTTCGGCCAGAAAGAACTCGTTGCAACATGGTTAGCTCCCCTGCTAGGACCTCCTCCTCTTCTTCTTCCTTCTCGACTTCATGATCAGCTTGATGTTGGGATATCACGGTGATGACATGATTGAGAAGTAGTAGCTTGGAGTCGATGGATGGAGGAATGTGAAATTCATAGGGAATTATGTTGCTGATTGTATTGGCCTATAGCTCTCGCTCGCCGTCCCGATGAGAAGGACCTAAAGGACCGCAACATTCTCCACCACGGAGCTCCTTCTATTCAGAAGACTCAAGCCGGTAAGCTCCCCGAGCTCCATATCGCCGAGTATCCATAGAATGTCGCCGAGTATCTACGAAATATCTACGAAATATCTCCAAATACCTTCTAAATATCTCCCGAATTCCACCAAATATCCATACTCCAACCAGCACATGAGCTTCGATATTGGAATATTGCAATATTGCAATATCCCAAGAATCAAAAATAGCGATAAAACAAATACCTATTACCAATAACAACCGATTGCTAACAAAAAAAACAAAGAACTCGAAAAACAGATGGCTCAAGACGCCCTAAAGCGTAACCTCGCCAACCGCCCTACAAAGGAGGAGCTCTTACAGAGTAAGCGAACCCCTTGAGCCCTGGTGCCCTGGAGCCCCGGAGCCCTAACAACCCCTCTACCCCTCTACCCCTCTACCTCTACCTCACTTCCAACCACAATCCACATACCCCGCGAAGTAGTAGAAATTGCAATTGTCAATCATTGCAATTATAGCAATTACAGCAAATTCCCCTGAAATCATACCATGGGAATTGCTATACTGTACCGCTATCTAGCAGGATCCACTTCCCACCTCCCAATGTCTCATCCCATATCCCACATACCCTACCCTACCCCGCAAGTTCACATCCTACTGTGGAACTCAAATCTCATCACCAACCCCCCCCCCCCCCCCCATGGAATAAAAACTAACGACAAAACCCCAGAACACATCCTCCCCGAAAACTCCAACGTAGCACCAGCTCTCCAAGCAGCCCAGCGCGAACTCGAAAAACAGATGCGGGAGGATGCATTGAGGGTATGTATTGTCCCCTCTGTATAATATGTTGCCTTGCCCTGCCCTGACTCCTACCGTGCCCTACCGTGCCCTATCGTACCGTGCCCTACCGTGCCCTAATTTCCTATGCATAACAACCCATCTCCCATCTCCCGTCTCCCGCTCCGTCGGGGGGGGGGGGGGACCCTTATCGAAGCCCCCCTTAGCATCACACACACACACAAACACACCGTCCCAAAATTACGTTAAAGAAACGCAAACTAACACAACCCCTCAACAGGAGAAACTCGCACATAGACCAAAGCCAGAGGAAGTAATCGAGAAGGGGATTTTGTCTCCTGAGGAGGATCCTACTAAGGTTTAGGTTTAGGATCTAGGTTTAGGTGACGGGGGGTGGAGTGGGGGGTGGAGTCGATGTGGTGGGGGGGGGGGGGGTTGTAGGTGTCATTGGGGGTGGGGGGTGGTGTGGACGGGGGATAGGGGGAGATGAGGTGGTAAGGGAGACGGGGGGGAGGGGATGAGGAGGGGATGAGAGATGATATTCATGAGTGCAGTCAAGCAGTCAATCAGGCGGGTGTTGGTTTAGTTTAGTTTTTTAGTTTTTGGTTACCTTTCGTTTCTGCGTTTGTAGCTTTGTTTTTATTTTTTTTGGACCCCCCGTTTTTGGACCCCCCGTTGTTTCTCGTTCTACATAGGAATCCGGGAATCCGGGAATCGGGAATTGGGAATTGCGGAATTCGGGAATGAATGTTATTATTTTTTATATATATACATTATTTTTGATATATCTTTTTGGTATATCTTTTTTTTTATTTTTTTATTTTTGAAGGGGTTCTTTGGGGGGTTCTTTGAGGGGTTCTTTGGGGGGTTCGTGATGTTGGTGATGTTATTGTGGCCGTTATTGTGTGTGTGGACTACAGACCCAAAATTGAAAAAATACCCAGATTGAACACATACTCGTGCCTACCTACATGTACCGACATCATAGTAAGAAAGACCAAGACAACATAACAGGTAAAACAACAGAGGTGAAAAAAAATAAGTAAGAGAAAAAAAGAGGTATATAAACGGATACTTTTATTGGATTGGAGTGTTTCATTCTTGATTTTTTTTTCTACAGCTTTAGTAGTAGATTTTTCTGGAAACTCCTTTTTCCTTCTTCCAAAAAACACAACAATCAACAAAAAGATGACAGATAATAATAAAAGGATGACAGATAATAATAACTATCAACAGACAACAGACAACAAACAAATGAAAGAAAGAAACAAGCAAACAGAAAACAGAAAACGGCCTCAGAAAAAGAAAAAAAAAACCAACACAACACAACACAACACAAATCTAAGTATCCCATACTAACAGGTCATTGGTAACAGGTCATTGGTAACGGTAACGATAATGGGTAATGAAGAAGAATATAAATATCGATATATATATGTATATGAAAAAAAAAAAAAAAAACCAATGACAACATGGATTTTTTTTTCTCTTGTATTTTTTTATTTGTTAATTTTTTTTTTAAGAAATTTTTCTCTAGTTGTGGTTAGGAGTATTGCCTTGGACTCTCAAGCTTTGTACACGAGCTTCTGCTGCGATGATCTATAGTTGGGGTGTTTCGTTAGTGATGTTACTTCATCATTGATCTCCCAATCCCTCTATCGCCGCCCCCCCCCCCCCCCCCCCCCCGCCAAAAAGAAGGATTAAAAGAAAAAAACTTACATCCAACGCCTGCTGAACCTCCAAAGCCAATCTAGCTTCTCTCAACCAATCCTGAGCCAATTTCCTCGCCCAACCACTAAGCTGGTTCATTTCTCTAGCCGCACTATCGACATCACCTTCCTCCAAGTAAGTTTCCGTCTTGGCGAGGATACTCTCGACATCATCTCCCTGAGCAAGTCCCTGTTTCTTGAACATTAACTTTGACAACACCCAGTTTCCTGCGTGTGCGGCAACTCCGGCATCTTCCGGCAACAAGGCCGCACGTCTAACTTCTCCGCTAAGCTTACGGAAGCGTTCAACCAACATAGTGTGGGTTGCAACACCATTCTGGTAGGCAGCGGGGTTGATAGAGTTGATAGCAGCGGCGATGACTTCGTCGTCACCGGCAACTTCCTTCAAGGCGGCCATTTCTCTCAAGAAAGGCTTAGGCTGGTCGGGAGACTCGTAGGAAGCCTTAACAGCCTCGAGAGCGGTAAAGGTCTTCTGAGTCTTAAGGTTGGTGTCGATAACCTGGTTCCACTGGGTGGTGAGCTGCTCGAGTTCCAAGACCTTGTTCTCAAGCTCCTTCAGTCTTCCAAGACGACCGCCGCGCTCACTCTCGACACGGTTCTCAATCTCAGAAATCCAAGTGCGCTTCATGTCAATGGCCTGGTCGAGGAGCTCGTTACGGTAACGCTGCTCGGAAACCTCACGGGCACGCTCGAGCTCAAGCTGCAACTTGCGCTGGTAAGCAATGGCAATACGCTCACGCTCGGACTCAAACTCATCGCGCAAGTGGTGCTGAATGTCTTCAACTTGGTTGTTGACGTTGGTCAAAAGACCCTGAGCAGCCTTGGCGAACTCGAGGTCACGCTCGTTGAGCTTGTTCTGAACAGCCTGCTCCATACCGGTCTTAAGGGCTCCAATCTCAGCGTTGAGGTGGTCAAGCTCCTTCTTGGCCTCCTCGATGGCGGAGCCAAAGGTGGCAGCAGAGTTGGAGGAGTTCACGGTGCTGATCAAGTTGTTGACAACATTGACGAGGTCCTGAACAATAGGGTCGTTGGGGTTGTCCAAAGTAACGGCAGCAATGGTGGCGGCGGGACCAGGGGCGGCGATGGAAGCCTTCTCAGAAGCGGGCTTTGCGACGGCATCAACCTTTGCAACGTCCTTAGAAGGGCTGGCGGGCTTAACGTCGACGACCTTCGCCTCAACGGCGGGCTTGTCGGCAGGGATCACAACATGGGAGCTGATGTGAGGTCCGGGCTTGCCGACATCGGTGGAACGGGGTCCCTCGCTGTTCTGGTCGGCAATTCTCCAGGTGGCACCAGAAGAACGGGGGATGGTAACCTTGGGGGAATCAACCTGCTGGATACGAGACAAGGCGTTGGGGAAACGACGACGGAACTCGCGCTCCTCAAAGTAGAGAACTGCCTCCTCTCCGAAGGGCACGTATTCAGTGAAGAAGTCGTGGAAGTTGTCAGACTTGAGGGAGTAGAAGACTCCGGCTCCAAAAGATCCTGTGGTTAATAGAGTAAGTCCGAGCAAGAAGTTGCGGATTCTGTGGGTCTTCTTGGGAGTAGCAGTGAAAGGTACTGCAGGCTTCGCGGGAGGAACGGCGGTGAAGGCACCGGGCTTGGGTGCATCACCAGCGGGAGGAGTAGTCTGGGTCTTGGGAGGAGAAGGAGGAGTCAAGGGAACCTGGGTGGGTTCGGTGCCGACAGAGCTGGTAGGAGTAGCAGGAGTAGGCTTGACGGGAGGAGATGCGGGAGAAGCAGCCTTTGCCGGAGGAGGAGCGGCGGGAGCGGCAGGGCTGGCACCGCCAGGAAGAACAACCGGCTTGGAGTCCTTGATGCTGGGCTTAGTGTTGGCCTTGTCGGCAAAAGCTCGCTACCGTATTGTAAGCAGCTATTCAGATTTCAATGCATGAAATTTATAAACCGGGTGACTCCGGAACATACTCTTTGCGCGAGAGCCAATTGAGGGCGCTGAACGCGGAGCCCAATTGCCCTGGCAGCAGCGGCGGACGAGGTCGTGGGTAGACGAAGCATGTCCGCGATAAACCAGAAGGACAAGTGGAGAAGGGTGAACGAACGACGACGTCGACCGGCAAGTGGTGATGATGTTGAGGTGGTGTTGATCGATTAGGTTCGGCGTCCGGTAAACTTGCACGAAAGAAAACGGGCGCCTTGGCATGACGAACGCTATGTTATCCGAGTCTGTGGTGACACACGACACGCAAAATAAACACAAAAACAACAAACAAATAAATAGAAATCCATTTTCGGACTCGATTTTACATATTTCATATCTCAGTTCTGAATTGTCTAATGTAAATTAATCTGGCGCGACGATTTACATGCTTGATGGCCGGCCATAGATGGCGGAATGTTGAAGAGACGTAGAGCAGAGTAAAAAGAAAAACATACCAAACATATCAGCAACAGAACTGAAACAGAAACACCAGTTATCATAAAGCACTTTGCAACGTAAAACACACAGAAATTTCCGTCCTCATAAAGATAACATCCATCAAGGCGTCAATCCAACGCAATAGCTCACTGCAGCCACTCCCCAATTATGTTACTCCAGTTCTACTCCGGAGGCAGATATCTGCAAGACCCGCCAGATACCCTTCACCACCTTACTCCACATGAATCAACATCCTATCATTACCGGCATCCATTGCGTCCATACTCCAGAAGAACTGCGCCGTGGCAAAGTAAACTATTCACCGAACCCCCCCGTTCAAACGTAAAGAAACGAAATGTAGTTTGGCCCACCCACTACCATACATGCAATAACCTGAAAGAAATCTAACAGTTGCATCCCTGCTGCTGAGCCGCCATGCCGCCCTTGAGGTCTACACCCCGTCCACCGGCACCTGGCCTGGCACCGCGGGGACCTGGCTGATCCAGTGGTAGCCTCTTTGCGATCGCAGTGAAGAGTTCCTTGACGTTCTGTGCGGTCTTTGCTGAGGTCTCGAAGAATAATAGTCCGGCTTCCTTTGCGTATGCCTCTGCTTCTACAGCCTCTACAGCTCTCTTTGATGGGTCGCCAGTGACGATATCGAGTTTGTTTCCGGCCAAAGCTATCACGATGTTTTCATTTGCCTGGCGCTGTAGCTCTTTAACCCAGGCCTTGGCCTTGTCGAGTGATGACTGGACGGATCAGTCAGTATAAACAAACATCCGGATGGGCGGGGTAGCTTACAGATTGAGTAATGTCGTAGACGACTACTGCACAGTTGGCGTTGCGGTAGTACATGGGAGCCAATGACTTGTACCGTTCCTGACCTGCAGTATCCCTTCAAAGCCGCGTCAGTCCATCGCAAATTTTGTAGGGTGAACGAGAGCGAACATACCAAATCTCAAACTTGACTGTGGTAGTTTCATCGAGGGCAATAGTCTGGGTAAGGAAAGCAGCACCAATTGTGCTTTCTCGGTAGTCGTCAAATTGATCCTGTGTAGAGATTATGGTTAGTTAAGGGCTACAACATGGTCGGGCGGATATTTCACAGCATACCTTTACAAACCGAAGTACCAAAGAGCTCTGAAAAGTGGTCGGGTCAGCAACTCTCCCAGTAGTTTATCCGTGCTTTGCGACAATGGAAACATACCTTTCCGACAGCAGATTCACCTAGCAACGGCAAGTTAGCTCTCTTGAAACCCAAGGAAACAGCCCCAAAACAGGGTTCGTACCGAGCAACACCAGTTTAAACTGGGCGAAGCGCTGAGATTGCGTTGATGCACGGGGATGGGACATTTTGACCGATGTCGCCTAAGAATATCGGAATGACGGGGGGGTGGTTCTGTATGTGACGCGGTAGCAGGGCACTGCGTTCGGGATGGCTGAGGGTGACGAAGTTGGAGGATGAAGCCGAGTTGGAGTTTCGCAGGCAGTTATCTGGGCTTGCAGTCGTGTTGTAAGGTTGACGACTGTTCGTCTTGTTGTGCGGTGAGGTTTCGGGTTGGTGGTGGTGGTTGACTTGGAGGCTGCTGCTGTTGGGTTGCTTGCTGCTACTACTACTGCTTGCTTGGTAGCAGATAGATCGACAGTTGGAGTGGAAGGGACCCTTGGAACGCAATGAGGCTGTACGAAGGTAACCTGAACACAAATCCGAGCCGAGTTGTTTTTTTTTATTTTTGTTTTTTTAAACAAGAAACGAATGAGAAAATTCGAAATTCAAATAGAAAACAATAATTTCCATCTATTAAATGTATTTTTTTGAAGGAATTTGACAGCAACCGGGGCAAAATACTATTGAATCCTTTCGATATGCTCCAGTCCGACCAGCAGCCAGCTCCACGCCCCCCAAGCCACGCCGCATCATCGCCCATCAGTCATCAACTCACCTGACAGCCGTTACTAAGCGCCTCTGCGGCCGTCTTCCCAGATGAGGCAGGCCATGCGTTACCCTACTGGACTTGTGGCGCCCCTTGCAGCTGGATGTAGCAGATGACAAGCATCATGTCTTTCGCAGATAAGAGCTGTAGCTCCCCTGCGACGAAGCTCAAGCTCCGCAGCCCGAAGCCCGCCGCGAAAGCCACGAACAAACCCCACCAGCCATTCTAAACAATCGCGACAACTCCTCACTTCCACATCAACAAATCCGCGCTCAAATTTCCGAAATAATGGCTACTGCACCAGGTGCCCCTGCCATCTGTAATCCGGGCAAGTCGCTCGGCTTCATTGGTCAGTTCGCCCTAAGTTACATCATCTATCACCACAACCCATACTAAGCTCTTCACCCTCCAGCACTCGGTAGTTCCCTTCATCATATTCTCGGTCGTCTACGAACTTTAAACAAAGTATTCACCTCTATTTCAACCATCTACGAACCCAACAACCCCCTTGGAGCTCCCGTGATAATCCTACTCTCCAACAACGGTATCCGACTACGTTTCGATGGAGCCGATCAAAGATTACGCCTCATTGAAATCCTTGATTTCCAGCTCTGTCCACTCCTCTACAACTCCCGAGACATGGTGAAAACCGGTCCTGGGTGCTCCGGGGGTCCTACCTTCAAATCCATCTACAACAAAATCTTCGGTCCCACCTATCCCGGAGAATACATTCCGTCCTCCTCTTTATACGTTCTCTCCTACCCAGGAGTAGCCTTCTCCTTCCCCGTCAAAAACTGGCGCGACGACATCCCCTTCGACCAACAACTCTCCGCCCCCGATGCCTCCCCCGCAATCAGCATGGCAATATTCAACGGCACCTCCTGGGCCGAAGCCCGGGACGGTCTTTTCACCCGACCTGTGGGGGCTCCTAGAATACCGCACATAAACGGGCCCAACGCGCGTCAATCCCCCGCCAACGACGAGGTAGAAAGCATCAAAATCCACGACAGCACCTTAATAGAAGTTCTACGACGTCACAACCCCAGTTTCTGGATAACACTAGGATCCACCACCCCTCAAGATCTTATCATGGAGTTAGGACCTCCTGATGTTATATACCGGAAATCGGATCATCGGCTTAGTATCCACCGTGCGGGTGATGGAGACGAAGCCACTGGTTCTTCGGATCCTCATTCGTCGTCTGATGATGATCATGATGCTTCAGGCTCTGCTGGTGCGGCGCTAGGGCAGGGTGATTGCTTTTATAATTACTTTTCCCTAGGCTTCGATGTATTTCTGTCGGCGGCAAAATCTGCCTCCCATCCGGTCGCGACAAAAATTATCATCCATGGAAATGTTCCGGGAAGTTATTTGTTCCAGAGATATAGAAGGTGTAGATGGATCATCCAATACCCAGGCATGGAGGAAATACATTCCGAGATGGAGTTTGGGGAGGCGTTGGAGAGGTTAAGGAAGAGGTTTGGAGGCGGACAGAAACCAATGCCGTTGAGTAGGGGGAATGATAGTCCGAGTAGTAGTTGTGAGTTACTGGGTGGTTGGGAGGAGGGGGATATGCCTGTGTTGAAACAGATTGCTGGAGGGGTTGAGATGAGGGATTTTGGGAATACTGGTAAGTGATTAGAAGATGGGAACATCAGACCATTCTTTGAAGGTTCAAAAGAATTAAACTAATAGTTCGCAGAGTTATATGGATTCCCGGGCTTCATCTTCGAGGTACTGAAGAATAAGAGTATTTCTTGTTTAACAGTATTTTAGCTCTTGAACTTCAACCATAATATCCATAGCAATAGCCAATAGAACCTCGGAACCCTGGAACCTCGGAACCCTGGAACCCCGAAAACCTGGAAATATGGAAACATGAAAACCTTCAACAAGGAATCATGGAACAGGGAGCAATAAGAACATAACATCATGTTCCTAAGAATCATCAGAGACATAAAGTATATAAAGGATATCAACAGGCAACATCATAAACACCATAACAACGCATGTTCCCAAGAACTTCACATCACGAACATAGAGGAGATACAACAGCATTTAACACGGCCCTAGTTCCCTGGGGTTTATCCATTTTATCCATTTTATCCATTTATCCTTTTTTTTATATCTGTATTGTTTGTATTGTGTGCATTTTTGATTTACAGCTAGCATTTTCGTTTGGGATTTTATTATCAGAAGCTTCAGGAGACGTATGGGATACCATTTTTCTTTTTCATTCTTTGTTTCGGCGTATTGGGATTTTGTTGTATTGGGTGTAGCATCTGTTTGTATCTGTTTTTTGTTTTTGTTTTTTGTTTTTGTGTTTGTTATTTGGTTTGTATATTGAAGATTTTATGGTGAGAATAGTAATATATCGGAGCATATCATATTATAACTTTGAGACCTTTGATTTCTAAGAATTTTATAACCTTCTCAAGATTACAAAGGGTGTTAGTTCGATTTTTTTTAAATTTAATTTTGTTCTAGGTACGTAAATTCCGTCTTTTTTATGAAGTTTCAAGGATAGGGTAGAGCCTCGGGTGTATAAGGGTAGGGTAGAGTAGGATAGGGTAGAGCATCGGGTGTATAAGGGTAGGGTAGTGAAGGATATGATAGGACATGGGAGGATAGTAAAGGGCAGAGAAGAGTAAGATAGAGAAGAGTAGGTGGAATACGATAGGGTAGAGTAAAATAGGGTAGTATTGTGTGTAGTAGGGTGTAGTAGGACGGGTTGTTTGTTGTTTGGTTTGTATAGTGAAGATTTTATGGTGAGCATAGTAATATATCATAGCATGGCATATCATATCATATCATATCATATCATAGTATAACATATCATATTGTAACTTTGATTTTTAAGAATATATCAACTTTCTCGAGATTACAAAGGGGTTAGTTTGATTTTTTTTTAATCTAAATTTGTTCTAGGTACGTGAATTCCGTCTTTGTTTTATGAAGTTTTAAGGATAGGGTAGAGCATCGGGTGTATAAGGGTAGGATAGGGTAGGATAGGGTAGGATAGGGTAGGATAGGGTAGGATAGGGTAGGATAGGGTAGAGTAGGATAGGGTAGGACACGGGAGGATAGTGAAGGGCAGAGAAGGATAGGTGGAGTAGAGTACAGTAGGACGGGATTGTAAGGTACGGTGATATAGCGTAGGCTGGACTCTGAAGCATCGTGTGTATAAGCAGTGTAGAGTAGGGTAGAGTAGGGTAGAGTGTAGTAGAGTATACATACATCTATGCAACAATACATATATTCCGCTAAGGTCTAAACCCTATCTTTTCTAGATATATAGTGATAGTTATATACATAACATACGTGCATTTGGAACTCGAGTCTTGAGCCTTGAGTTTCGAGTCCTAGGTGGGGCGTAGGCTGGCAGGGTGGGGTGTAGGCTGGTAGGGTACGGTACGGTAGGGTGGGCTAGGCTGTCAGGGCACGGTACGGTAGGGTACGGTACGGTAGGGTAGGGTAGGGTACACATACTGACAACGTCGAGAGTAGTCTATATATATCTTATGTCTAATCTACCCATATTACGTTGATTACATGCTTCACATGATTCACATGATCCATACGACTCATATCACGTTGCGGTAGCCTATAATATTCACATTGTCACAGTCGATATACACTATATCATAACCGATATATATATACGCCATATGTACATAGACTTTTCAATTTTCATATTCTGGTTACCTGTGTATATATCTGTAGATGAGATGGGCTAGGTTAAGCTATGCTGAAATATGCTGAAATATGCTGAAATATGCTGAACTATGCTGAACTATGCTGGATGGATTGATTTTGTTGGTTTCTTCCAGGACTTCTAGATCTGTCTACTTACTGTGTCCGTTGGTTTTTCTGATGATGATGGGTAATGGGTAATGGGTAATGAATGGGGTTATTATCATGTATTCGAAAGAAAAAGTAAGTAGCTTTTGTTTCGGAGGATTGATGGCTTTTTAGGGAAGAGAGGATTTGTAATAGAGTTCTGGTACATTAATCAATCCACCCATACCTCCACCTATTCACAAGTACTTATCACTTCCCCCAATAATAGATCAACACAATACAAGAGCCCAAGCTCCAGGCTCAAGACCAGATGAGACTAAAATCTCAACAAAATAAGATCTCAGATATCTCGAGACCATGTATTCCAAAGCCGGAGACCTTTCATCCCTTGTACAATCCATACTCCACAGAACAAAAACATGCCGGCCAATCAAGTGAAATAAAACATTTCCAGACTCCGCAAATTACTATTCTAGGTAAAGCTATCACTCACAAAGAGTAAAAATGATATCGGCTTCTTAATAAAAATACTATGGCGGTATATATATACTGCTTATCAAGAGCTGGAATGGACTACACTACCCCCGGAGTTTGAGGATTGTGGGGATTTTAGAGAAGAAAGAGAATTAGTATTGGGACAGATAATGTTCTGCAGAATTGTGGTTTTCTGGAAAACGATTTTTTCGCTTAAAGTCTCGAGACTTACGACTGGAATCCCATGAGATGAGATGTCTCGAGCCTAATGACGATCTCGTGACTCTCGTCTCGTGTGCAGCTCTATCCTCAATTGATAAACTCACCAAACCCCACCAAACCCCTCCAGCATCACTTCCAGCATCATCTCCCGTTCCTACATCCAGTATATATCCTCTCCATCTCCCTCTCCCTATCCCTATCCATACACATCATCATCACCGCCATCATCCAGGATTCCCAACCAAAAACCACAATATCGGTTCCTCGTATATATGTTGCGTCAACTTGCGTAAATTTTCTATTGATATTCGAATTTCACGCTATAAGCGCAGGTTACGAACTCGGCGGCTCGGCGGTTCAGCGGTTCAGCCGATGTAACTATTATACATAGCATGGATGTATCGTTTTGTTCCTACGAACATACATACATGTATTGCTGCGCCTCACCTACCCACCCACCCACCTACACCCACCCACCGCATCACCGCGTCACCGTTTCAAGCTTCAGCCTTCCAGCGGCCCGCAGGATAGCGACATAACTATTTTCGAGGCGGTATATAATTTGTATAATTTGTAAATATAGGACTACGCATGGTTCAAGTATGTAGTTTGATACCATTTTTTGTGTGTCATGGGTAATGAAAGATCCGATTGGACATATTTCGTAATGATCTGCAGCGGTGCCAGCAAACTATGTATGTACTTTACCACTTTCCTGCTTTCCTGCTTTCCTGCTTTCCTGCGAACCCTGCGAACCCTGCGAACCCTGCAAACCCTACAGAACCTACGGAAGCTACGGCCGCTTGCAACATTCCAACCCCGCAGATGGAAGAGTCATAGATGCCTGAAACTACCGCCTGCATGATCACGCATATCAAATCCCGCTTCTACTGCGGGGCTGGGATTTGATGGGATCTCATGGGATGATGTTGTTTACATTCGACGGTTAGTTCTTGATGGGACTTGAATGGTGGGGTGTTTCAATGGTGTTCCAATGGTGTATGGATGGTGCCATTATTCGTACATACCATGGGGGTTTATCAATTCTTACGCCTCTATGGTTGCACTATGTTGCACTGTTGTTGCACTGTTGTTGCAGATTATGTAGGATTCCCGCCCCCGCTACCGCTGTATTGTTTGCCTGAATTGAGATTGTGAACTTTTTTGGATTGAACCCCGCAATTTGTTTGTTTAGTATGTATGTATTCGGCATAGGGGAAATTTTCAAAAGGGTACAAGTAAATAAACTGCTGCTCTGCTTGATCAGTTATCCATCGATCGAAGCTTGGTTTATTCAGAAAACCATCATCCCAATCCACCCAAAAGTCTATTGACACAGATTGTTAGCACTCAATTCTTTCCTCGTATTAGTAGCTGTCTAATAGCTATAGTATTAGCATCTTTTCGCAATGTCAGGCCCCAGCGCCTGGAAAGCCAAATCCGACCGCCAATCCACCTCCTCGACCGATTCCAAACCACCATCCACCGTATGCTTGAAATACACCCTTGGAATCTGTGTCTTTGCTGACAAATGCAAGTTTTCTCATGAGGGACCGGTCGTACAAACTCGACAGACACGAATCTGCAAATACTATCGCGGGCCGAATGGCTGTGAACGCGGCGAGCGGTGTCCCTTTACCCACGATGTCAGCCCTGACGAAACAACCCCCAAGACTATCACTTTTGTTGGGGCCAAAAAACACAGTGATTCTTCTACTCCTAGGGAAGATTCATTAAAGCCGTGCTGGGCGTTTCAGAAAGGTAACTGTTCCTATGGTGAGCAATGCAAATACTCCCATAGTCCGGCGGCAATTTGTGTATACTTCCGCAATGGAAAATGCACTTGGAAAGACTGCAAATTCCGCCACGATGATGGAAAAACATTAGAGAGGGTGTCCCCACAGCCATGGAGAAGAAGTGGTACCAGATATCCGGAGAAAAGGAACGAGAACCAGACGAATCAGACGGTGTGGAGAAGAAATAGCGTTTCTAGTACTCATGGAAAGCACTTACCTAACGAGGACATGGAAAGAGTAACGAAGAAAGGGGAATGGAAATTCGATAAGGCTAAATCTGATAAACCTCGACCTAATTGGTCAGACTGGAGACGAGGCAGTGCCTCACAGGAATCTTCACAAACATCTGGACCTTCCGACTGGAGTCGCGGCAGCATTCACCAAGAACCTAGAATAGGTCAGAAAAATCAACAAAAAGGGCATCCCAACTTTAGCGGAAGAGCGGCGTATGAATGGGAGGATGAGGACTCAGACAGTAGTAGCGATGATGGCATTTTAGAAATGAGCATCGTGTCAGCTGCCTGGGTACAGGAAAACAGCTCACTAAAGACTCAGCTCCAACAAGCATCACCTCAACAGTTACATCCTTCGTCAGAAGTAAATGCGTCTGTCTTCGCGAATTGGCGAAATCAACTCAGATTGACGACTCGAGGAACTTCGGATAGCGCTGAACTCCGGTCTTTTTGGGAAAACGCAATAAAAGTCTTTGAAGACCCTGATTCAACACTGCGGCAAAAGTTAATCGAGCTGTTGCTCCAACGAGGAGATCATGGTAAAAAGAGGATTGCAAAAGTTACCCAAACCAACCCTGGCAAAAATGAAGATATTGTTGAAAATTCCTATCCCTTTCTCGTTTTCGCCACTCTACCACAACTGGTGGAGTCCCCCATCATGGAGTATCATGCCAATACTCTTTACAAGATAGTGTATGATTCAGATGAGAAGAAATGTCTGGTCTTTCTCGAGGAGCTCGCGTCTCGGCTAACTCAAGATCAACCAACCGGTGTTCTTCAATTGCGGTCGAATGAGAAAGATGCAGAGGTCGGCATCCACATTCAGGCACTGATAAAAGTAGCAGAGTTTCTCCGGCAATTATTAAAGCGGAATATGGCTGCTCGCTTTAACGATGGTTTGGTGAAGGTTGTGGATAGCCTGCTTGAATTCGTCTCTCACTATCATGTTGAGTCACAAGACCTGCAGTTTCGCCAAGCACGTGCCACACTGAGGGTAGTGAAGACCATCTGCCACAACCCATCAGAAAACCTAAACACTATATCCACCTTCATCAACGACCGAGATCTTCCGGGAAAGGTTTGTTCGGAGGGACCACGACACGATAACGACCATGCTCGCATTGAGGATATCAAAATCCTTCCAACTCTGGACGAGATACAAAGTCAACGCCGCGATTTCCTGCCTCGCAAAGACCAAATTGACAAACGCTTCCTAGAAGGAGCCAAGAGACTGGCCGATACGAACTTTCGGCTACTAAGATATGACTATATCAAGCTGATTAGGGATATTGTCTCCGTTGTCCTTCGTCAGTTAAAATTACCGGAACCGGATAGGGAGAAAGCCCTGTCGTCACCGTGTCCAAAGAATTTACGATATTACTTGTACAGGAACCCAGACATTTTGTCGAGGCCACGATTCGACCAAACATCTGGAATGCAATTCACGCTTAAATTTGACCATCCCCTGGATCTGCAGAAAAGGAAGAACGGCGACCGCCAAAAGTGGTGGGATGCGAAGAAGCGGCTGGAAAGAGGGACGCTTGTTTGTTTAGTTACATCTAATAATTCAGAACAAGACATCCATTTCCTCATGATTGTAGAGAAAGAGACGGATCCAGGAAGTTCCATCACTCTGTCTGGTGAGGAATATGCGACCGTCCTTGTCCAGCCAGCAGAGCCAACGGACGCCGAAGCGGTCAAAAAGCTGTTGGAGCATACAAAGCTCGGTCAGAGTAGTAATGTAACTGCTTTGATAGAGTTTCCAAAATGCCTCCCGGAAACATTTATTCCAATACTGTCAACCCTACAGGATCTTAGTGTTACTGGCAAAATGCCATTCGAAAAGTTCTTAGTACACGATTCGAGCGAAATTCAGACAATCCTTCCACCCGCATACGCCCGCGAAGCAGACTTTGAATTTGATCTAAGTCCGATAATGTCTAACTGGAGTTCTGATTGTTCTACTCTTTCCCCTGGCAAGAGCTCTGATAATTCCGCAATTATTGCGTACCTCGAAGATAATACTTCTTTGGACCATGGTCAATCCAAAGGTCTTATCGCAGCGTTGACGCAAGAAATATCACTCTTACAAGGCCCCCCAGGGACGGGGAAAAGTTATCTAGGTCTGCAAATAGTCCGCATTTTACTTGAGAGTTGTCCTTTGAAGGATATTGGTCCAATAGTCTGCGTGTAAGTTATCAGAGATAGCCGATGATTTTACCACCCGCTAATTTATGTTTCAGATGCTACACGAACCATGCCCTTGACCAGTTCCTTGAAGAATTATTAGACAAGAAAATAACGGATATAGTCCGTATTGGTGGTCGATCTAGTTCGGAGCGTTTAGCTGAGAAGAACCTTCGAAATATTTCCCGAAATTTCGGATATAGTGAAAAGACATTTGGGCTAAGTAATAAATTACAGGGTCTCTCAAAATCACTCAAAACATTGTCGTTATTATTACAGGAGATAGGTGAGGGGCTAGCAGGAGATCCAAGCTGCTGGAATAGTCTACGCTGTATATTGGAATATTATTATCCCAATGTTTTCAACGAATTCAGTTCCCCGGAACACATACAAAATTCTTTCCGGCAAATTTCCCCACAGGAAAATTTCAGCAAATGGTGCCCATTACAGGACAACCCGACTTCCCAAAAACTACAGCGCTTTTCTCTCGACGAAATTTTCAACAGGCCTAGCATATGGAATACTACAGAACAGGAACGGAGGAAACTAATTGATCACTGGGTATCGTTATTCATAGATAAGGCGCCGGATTTACTAGAACAGTATGCTAGCCAGTATCAGGAGATGATAGCTGAATACCGATCCCTAAAGCAAACAAGTGACCTTGAGGCGCTTTCATCCGCACGTATCATCGGGGTCACAACAACTGGGCTCGCAAAGAACATCAACTTACTCAGAGGATTAACTGCCAAGGTTGTGTTGTGTGAAGAAGCTGGTGAAGTTCTCGAAGGACATTTATTAAACTCCATTCTACCATCATGCGAGCACCTTATTCTGATTGGAGACCACGAACAACTTAGACCTCAGATTAACCAAGCTTTGGAGTTGTCAATGGAATTCTTTAAAGGGATTGATTACCGGCTTGATGAAAGTCTTTTCGAGAGGTTGGTACACGAAGATAACAACATTTCGCCCTCTCAGCTGGGAGTACAGCGTCGAATGCGACCAAATATCGCAGACCTGGTACGAGAAACAATCTACCCGGAACTCAAGGATCATCCCTCTGTACAGAAATATCCCAATGTATCGGGAATGCAACAAAATGTTTTCTGGTTGGATCACAGCCATAGAGAAGCCGGGATTGAAGACGGCTCCAGCTCCAAGAGTAATGCTTGGGAGGCCGACATGATCTGTGGCCTTGTTCAACATCTAATCAGACAGGGCTGTTATCGAGCTGATGACATAGCGGTATTAACACCATATCTTGGACAACTTCAAAAACTCCGGAGAAAGCTAGGTGAGGTGGTTGAACTTTCAATTAGTGATCGAGATGAAGAGGCAATCGCATTCCAAAAACTTGCCGACGGGGATGATTCAGAATCCGAGGATACAGAGTCCCACAGCATAGCTGGCCAAAGAGATCCTCAAACTGCCAAACAGACTCCATTGAATAAATTAGTGCGTCTAGCCACTGTGTAAGCCAACATCCCTATTTAATCCCCGTAAAAAAATTGAATTAACAATTACATAGAGATAATTTCCAAGGCGAGGAGGCAAAAATTATCATCATATCGTTCGTTCGTAGCAACGAACGTAGGAAGATTGGGTTTCTCAAAACCAAGAACCGAGCGAATGTCCTTTTGAGGTGAGTTATGTGATTTGGTTCGCGTGTTCAGTTACAAATAAAAACTAAAATACCTCTTAATAGCCGAGCGAAACACGGAATGTACATTATTGGAAACGCACAGACAGCGATGAATTCTGAGATATGGAGCGAAGTCTGCGGAATATTACAGCAACGAAATGCTTTAGGCAAAAAACTATATCTGACCTGTCCGCGCCATTTGGATGAACCTTTTGCAGTTACTGAGCCAGACGACTTTATCAAATATGCACCGGAAGGTGGTTGCGTTTTGCCGTGTGACAGGTATGCAAAGCTACCAATTATATACAACCAATCATGCTAACATATTTTTCCCAGACCTCTAAAATGTGGCCATATGTGCTATAAAAAATGCCACGCCAACCAGATACACCATTCAGTCCCTTGCCGTGAGCTTTGCACAAGGCTCCATGAAGGTT
This sequence comes from Pyronema omphalodes, assembly GCA_024516155.1. Classification (NCBI taxonomy): domain Eukaryota; kingdom Fungi; phylum Ascomycota; class Pezizomycetes; order Pezizales; family Pyronemataceae; genus Pyronema; species Pyronema omphalodes. The sequence goes on from JAJJXM010000013.1 coordinate 742,628, forward strand.
GCAAGCATTCATGCCCTAAGGCTTGTAATCAGGACTGTGGAAAGTGTGAGGTTGTGATTGAGGAGTATCAGTTAAAATGCGGCCACACACTGGAAAACATCCCTTGTCACAAAATCCCGAATTCAAAAACCGAAATTATGTTAATCCGGAATATGGAAAAGTCATTGGCCAAACTTTGCCGAGAGCCATGCACAAAAACCCACAAAGGCTGCAAGCATCCATGCCTTAGGACTTGTAATAAGGCCTGTGGAAATTGTGAGGTTGTGATCGAGAAGCATCAGTTACAATGCGGCCATACGCTGGAAAATACCCCATGTCACATGGTCCCCAATTCAAGAACCGAAGTTATCGATAGGCGGAGTATGGAAAAGTCTCTATCCGAACTCTGCCAGGAGCCATGTACAAAAATCCACGAGGGGTGCAATCACTTATGTACCGAGAGATGTGGTAAAAGTTGCGGCCCATGCCAGGTTGTGTTGGGAAATGTTGAGCTTCCTTGTGGACATGTTATGGAAACGGTTCCATGTTACAAAGTCCCAAATTCGGCCACCGGAACCTTTCAAAGTATCCGGATGCTCAAAGCGTTGTCGAATTCCTGCAATAAACCGTGCACCAAAATACACGAGAAGTGCAATCACTTATGTACCAAGAAATGTTCGGATAAGTGCGGAGACTGCGAGTTTATAGTCGAAAACGTACTGCTACCGTGTGGACACATTATCGACAAACAGCCATGCCATCTAGCATCAGATATAGCAAAAATTGAATGCAAAGCAGTTGTCAAAAATTCCGAACTACGTTGCGGTCATATCCTTAAGAAAGTCAATTGTAAGGGCCTGGAAAAATCCGAGAATCACGACCTCCCAACCCTTATAGCAGGATGCAAACAGCCCTGCCAGAAGGTTCACCCTAAATGTGGACATCCATGTAAAAAGATTTGTTCGGAGGCGTGTGGAAAATGTCGGTTTGCGATGAAAAACTTCGAGCTACCTTGTGGGCACTTGATCGAAGAGACGCCGTGTTACCAGACTTCAAATCCTACCAAGATTAAGTGCTCAGTGTTGGTACCGAAAATATGGCCAGGATGTAACCATGAGAAGAAGGTTGAATGTCATGTTGACCCGTCAATTCAGCCTTGCACCGCAAGATGCGCTGAAAGTCTTAACTGCGGACATCAGTGCACAGAAATATGCAGCGACTGCTTTCCAAGCCATTTCCACAAAACAAATCGGGTACACAGGAAAGACCGGGATTGTAAGGCGATGTGTGGGAAGCCTCTGCCGGGATGTAATCATACTTGCAGAAGCAAATGCCACGGAGACACTCCCTGTGAACCTTGCAGCGCCAGATGTCAAGTAAGAAACAATGCCATCACTGAAAGATATAAATCAAGCTAATCATCTATAGACGAACTGTGGGCACGTTTGGTGTACTCTTGCGTGCTCCGCGACCTGTAATCCGTGTAATAAGCCATGTGAGTATCGTACACCTGAATCGTAATATAACCTCTAACATAAGTCTAGGTCGATGGATTTGCAAACATCTGGAGAAATGCTCACTTCCTTGCTCTGAGCCCTGCAACCGTCAAGTTTGCGATAAGAGATGCGATAAACGCCTGAGATGCGGCCATCAATGTCCAACTGTATGCGGCGAAGTCTGTCCCGCCCGTCAGTATTGCCAGGAGTGCTGCACAGAAGATATTGGATCTCAAGAGATCGCCTCAGAAACATACCGTTCCATTGATCTCAACAAAATGCCTGTTTTGATACTGAACTGCGGTCACATATTCACACGCCAAACGATGGATGCCTCTGTACCATTGCATGATGTATATGTCTACGATGAAAAAGGAAACATCCTCAAGACCAAGGATATCCCCAGCGATATCAAAGTACCCCAATGCCCGAAATGCAGTCGGCCACTACAACAGTTTAGTGTGCGGCGCTATGGACGAGTGATAAATTCGGCGGTTATTTTTAAACAACTTCATTCTTACGCCACCACACATGAGGCTTCCTTGTCTAAGATTAAAGATATTCTGGATCGAGAAATAAACAACATTGGAGCCGATAAAATCGAATCCGCTCTTCAAGCACAGTCATCCCGTGACAGCCGTTCATTCCGAGACATGATCAGTACAGGCCGTTCTCGAACTATTCCACACCGCCAAAGAGCCATTATTGACACCCAAGACGGTTTAAGATCTGAATTTCGGAAACTATGGAAAGATGCATTTCCAAGAACCCCGCCTCCACAGAGTGCATTGAAATGGTTCAGTGGCCATACTTCAACTGATAAAGCCACATCTGCTTTCGGAAATCGAATTAGCCGAATAGATATCCATACCAAGCTCTTAAAAGTCGAGACGGACTTGGAATATCTCACGAAATTCGAATCTTTCCTTTCACGACTTCCATCAGATGAATCCAACCTCGTGCCGAAAAAAGTCTTCAAAGATAGGATTGAGGAATTATTCAAAGCTAGCAAAGAATGTCAATTTGCGACAGAAGAAGCGAAAAGAAAGGGATTTGTGGAACTGGAAATTGAAGGTCATATCATGCTTTCAAGGTTGTACGCTGCTTTTCCAGAAGAGTTTCCAGATGATTTCGATGATTCCGATGATTCCGTTGAGTTTTGGTTATTGAGAAAACTTTGTTTGGATACACTTGAAGGCGTGAGATATGCGAGAAAATTATGTGATCAGTTTGGACTTGTTGATTTTTCAACTCGAATCGAAGAACAGGAGGTATGCTTGAAGTTGAGAAAGAGAGGATCTTAAGATCCTGTGCGATGAGATGTCACCAGTTGGAACTCACCTATATATCTTGGACAGTCGTCATGAATTGACAATATCGTTTTTTTTTCCGCTTTCATCGACATTTCATCTTTGTATCTCATTATTGTTATTTCTATATCTGTTGTTTTATTCTGTCGTCCTTCAGTTTTTCTTCATTGTCAGTTGTTCATTTTTATTGTTGCGTTTTCATAGTCTTGTCATTTACTTCGGGACTTTATGCAGGATGTAGAAAGATTTATGGAGGTTGGAAGATCATGAGGTTTCAATTTGTAGGAGGAACGGAGAGTTTCTGTAATTTCATTTCTTTTTATTTCTCCCTTTTTTTGTATGTTGAGATATATGCAGATGCATTGCTGGTTTGCTTGGTACTATCGATTATTCTTATGCTCGCTGTGATTTGATATATTTACACGCGAGATTCAATACTTATGTTTCTTCGAGACCTTTTCAATAGCTAGTGATCCTTGTTCAAGCAAAGTGCCTTGTATTCCTTCAAAATGTGTGATTTTTTTCCATAATTCCTCATGCTTCTTTTGTAAGAAAAAAATGAATTCATTCACATAACCCTCTGCCTGCAGAAGAACTGATATCCCAATCATCATCATCATCATCCAATATCACAAAAGACTCGCCATAAACTAATTCATACTTCCACCGGATTGATTCTGACCAATCAAGCCAGCCATCTCCAGCAGCGCTCTATCAGCCTCAATATCCTTGCCGAGATTAACCTGTCTCCTCAGCAGCGCCTCCCTTTCCTCCCATTGCCATGCCTTCAATTGTTCCTCCGCCTCCTTCTCTCCTCCACATCCCCATACCTCCAGATCAAGCACCTCAAACCTCTCCTGCATTTTCTCCCCGCCATCCATTCTGAACGCACCTCCATCTCCTATAGCCGTCATAACCCCCCACTCAAGCCCATTATCAAGCACCAACGACACAGCACCAGTATAAAAATACGGTGACTGTCTCCTAGTATTTTTCCAATCTTGAACCGGTGCCCCAAATCCTACTCCATCATCCCTATTGAAGTAAGCAAACTCCTTGCTGCCTCCTCCACCAGCTTTCCAAATCCTCATCACCGGATGAAGCTGGAATAATATGGTTTGAGAATCGCCAAAACAGTCTTTATGAGAGATTTTCCAGGGACTTTGGAGAAATGCTCCGAAGATCAGTTTTCCATCGCCTTCGGGATCGGAACCTGAAGCGTACCGTTGCAGGGGAAGGCGCTCGGTGAAACTACGTTCTCGGTTCGTTGGAGGCTCTGAGATTCGTTGGCCGGAAACTAGGAGAATTGTTGGTGCTCGCCAGTTGATCACTTTGGTCTCGAAGGCACCCATCGAGAAGCCATCGCTGGAACCTAGATATAGAGGACGAACACGACGGAATAGGCGGTCCGAGGATATGAAGAGACTGAGTTGGCTGAGGAGTGTGGGGGTCATGAGTTCGCTGGGTTTTAGGATAATGGGTTGCGGTTCTTCGATGGGGATGGGGGAAAGAGAGGTGGGGGATTGGGCTGTGGGAGATCGCACGGCGGTGTAGTTTTTGGAGTAGAGGAAGTGGAGGAAGAGTTGTGGTAAGCCTTGGGAGAAGAGATGTGGCATAAGCTTGCGGACTGTGGTGCTGAAGGAACGGTATTTGATGCCGCTTTCGACGGTGGGGAAGCAGCGGAGAAGGCATTCGGCTGTGGTGATAATAGAGGGATCGGTAAATCGGTCGGCGTAAAGAGAGAGGGATTCTGTTTGTTGAAGGGAGGGGATAGCGAGAAGGAATCGTAGGAGATGGCGGAGGTGGTCGATCGGGATGTGGAGTGAGTAGGAGCTGCGTTCTTTGGCAAGGTCATCGGCACCGTCTAAAACTTTCAGTTCGTCCAGAACCAAGTCCTCTTCGTCGTCGTCTTCAGAGTCATATTCTGCTACCCCGTCTAGAGCTTTGTCGTCGTTGGGTTCGACGTTAGGTTTCTTCTCCCGGACGGCGAGTGATCGGAAGAGGATCCGCAGGTGGTTGTCCTGTTTCAATACCTTTGCCGAACGCCCAGTTACAAGAGCAACGGCTTTGACTAAAGCTTCGAAGTTAAGGATAGCTGGCCCTTTGCTCTCGAAGGGAAAGGCACCCAGGTTTGAGGTCATTTGGAATATGATGCTCCGAATTCCGGCGACATCTGGAAGCTCAAGAAATTGAGTTAAGGTTTCTTCCTTCCAGTACCTTACACCGTCTTGCGTATCGGCAAGGGCGCGGAAGTTGTCCTACAGGATATCAGACAGAGTTCGTGTAGCATGTTACTGTAACTAACCTTAAAGGAAACCATTTCAATATGGCTGAAACATTTCGTCGCAAACTGCTCAGCTAGCTGCTTGGATAGCTCCTCTGCTCACGATGATGTCAGCGCGGATAGCTCCCCCACATACGGTCGACTCGACCTGTAGAAAAAGACAAACACCACCTGCTGAGAGAGTGTGTTGCGTAACTGAGCTTTCCGACTGTCCCATTTCTGCTGTTTGTACTGTGTGAAGCTGTGATTGTTTTGTGGTGAACCTTGGAAGGGAGCAGGCTGGTAAACGGAGAGACGTCACTAAATGCTCAGTACGCATTCGGCTAGTCCTGAAGATCTTCCGGTTAGCGCCTACGCGTTCCAAATTTGGCGTTTTACGCGACAAGTGCACCGCGTCAAGCAGCAACATTTCGTCCCGTGTTTTTGTCTCAATTCTGACACGAATCTTCTCGCTGCATATCCCGTCCTTCGGTACTTGTAGCTGCTCAATTCCGAACCATCAACACAGAAATCACGTTACGGGAGCACACAATGGTGGATAAAACTCCCGGCAAATCGAGCGGCATTAAAAAGTCCACCTCCGTCAAGAAGGGGCCTACACCCGGCGGACAAAAGACACTTCTTTCGTTTTTCGGTCCCAAGAGTGGAGTTGCAAAGGCAGTTACTCCAGCACCAGAACCCTTCTCCAGCGATCCAATCCTGCCATCCTCACCAATTGCTCCTAGAGAGAATGATGGTCGTCCGAGCTTTATGACCCAGGGTAGAGTCTTTCTTGGGTAACGGAAAAAGGCCAACGGCTGACTTTATGTTTGTTAGCATCGCCACGGAAACAATTACCGATTTTGCCTTCGAGCCCCGTTCCTGCATCAGTATGTAACACCGCGACATGCGAGAAATAAAAACTGACGGCCAAAAGCGCACCTCTAAGAAAGTCAACTACGTAGAATCGGACGACGAAGAAGACTTCAAGCTACGAGCACCAAAACGCCGAAAGCAGGTTATCTCCGACGAGGAAGATGATGATCCATTCGTCGACGCCGCTGAGGCTTCAGAAGCTTCTGCTGACGATGACGGTGATGGTATAATTTCTATATTCAATTGCTGTTGGTTAAGTGCTTACTCTGGCAGACTTTGTTGTCGATGATGACAGCGACCTAGAAATCGGCAGCAAGCGGAAAAGAAAGACTACAAAGGCAGTTCCAAAAACTCCTGCCAAGTCCAAGGCATCGGCGAAGGCTGTCGATAATACTGGATTGACTCCGGCAACGTCACGATTCGCTTTCACTCCTGCTAAGAGTGCCAGTGCTACACCTGCTCGTACACCCGCAGCCAAAGCCTCACAAACACCTGGTGCTACTCCGAAACCAGCAGGAAAGGGTGATAAGGATACAAGATATCAATGGCTTGTGGACGTGTGTGATGCGGATAGGAACCCAAAGGGCCATGAGGATTATGATCCTAGAACTCTCTACATTCCTCCCTCCCAATGGGCCAAGTTTTCGCCATTCGAGAAACAGTACTGGGAAATCAAGTCGAAACTTTATGACACTGTGGTATTCTTCAAGAAGGGAAAGTTCTACGAGCTTTATGAAGATGATGCACGGATTGGACACCAGGAGTTTGATTTGAAGTTGACTGACCGTGTCAACATGAGCATGGTTGGAGTACCCGAATCGTCACTTGACATGTGGGCCTCTCAGTTCATTGCCAAGGGGTACAAGATTGCCCGTGTGGACCAGGCCGAGACTGCTCTTGGAAAGGAGATGCGCGAGAAGGGTTCAAAGATCAGCAAGGAAGACAAGATCATCAAGCGAGAGCTGTCTTGTGTCTTGACGGGAGGAACTCTCGTCGACGAGGCTATGCTGCAGGACGATATGTCGACTTTCTGTGTTGCCATTAAAGAAGACGCATCCGGGGACTTGCCTATGTTTGGAATTGCTTTCGTTGACACGGCTACTGGAGCTTTCTCTTTGACAGAGTTTGTCGATGATGTCGACTTGACCAAATTTGAGACCTTCGTCGCACAGATCCGACCTAAAGAGTTGATTCTGGAAAAAGGATGCATCTCTTCTCGTGCTATCCGTATTTTGAAGAATAATACCTCCCTAACAACTCTGTGGAACAAAATCAAGCCCATATCAGAGTTCTGGGATTGCCGCACCACTCTTCGAGAGATTAATTCCGGTGAATACTTTGACAGCGAGGACAGCTGGCCGGAAGCCCTCCAATCAATGAAGAAGAATGACAATGTCATGTCAGCCTTCGGTGGACTACTCTACTACCTCCAGTCACTTAAGATTGCCCGGGAGCTCGTCACCTTGAAGAACTTCCAAATCTACGACCCGGTCAAGAAGGCTACTTCGCTAGTCTTGGACGGAAAGACCTTATTGAACCTCGAGATCTTCGCCAACTCCTACGATGGCTCAGCAGCCGGAACCCTATTTCCCATCCTCAACAAGTGCATCACACCCTTCGGCAAGCGTATGCTGAAGCAATGGGTCTGCCACCCTCTTGCCGATGCTTCCAAGATCAACGCTAGACTCGACGCCATCGATGCCCTTAATGCCAATGATACCTTCCGGGACGTTTTCACTTCTCAGCTGAGCCAACTGCCTGATTTGGAGCGTCTGATCTCTCGTATCCACGCTGGTACCACCAAAGCTGCAGATTTCCTCCGTGTTTTGGAAGGCTTTGAACGCATTATGGGTGCTATTGAGGAGATCAAGGCGTATGGAGAGGGTGAAGGATTGATTGGACAACTTTTGAGTAAGGTCCCTGACCTAGCGGAGCTTCTTAAGCCTTGGGAATCTGCCTTCGACCGCCAGAAAGTTAAAGATAACGGTGTTCTTGTCCCCGAGCCCGGTGTTGAAAAGGATTTTGACGAGTCTCAGGAGACCATCGAGGGTATCCAAGATGAGCTCCGTGATCTTCTCAAAAAGTACCAAAAAGATCTTGGATGTAAGGACCTCAAATACGTTGACGTCGGAAAGGAGACCTATACCGTGGAAGTACCCCAAAAATATGTCAAGGCAGTCCCCAAGACCTGGAATCAAACCTCCGGTACCGCCAAATGCAAGCGATTCTACTCCCCTGAACTTCAAGTGAAAGTCAGATCCCTCCAAGAGGCCCAGGAGACACACAGTCAGATTGTTAAGGAGGTTGCTGGTCGCTTCTATGCACGGTTTGATGAGCATTATGCTGAGTGGCTTTTGACTGTTCAGATCATTGCTCACTTGGACTGTCTCATTGGATTAGCGAAAGCTTCTCAATGCTTGGGAGATGTCAGCTGCCGTCCTACTTTCGTGGAGGAGGAGAGAACTGTTCTAGACTTTGAGGAGTTGAGACATCCTTGTATGACTACAAGTGTGGATGACTTTATTCCTAATGATATCCAATTGGGTGGTGAGCGGCCTAAGATTACACTTCTTACCGGAGCCAATGCTGCTGGAAAGTCCACAGTCCTGCGTATGGTATGTATCCTCCTCATATTGCTTGAGCCCGTATCTGACATGATGGTTATTAGACCTGTATCGGTGTTATCATGGCCCAAGTCGGCTGCTACGTCCCCGCTAGATCCGCTCGTCTAACCCCAATCGACCGTATCATGTCCCGTCTCGGAGCAAATGACAACATCTTCGCCGCCCAATCAACCTTCTTTGTCGAGCTCAGCGAAACAAAGAAAATCCTATCAGATGCCACAGACAGGTCACTTGTTATCCTTGATGAGCTTGGAAGAGGTACTTCATCGTATGATGGTGTTGCTGTGGCTCAGTCGGTGCTTCATCATGTCGCTACTCATATTGGTTGTGTGGGATACTTTGCTACTCATTACCATTCTCTGGCGGATGAGTTCTCGAATCATCCGGAGATTCGGCCTTGTAGAATGCAGATTGATGTCGATAATGATGTTAGGGATATTACTTTTCTTTATAAACTTGAAGAAGGTGTTGCTGAGGGATCTTTTGGAATGGTACGTTTTTGCTTTCTCTTCCTATGCTTTTCTGTCCTATCTATACTTTGCTTTCCTATTCTGTGGAATTTTTGACCGACTGACTCATTCAACCATAATAGCACTGCGCAGCAAAATGCGGTATCAATAAGAAGATCATCGATAGAGCTGAAGTAGCTGCAAAGGCCTTCGAACATACTTCAAAACTTAAGGATAGTTTGGAAGCGGCGAGAGCGGGAACTTATATCCCTCTTGGTTTGCAGAGTGATGTGGCGTTGCTGCTTGATGTGCCGGAGTCGGTGACTATGGAGGCTATGGATACTATTTTGAGGACTATTGAAAGTTTGTAGATTTGAGGGGGGCAGGAGAAGGGAAGGGGGGGAGGGGAGGGATGGGGGAGGGATGGGGGAGGGATGGGGGAGGGATGGGGGTGGGAGAGGAGAGGGGTGGGGCAGGGAGGCAGATATACTTTTTTTTTCTTTTTTTTAGGATACCTACACATGAGAAGACGACATTAAAAAGAAAAGTTTGACATAGCATAATTTCAATGGTATTAAATTCCATACCTCATACATCATACATCATACCCACATTTCCAACCCTCATCCCATCACAAGCAGAAAACTTTATCTCTCACTTACGGTAAATTATTCCCGCTACAGCCGGGGGGGGGGGGGGGGGGGGGCGAGGCTAAATACACCCTGTGTAAGCGTTAAAACTGGAGAACTTCCCATAAGACTATAGCAACGCTTTTTCTATTACATTTTCCAACAAAACACAATGCCATCCAATCAATCAAGAGTTGTAACTCTGAAATGACAAAGGCATTGGGGTCAGAGACGCGCTCAATCGTAATAAGCGAACTCGTAACAATTTACGGTATCAATCTGCTGTGAAATGCAATAGAAAAATTGTAGCTATAGCGTGTCTATAGCCTTACGGGAAGTTCTCCACTACAGCTATTGGTACGCTGTAGTGAATATGAATGGTTAATCGTTAATGAGAGGCTGTATATGTACACCTGTGTTTTGATATGTTATCGTGAATCGAAACCTCGTTGGGAGCTAGGGTGCTAGGGAGCTATGGGCATTGGGTTTTGGATATGCACCATACATACCACAATCTCGATCACAATTACAATCCCATACCACAATCACAATCACAACCATAATCACAATCCCAATCCCAATCCCAATCCCAATCCCAATCCCAATCACAATCACAATCCCAATCACAATCCCAATCCCAATCCCAATCCCAATCACAATCACAATCACAACCATAATGAAAACCATAACTATGGCCCTTCCATACCCTGATGCCAACGGAAACCGAAAAATAATGAAGTATATGAAACAAAACATATCGACCCAAGTATCTTTCTTAGCCGACTTTTACTTATAGCAAACTTTCACCAATACAACGCAATATAATGTATTAGAATATATTAGAATATATTAGAATGTATTAGAAATTTTCTAAGCAAATACTATAGGCCATATATAGCGGCCGCTGAGTCATCGTTCGTGATTTAGTTTTGGATACGTGCGGGATCATGGATGTCATCGTTCTTGACCCTGTCTCTTGAAGATTACCGGAGCTGGTGCTGGTGCTGTTCGTGATCCTAGGGCTACTAATATACAAGACCAGACTGGATTGGAGCGGACTGGACAGATTGACCATAGCAGTGCAGTCTAAGACGAGTAATGTCAAGACTATAACGAGAACGATACTGTCGACGATGATACCGGAATACTTGGATGAATAATATTCGGCATATCCAGCATACTCAGCATACCCAGCATACCCAGCATACCCAGCATACCCAGCATACCCAGCATACCCAGCATACCCAGCATACCCAGCATACCCAGCATACCCAGCATACCCAGCATACCCAGCATACCCAGCATACCCAGCATACCCAGCATACCCAGCATACCCAGCACTACAATACAATACAGTACAAATAACCAACTAACATAGTCATGTATGTATATACCCATCCATCCATCTTCTCCAGACAAGTCAATAGTACAGACACAGATATAAATCATTCTATTTATTTATTTTAATTATTTTATTCCTCATACTCGCATGAAGCCGTAGATTTATGGCGGTGGGATCATATCAGATATAAATCATCTTTCTATAATCTTTTCATCAACCCCACAGAATCGGAAATCGACAGATCTATAGATCAGATCTGGTCTATGTAGTCTACAATTTCGTTCCCATTATCCTATATATACCCCACTATTATCCTTCCCCCCCTCCCCATTCCCCACATCCTCCCCCTCCACCTTCCCCCCCTCCCCCTCCCCCGCAGCAGCAGCATCAACAACCCTCCCAACCCCCTCCCGAAGCTCCCTAACCCTCCCCATAACTCTATTCCTAAACTCCTTCTCCATATCCCCCATCCTCCCAATATCCCTTGTACCCCTCACCCCGCCCACCCCGCCCACCCCGCCTACCCCGCCCTCCCCTGCCACCCCGCCCTCCCCTGCCCCCAAAGCCTCCAAACCCCCCTCAACCATCCCCACCAAAACCTCAAGCTCCCGCTTCATAACCTCCCTGTCTTCCCGTGCGTATACACTATTCAGGCTTGTGGATTCGTGGGCGTCGCCGAGGGCTTGTGTGGCGGTTTCGTATCTGCGGTGTTAGGGGCGGGTGGCGCGGTAGAGCCCCCTTCCTGGGGGGTGGGGCGGGGTGGGGGAGGGGCGGGGTGGGGGGGAGGGGCGGGGTGGAAAGTGATGGTGGGATGGGATGGTGGGGGAGGGGAGGGGGGGGGGGGGTGGGAGGGGTGGGAGGGGGACGGGTGGGGGGGGTGGGGCGGGGGCGGGGGCGGGGAGGGGGGGAGGGGGGGCGGGGAGGGGGGAGCTAGGGGGGGGAATTATCTTGGGACTAGAGGGGGGTAACTTACTGCCGTGAAATATCCGCTACAAGGTCATCGACGCGTTTGGTGTGGGTTATGGTTGTTGTGCTGAAGATTCGGGATGTGATGTGGGGATTATGGGCTCCCCGGAGGAGTCTTGTCATATATCGGAGGTGCATTTTTGGTGATGATTTGATTGGGGGGTGGGTGCTGGGGTGGGCGCTGGGGGTTTGGGGTGTTTGGGGTGTTTGGGGTTTTGGGGTTTGCTGGGTTCTTGGGGTTCTTGGGGTTTTTGGGGTTTTCTGGGGTTTTGGGGTTTGCTGGGGTTTTTGGGTTCTTGGGGTTTATGGGGTTCTATGGCTTTTCTGGGTTCTTGGGGTTTCTGGGGTTTCTGGGGTTGTATGCGGTTGTGGGTGAGGATAACATAACATAGCATGAATGCTGTAATGTGATTTACACTGTAATTGAAATTGTATTGTTGCAGTGTTGGATTGAACTTTGGGGACTGTGGGAGCTAAGACTACAACTACAACTACAACTACAGAATCGTGAGGTGTTGGGGAAAGTTGAGATGCGGTTTGTTTTTGTCAGCCCGTACACGATAGAAATATACCTTTATGATGTCTAGGATTATCATAAGGGGGCTTTGATTGGTTAATTGACATTATATACTGGCATGATATGATACAATATAATACAATACAATACTAACTTTTGGTTCTCTATATACATAATACAATTCTATATAATACACTCCTATTACCCTTCCCAATTCCTAATTCCCAATCCCCAATCCCCATTTCCTACCCATCAGATCCTAGAACTAATTTCCCCCCTCCTTCCCGGTATTTTCCTCCGCCTCTTCCCGTAGCTTCCGCATCTCTCTATTCAACTTCTTTTCATATTTCCTAAGCAACGTAACAAAATCCTTATGTTCATTCTTGATACTATCCACCGCCTCTTTCAATTCATTTTTCCAGGCGAATTTTTTTCCTTCACAGAGATCACGGATTTTTTCGGCTTCTCCTTCTAACTTCGGGTTCGAGATGGTGGGGTTCTCCTGCTGTTCCCCCTGCTTCTCCTGCTCTCCCTGTTCCTCCCGCTCCTCCTGCTCCCCCTGCTTCCCCCGATCCTCCCGATCCTCCCGCTCCTCCCGCTCCTCCTGCTCCTCCTGTTCGTCTGGCGATAGCGATGACTCGCCTAACAATGGCGTTGGCAATATCTTATATTCCGGAGCCAGAACAGACATGGTACTACGATACAAATCTTCAAACAGCCGGATTGTTTGAACGGCCTGAAGGTAAGTTATAGCTGCTAGCTGGAATTCGATAGGTAGGTATTTAAAGAGTTCTTTAGTGTTATGGATAAGAAGAAGGATTAAATCATGTCTATCGATCGGGGGTGTGGTTAGCCATGAACGAAGCCCAAAAGAAAACTCGGCAAAGTCCAAAGTACAAAGTCATTTCAAGCCAAATTGAATAAACAGAACTCACCTCTCCTTAAGATCCTCATAAGGATCCTTCTTTTTCTCCGGCTCCTTTTTCTGGGCAGCATATGTTTTACCCCGGTTCGGTTTGGATTTTTCATAGCTCCCCGGTTTGCTGTAGCGATCTGCAAAGCTGCGTTCTGGGGCCTGTGGGCGGTTGGTGTGGCTACGGGGTTGGGGTGGGTAGGATCTAGTACGGCGGTCTTGGTCGTATTGACGAGGCGAGGGTCTGGAGTCGCGGTCTTCGTAGTTGGATTGACGGGGGCGGTCTTCGTAGTTGGATTGACGAGGACGGTCATAGTTTCTAGGCCTATCTTCCCGGTCTTCATACCTCCTGGGTCTATCTTCGCGGTCCCCATACCCCTCCTTTCTGGAGCTGTAGGAATCCCCGGAGTCGGTGTTCTTATTCTCAGCTCTTGGGCGAGGGGTAATCGGTTTATATTCCGTGTATGAGCTATTCCATCGGGCAACCACGGTAGTATGGTGCGGGGTTATCCTGGCATTGGTTGTTATCCGTGGTCGCACGCTCTGGAAAACGCGTTGTAAAACCATTGGGTCTGTGATCTGGAATCTGGAATCGGGAATCGGGAATCTGGAATGTATGATCAGGAAATTGGTTTTTTGAAAACGACAGGAAGATAGGTAGGCTTTTCTCACTGGATTGGTTTTTACAGAGCTAGTCGAGCTTTGCAGAATTTTGTGGGGCTTCAGGAGTTTCTTTAAGCTTTACGGGGCTGTGCGGGGCTTCAAGAGCTTTGCGGGCTACGCGGGGCTTTGAAGAGGAAAAGGTTCGACGTGACGTAACGTGCTAAATCTCGTGATAGCCGGGTAAATAACGGAACGCAACTAACCGACAAACATATCGCTTCTGTATGTATGTGGAAACCCGGCGGACCGCAAAACGGTTTTTGATAATTTACTTCAGTTTTGTTTATGATTATAGATAATATTTTTGTCTGCAGATTGTTTTAAATAAATAAAATTTATGGCTTGGGATTGCGAAAATGCTCTACTAGGTATGTACTGCACAGTAAGAAACAAAGCTATGGACCCATGGCGACCATATACCCAGCGCGAGCGCCGACGATCTAGCGCTACACCCCGCCATACGCATCTACCCGGAATATCCGCCCCCACTTCACTTCGCCAGCATCCGCGCCAGTAGCCGCGCTTACAGGCTATAGCTATGCTATGCTGTCGTAGCTATGCAGGTTTATATCATTTTTATATCGATGAGATGCATTCCGCTTACCACCGGAGTCTGGATAAATATGGATAAAGATGTGTCATCTCCCTCTCTTGTAAACTTCCGCAACTTCTGCAACCGCAACAGCCAGCAGCAGCGCCGGTAAAGTTGGGCTTCAGCAATTTCAGAGACCTCGGATTATCGATTCTCCGTCTTCAATCCATCATCAGAAATAATGTCAACTCCTCTCGATCCCAGCGATACCGAGAAATCGAAGGATGCTGTTGAATCAAAGGGAATTGATGATGCTCTTGATGAGCATGCTTGGTGTCCGGATTGTGGGTTACTTCTCTATCCCTCCCTCCCCGCTCCCGTCTCAGACTCACCTCCCCGCCTGAACCTCCAGCTTACCCACCTTCCTGTCCCCCCGCCTCTCCCTACCCCCCAATCTCAAGCTTCCCATGCGCTCCCCAAAGCTCCATAAAGCTAACCTGAGCATAATCAGCCTGGCAAACCAAACCCATGAAACAAAACGTACTCTACCGCAACCCAACGCTCGTAACGCACGCCCTTCAAAAGCTACAATCCCTCCCACCACTAGTATCCGCAGCAGAGATCACCAAGCTACGGGGTCTCCTCCGGGAAGTTGCACTCGGCCGCGCATTCCTCCTCCAAGGTGGTGATTGCGCTGAACTCTTCGACTACTGTACCTCCGGGCAAATCGACAACAAGATCAAGCTTCTCCTTCAAATGAGCTTGGTCTTAACCTGGGGGGGAAATATTCCCGTTGTTCGCATAGCAAGAATGGCAGGACAATTCGCGAAGCCTCGGTCATCATTGACAGAGATTGTGGCCGGGGAAACGGTGATGAGTTTCCGCGGGGATAACATCAACGGGTATCCGATAGAACAAAGAGAACCAGATCCAGATCGTTTAGTACAGGCATATTTCCATTCCGCAGCAACGTTGAATTATCTCAGAACACAACTTTCGTCGGGGTTCGCGGATTTACATAATCCCTTCGAATGGACATTATCCCATGTCCAAGACGATGAAACAAAACAAAAATACCAATCCATAGTCTCCGGAGTCCAAGACGCAATTCGGTTCATGAGAACTATCGGCGCTGATAACTCCTCCTCCTTGGGGAGCGTAGATATCTTCACCAGCCACGAGGGTTTGATGCTGGAATACGAACAAGCCCTTACGAGACTTCTCAAAGACCCAATCGATGGAAAACGAAAATGGTTCAACACATCCGCACACTTTCTCTGGATCGGGGATAGAACCAGACAACTAGACGGCGCACACGTGGAATATTTCCGCGGCATAGAAAACCCCATCGGCATAAAAGTCGGCCCATCTATGAGCAACGACGAGCTCTGTAGACTCCTTGATATCGTCGATCCGGAAAAAGAAATCGGGAAAATCACCGTTATTACTAGATATGGACATGACAAAGTAGCGGAATTATTACCCGGCCATATCCAAGCTGTTAAAAACAGCGGCCATATCGTAGTTTGGTATCCTCCCTGTATCCGTCCCCTTACCCCCAGTACTAACCACCAGCAGGCAATGCGACCCCATGCATGGCAACACACGTTCCAGCTCCTCTTCTACACCACTAAAAACTCGTCAGTTCAACCATATAATCAGCGAGCTATCAACAGCACTTCGTATCCATAAAGAGAATTCGTCGATTCTGGGAGGGGTACATTTAGAATTGACGGGTGAAGCGGTCACGGAATGTGTAGGTGGAGCCCAGGGTTTGACGGATCATGATTTGCAGGTTAATTATCAGTCGTTTTGTGATCCGAGGTTGAATAATAAACAGGCGCTGGAAACGGCGTTTTTGGTCGCGGGGTATTATAGGGAGGGGACTTGGGGTGGGTTGTAGGGTGGTGAGGGAGGGGGGGGGGTGGGTTGTAGGGAGGGGTGGGTTGTGGGATGGTGGGGGCGAGGGAGGGCGAGGGAGGAAGGGATTGGTTCCTTTGCTCCTTATTTGTCTTACTTATTTCTTTAGAACATAGGATTCGTTTCAAAAAGTTATTAATGAAAATCAAAATCCCCCAAAAACTAAATCCCCAAAAACTAAATCCCCAAAAACCAAATCTCCAAAATCCCCAAAATCCTCAAAATCCCCAAAATTCAATTCCATCTCATTACTTCCATAATCTCCCATTCAACCCTAAAAGATCTTAGATTCGAAATTTGAGATATTCCCCATACCTTTTATGATGCCGTCTAATTCAGTTCAGTTTAGTCCAGTTCAGTCCAGTTCAATCCAGTTCAGTTCAGTCCAGTTCAATCCAGTCCAGTTCAGTTTAATCCAGTTCAGTTCAGTCTATATATTCCAGCCTGGAAACTCAAAAACTAAAAACCAAACCCCAACCAGCCCCCAACCACCCCAAAAAAAAAAAACTAAAAACCTACAACAAAAAGCTACAACAAGAAGCTACAATGCAGAAAAACTAAACAAACTAAACAAACTAAACAAACTAAACAAACTAAACAAACTAAACAAACTAAACAAACTAAACAAACTAAACAAACTAAACAAACTAAAAAACCTCTACCCCTCCCCTCCCCTCCAAACAAAAAAGAAAAAAAAAGGGTATTTCTCATGCACTACACATACATATATATATAGATACATACACAGACCCTGTTTGTGTTTATTTCTCAGATAGATAGATAGACAGACAGACAGACAGATAGACAGACCACCAACTGCCAGACAGACAGCCAGACAGCCAGACAGCCAGCCAGACAGACAGACAGACAGACAGACAGACAGACAGACAGACAGACAGACAGACAGACAGACAGACTACCAGACTGCCACATTGCCAGACCACCAACTACCAGACATCTCCAAAAACCATCTACAAAAACCATCCACAAAAACCATCTCCAAAACCATCTCCAAAAACATCTACCCCCCCCCCCCCCCCCCCACACTTTCTCTTTACATAATTACATAATCCCAGTACCAAAGTATACCAAAGTACCAAATTAAACACTGCAGCAGTACAAAAGCACAAAAGCACCCAAGTACAAAAGCACTAAAGCACTAAAGCACTAAAGTGCATACAGTACCAGAATACCAGAATACAAGAATACTAGAATACTAGAGTACTAGAGTACTAGAGTACTAGAGTACTAGAGTACCAGAATACTAGAGATCAGAATACTAGAATACCAGAATACCAGAATACCAGAATACCAGAATACCAGAATACCAGAATACCAGAATACTAGAGTACCAGAATACTAGAGTACTAGAGTACTAGAGTACCAGAATACCAGAGTACTAGAGATTAGATAACCACCCACCCAGCCAGCCAGTCACCTCCCCAGCCAGCCAGCATCGACAAGCATACATCAACAAGCATTAACAAGCATCAACTGCATCAATTGCTCTAGTTTATCAATCTATCTACATACCAATCTATCAATCAACAACAACAAAACGAAAACCCCAAGCGAAAAAATCATAAATCAAGAACGAAAAAAACGAAACACAAGAAACGAAAAGATGGATTCCAGCATATAAACAATCAACTAAAAACAACCCCCCCTTCCCTCCTCCCTTCCGCAAGCAAAACAAACAAACCCCCGAACGAAAAAAGAAAAAAAAAAAAAAAGGCCAGCAATAACGAAAGAAAGCAAGAGAAAGCCTCACCATACCAACAATAAAAAGAAAGAAAAAAAGAAAGAAGAAAAAGAACCCAGATATCCGATTCAACGCCGGGTAAATTTAAAGTAACCTATTAAACACAAAGAACCGCCCTTTCTCCCAAATCCCCAAATCCGCAAATCCCCCAAACACCTTCCTCCCCTAACTAACCTCCCCCGCTAAACACCCCGCCCCCGCCCCCAATTCCACCTCGTAATGATATCCAAATATAATCAATCCAACCCTCTAACCAACCAACAACCAACCAACCAACCAGCCAACTAAACACGCCAAAACTCCCTATATATTATAGTGATCCCAATGCCAATACCTATTCCAATGCCTATGCCTATGCCAATTCCTATAACCTAACCAAACCTAACCAAATACCCAATGCTTAAATGCTATTTAAATATCCACAATCCATAACCACAACCTTATGATATAATCCCATCCGCACCCTCTGCACCCCCGCTATCCATCCTCCACATACATCTCATCCTGACTGAATTACCCCTTACGCTTCCGACGAACCTCTCGGAATCCGTAATTGATGTTGTTGCTGCTGTTGCTGCCAAAGATTCAAATGCGGAAGTTGCGGTGAGGAAGACCGTGCAGAAGATATAGGAGCAGGTGATGATGCTGTAGATGCTGCTGTAGATGCTGCTGTTGCTGCGGCTGCGGCTGCGGCTCGTGCTTGTGCTGCGTCCATTGCTTGTAGTAGTAGTTCCAGACCTGATGGTGGGGGAGCCGGTTCTAATATTGTATTCTGTTGTGTTGGATTTAAAGATGGTAATAATTGCTGGTGCATTGTTGCAACTGGTGCTGGGGTTGATGATTGTAATGGCAGTAGTGGTGAGTCTGAAGTTGACGAAGATCCTCCAAAGATGACTTCATTTGGCGATTCTGGCTCTTCTGATTCCTCGTTCAAAACCTGCGTTTGTTCCAGAGGTGTTGGTAAAGTTGGTTGCAAATCTGCTCCTTCTACCGCTGCTTCAGAGACACCATTTGTCTCGCTTTCCTCATCCTCCATCTTTCGATAAAATAAAAGATATGCCTTCGCTTTCTTAACCACGTTTGGTTGAACTTTAGTCGCCCTCTCATCATTTAAACTCCACCACTGATTCTCGCTTTTTACAAATGCAGTGTAGTGGCCCGAGTTAGCTCCGGAACCTTGATGTACCACTACTGCATACGCCTCATATCTCGCAGTTCCTTGGTGTACCTCATGCTCACTAAGCCATCTTGTCATATCCAGATCCTCCAAGGGAAAAGTTACAGGTGTATCGACTTTCTGTTTTCCACCCCTTCCCTGGCGCCATCGAAATCGTTTAAGATGAATACAAAGAACTTTCGGTAGCGCACCCAGACGGAAAGCCTTTGAAAAGCCCGATGACGAATTACAAGTATCGCAAGAATTATACGAAACCGGGGACGCTTCAAGATTTTCCGAGGAAGAAAAAAGTTCGATGCATTCTTCCAGGGAGACTGGTAGTTTGTTTGGTTTTTCCGGTATGACGAGAGACAGGTCTAAGAATGGGTCGGGTTTAATGGTGAAGGAACCGCAGCCGAGACAGGAGATCTATAGGGATGACGGGGGTTAGATGTGTTTGAAATGCAGGGACAACCCAGGGGATCTCAAGACAGAGGCCAATGCATACCTTGTTCCAGAGGGTTCCTCCGAATATTCGGTTAATAATATTATCTTCAAGATCTATAAATTCTTTAGATTCTTCGATTTTATTGTTGAAAATTTCTTCTTGCATTCTCTCTAGAGCACACTTAGGGGGTGTTAGTACAGTGATGGAAAAATGGAGGATGGAGGAAGAAGATCTTACTCGCAAAAACTCCTGTGCATCTTGCTGCTCATATCTTTCTTGAAATAACGGTAACAATGCAGCCACTGCACCTGTAAATGCATATGGGCTTACCACATCTGCCAAACGTCTTGATGCTCTTCTGTTCGTAGGGGTTTCAACATCTGATGTAGCCTCCCCGCACATTGCCCATAGTAGTTTCGAGAATTCGTTGCACAAGTTACTTCTCGAAGATTAGCTCCAATTTTCCGAATGTTGCAGTTACAATGGAGCAAATGGGCAATATTTGTGCAAAATAGGGAACATACACATCAGGCGGTACTGTGAAATCCTCCTCCAATTGTGCAGCTCTCCTTGTCCTAGGTCTACTAGTTCTAAGCGTCACCTGCACCGCAGTATCTTCCAACGAACTCTCCCTAGCACTCTCAGGACTTGGTAGCCGTCTCGACAAAAAGTATTCCCGTAGTGGTCCTGTATGTGCCAATGCTTGAATCACAGCATTGTTGTAACAAGTGTTTCCCAAATTTTTGAGACCGACGACTCTAGCACGTTTTGCGGCAGGTAGAACAGGAGAGGTGGTACGGGCACGTTTTTTGTTGGCAGGAGAGTCGACGTCGTCTATCATACTGGTAGTGGATTCGGGGGGAGAAGGAACGTGTGTTGGTAGTTGTTTCGGGAGTTGATCCTTCGAATTATTATCGTCGGAGAAGAAGGAGGAGGTAACAGAAGGAGCGGGACTCGGGAGAGAATTCGGGGGGTTTGTGATCATTTCAGGAAACTATTCACTGTCAACTTATTATCTTCTTTTTTTTAATTTTTTCTTTTTTTTTGGCATTGCTGTAACATAAAAGGAAAGAAAAAAAAAACAGAACAAACGCACTTTCTGAGTATAATTGTAAGGAGATGTTGCAGCCGTAGCAAGCATTTTCGTATGGATGCTGCTGCTTGTTCGAAAAGAAAAATAAATCGGCTTGGTGTCGAAGAGTACTTTGTAATTGAATGGCTCCTCGAGATGTAACTCTCCTCGTTACTCTGTAAAGCTCGATTGTGGTGGCGGGGCAGGCAGCAGGACAGTCCGCTCGTGCGACCCAAACCCCGAGCTTGCCAACAACGGGTGGAACAGAGGGACAGGGACGGGGACGGGGACTGGGACAGGATGGGGTTCTGCTGTGCTGCAGGTGCCGTAAAAGAATGGGATCTCCGGGAGGTGATTGAGTGAGTTGTCGACGAGGGGTTGTGGAGAGAAGTGAAAGCGTAAAAGAGGAAAGAAAGAAAGAACGAACGAAAGAACGAAAGAAAGAAAGAAAGAAAGAAGGGAAAGTGAGGAAGGAGCACGAGACGACGAACGACACTTCACTCTAACCGCTGGATTAGATTAGAAGATGATCAGTAGTTAGAATAGAGTAAGTGAGTATGTTAGTAAGTAAAAAAAAAATTATTCACTTGGAGCTGGAGCTGAGCTGTTCGACACAAGTTGCAGTTCCAGTTCGTGTGCTCCCAATCAATAAAGGTAACGAAATAAGGCTGCTGCTGGCTGCTGCTGGCTGCTTGTTGCTGCGCGCTACTTAGCTGCCTGGGTCGCT
The DNA here is from genome assembly GCA_024516155.1 of Pyronema omphalodes. Lineage (NCBI taxonomy): Eukaryota > Fungi > Ascomycota > Pezizomycetes > Pezizales > Pyronemataceae > Pyronema > Pyronema omphalodes. The sequence continues at coordinate 764,272 of JAJJXM010000013.1, forward strand.
GAGGAGGGACAGGGTAAGTTCTCCGAGCCCGATAGAGTACACGATCCCCCCGGGGCGAGGGGGGATGGGGGAGGGGGGAGGGGGGAGCAGCGCCCAGACAGAAAGTCACATGGCGATCGCCGACCAGTGTATAGTCAGCTGGTGATGAGAGCTGGACAGAGCGATAGCGAACAGCGAACAGCGAAGCCACAGCGAAACCAAAACCAAAACCCATCAAAGCCCCCGCAGTTTACATCACCATCACCATCACCAACCCATCATACGTATTCCCAACCTAACACAAAATCCCACAAAATCCCACACAAAGCCTCAACACAACCGAAAAATCAAATGAAGAAAGCCTATAAAAAAAGTATATAATTCCACTCCATTTTCCCCCGGGTGCCCTCTATCTCTACATACAATATAATACTATCTCCAAATCCCCTTCAGATATTTCCCCTCGATTAAATTCCCTAGAGAATGTATGGTATGGTTTAATTAGCACACATCTTGTACGAATCAAGAAGAAAGATTCCGATAGTTGCTGGTTCTGCAATTCCGGAAAAAGACAAACCCGGGGACACCTGTTTAGCGAATGTAAGGCATTAAAGAGAAATCTCTTGATGTTGAAGAAGAAGGTTGAGAAAGTGAAGGGGAAGAGAATGAATCGAGGGACGAGGATGAACGTGGTGGATTTGTTCCAAAATGAACGGGTGACAGGAGATATATTAAATTTTCTGCAACGGACAGGTGTAGGAAAGAGATTGGAGTAGGATACCATAAAGGTACCGCTCGGAATTAGATTTAAACGAAGGTTTTTGTTCTTGGTGATTTATTTCACCATTGTTTTTTTTTCCTTCTTTTTTGTCGGTGTTGATATTGTTTTCTTTTTCTCTGTTCTTTGTTTTTATCCCAATCAAGTGGATATCAGGGGTAAAGGAGATCGGGGGACCCCATAAGGTGGCTAATTTCACGAGGACGGGTATTGGGTATTTTGTTGTTTTTTCCTGAATGGGTCTTTTAGGCCTCGGTCAGCGTATGATTCAATAAATAATAAAGTATGATCTGGAATGAAAAGGAAGAAACTATGACGGGATAATGAGGATAAGGGGATATAATTTCCACAGGACACAGAAAAATCAATTCGATATACACAGGATATCAGATATCAAATAGACACCCCAAGCCCTTAGATACTCCAAGTCTTCAAGTCTCTAGCAACTCCAAGCCTCCTATCAAACTCCAACCCTTTCAACAAACCTTACAATAAACCAAAGCCCCACAAAATCCCCACCGCTAAAAATCCCCACCAAATTCCGTCGCCATAACACATTCCACCATTCCATAAATTCCAGCCGATATTCCAGCCTCGTTATCAAACCCAACCTCCCCCAATCCTTTTAAGATATATTACTATAAAGAGTTTACAGAGGGTACATCTAGAAGGGATACTTTAGGGATTTTAAGAATTTTTGATATGACTTGAACTGAACATTCCCAACCTTAAGGTTATAACGTATACCACAGTCTAGATACATTTCGAGGCTTTATCTTTACCTTGAAGTCTTGGTGGGATATACCGCTGAGCGTAATTCATTTGGGGCTTGTTGCGATGGTTTTGGGATGGTTGGGATAGGTTGGGATAGGTTGGGAGTGTTATGATGAAGTGATGGAGTGATGGAGTGATGCCAGGGTTGGGAACTGCAAACTGGGAGCTTGAGCTGGAGTTGGGAACTGGGAGCTGGGAGTTAGAGCTGGGAACTGGGAGCTGGGAGTTGGAGCTGGTGGATTTGTTTATATATGTTATATATGTTATGGGAAATCGATAGGAGATATTGTAGGTTGCTGTAGGTTGTTGTAGGTTATATATGTTACCTATGTTACCGTATATATATAATTCAAAGAGTGGAGCTGATAAAATTAACATAACCAACCTTCAACCTCAAACCACCAATCCCAAGCATCAACCCCCAACCCGCCCAAACATCAAGTCTCAAAAAGCCAGAAAGCCAGAAATCTAAAGCCAGAAACCAAAAACCAAAAAGCCAAAAAGCAAAAAGTGGAAAGAGATAAATAACGAAAAATATTTTATAATTTTTTCCAATTCCATATTTGTCTCCATCCATACCACAAGAAAAAAAAAGAAAAAAAGAAAGCCCTTTTTTTTATACAAGAACCGACGCCCCGCCCTATTTTTTCTCCTCTACCCAACCGCTATAAGTGTTTCCATATTGTACATGTTGCTCTATTTTTCCTCTATCCCACTTGCGCCTAGAACCTCCCACTTGCGCTGAGAACCTCCCACTTGCGCTGAGAACCTCCATACGCCCATTGTAGATCCACCGTAGACTTTTCCTTCGTCGTGCTCCGAATTCGAAATCAACTGTAAATCCACCTCCTCCAGGCCCCCTTTCCCCCCTCACCCAGCAAATCCCCTCCTCCGCTCCTCCCCTCCATCGCCAACCACTTCCAAGCCATTACCTAACCCTACAAAGCAACTGGCCCCCAATCCTCCTCTCAATCGCCTCTCTAACCTCAAACACGCCTCTATCCGTTCCCAAAAACAAGCACTCTCCAGGTCTTAAACCCTTAACATAACCCTCCTCCTCCCCCTTAACAATTCTTTCCAACTGCTTAACGCCCATCCAAATCCTCTGTTTCGGTTTCGACACCAACCTGAATTCCGAGAGCACAGGTTCATTATCATAATACTTCAACCCCAACCAAAGTCTTCTAGTGGCGACATTCTCCTGAGTAGTGGGGACGAAAGTTTCATCAGGACCGGCGATAGATCCTCTTGTGACGGAGGATAGGAATCCCTGGTCTTGTAGGCCGAGCATGAGCTTCAAGATAAGACCGCTGGCTGGGACGCTGGTTGTGCCGAGACGCGCTTTGGAGCAGTTTTGGAGGTGCGAACATACGGCGGCGAGGTTGACGAGTGACATTGTCGTGGATGCTGGGCTGCGTGGTCGGTGCGGTGCTGCGGTGTTGGCGCGGGGCCGTGGTTGTGTGGGCTCGTCGTGGTGTATGGTGTTGCGGATAAAGTTTTGGCGCGGGTGTGGGGAGGCCGGGTAGTTGGTGGGGAGGCTTGGCGAGGAGCTGGTAACCGGGGGTGCGCGGGGAGTTGGAGAGGGAGGAAGGAAGGGTTGAGATTGGAGGTTTCTGATTGACACGGTGGAAAGATAGTTCATAGATATTATATTGTTCATAAGATTTTTTACAATAAAATTACGGATACCCGTAAAGCTTTTTTTTCTGTTTGTTCATTTTAAAACGCGACAAAATAACTCTTTGCAACAACCAAATACTACTAGTTTTTTTTTTTTGTTTTTTCTGATTTTTCTAAGCAAATAACCCAAATAGATAAGACAAATTTCGACAGTAATATATGAAAAATTCCAAAATATGAGGAAAAGAAATGAAAAAACAATTCGTGCGGGTGATTCTAGAACCTTCAAAACCCGGGGAGTAAATGGTGTGCATATAAATCTCTCCCAGACCACGCACATCCCACCCCTCCCACCATCCCTCCTCCCCCAATCGGCCTTTCATCAGCGTCTCCTGGAAGTTGTATCGATCGCGGGTGCATTACAGCAAGCCAGCGTAAGGGGAGTTCCGTGGACAAAGAAATGTTTTCAGCCCGGGCCTAAAGAGTACTCATCCTGTATAATGAATAAACAGGGAATTTTCCACAGTAGAATCAAGGTTCCCAGAGCTTTCCTTTTCCACGGGCAACACCGCCGGTGTGACCTCCGCGAGTAGTCGGTGATCCACGAGAGAAGCCATCAGCACGAGAAGAAAGACTCTCGCCGCGAGGGGAGTAGTTGTTCCGATTGTTGTCACCACGGGGTACACTCTCTCTATCGTTGTAGCTGTCTGCGCGAGTCAAGATGCTCGGACTACGGAAGGTGTCAGTACGGGGTGAGCTAGCATCCCGCGGTGAGCTGTTTGCACGAAAAAGAATACCACGAGGCACACCACCAGCACCGCGACCAAAACCATCACTGCGTCTAGAACCCTCGCGACGAGAAGACTCATTCCCAATAGGAAATATCTCCCTATGCGGAGTTCTCTCAGCCCGAGGCGAAGTATTTCCTCCACGACAGAAGCTGTTTGGATCGATGATTTGAACTGGCTCAACAGGAGCTTCCGTCCGTTGCGGTTCCGCCCCACCACGACCACGACCATTCTTCTCCCTCTCAAGAGGTACCAACTTAGCAAGCTCTGTTGTGGTATAAGTAGGAATTCCGAAGCTCTTTGCCCATTCGTACAAGTGCATGTCTGAGTCATCTCTGTCTTTCCTATCGTTTGTAACGAGAATAATTTTGCCGATTTGTTTGAGCTGCTCATCGTTGAGACGGTGAATAACGCAGTTGAGGATTTCCTTCATTTTGTTTGTAGGCTCATGTTCTTCGTCGCTACTAGAATAAAAAGTGGAAGCTAAAGAGGCCTTTCCAGCGATTGGAGCTGCAGCAAGACATTCGGCCCAAGTACCGTATTTCAAGTTCGGGGCCTGGATAGTAACACCACTCTTCACGGTGCCCTGCATTACGCGGTCAAAGTAATGAATAGAACGGCGAGCCATTTGGGACATGGAATCAGAACCCTTCTTAAGCTTATCGAGAGCGTTAAGAGCTGGTTTGTTAGCTAGGTGTATGTCACCAAACTGCAAACGGCGACTTACTAGTAAAGGGCACAATGACATGAATAGACTTAGCATCGATACGACGCTGAAGGCCAGTAATATCTTCGGTCAAAACGGTCTCATCACAGACACAGTAATAAATCTTCTTAACAGGAGGACGACGGTTGGTGATGCTGTTGGCTTCTTCTTCCAACGCTTTGACTTTATGTTCAAGAAGTGCGAGGGCTAACTTCTCCCCGAGACCTGGTAAGCCCGCGGGTTTGGGCGGTTTGGGCGGTTGCTCTGGAGCTGTCTGAGGCGAGGTAGAAGAAGTGGTTGTTGTATTCGGTGACATCTTCAAACATCTTCTTGTGCTGTCGTCGCGGGTTCGGGTATTTTGGGGAGCGGCTATGCTGGACGGTCGCGGTGGGTGGGCGAGGCGAGATGCTGGGGATTAAATATGTTGTTGCCCGACTTTCGAGTGGGGAGGGGGGTGGTAGTTGATAATAAGTGGTGGACACCGTCGCGGTTACAAAGATTATAAAGGTGAGTGGTGTGTCGGTGGATGGAAAGACGGAACGAAGCCTGGACGAAGCCCAGAGGAAGCCTAGAGAAGCCTAGGGGAGAAGCCTAGAGGAAGCGAAGTTGGAAGCACCGAAACACACTCGAAGCCGCAGCGAAGCAGTTGAAAGCCGCAGCAAAAGCACAGCGAAGCCGCAGCTGAAACTTGAAACTCAAAATCGCAGTTGAAAGCGCGAGAAATTCACAGGGAAACCAATATTCTAACCGGACCCAAACAAGTTGAATTTCAACCTCTTCAAAAAAAAAAAAATATAACAGTCTAGAATTCCCCGATTATTGATTTCGACTCATCGTTCTCAGTCTTTTGAAGCTTTTCTAGCGCCGTGTATGATGCGTTTAGAACCTTGGGCGGCATGGGGTATGGGGCTATTCCATGCTTGTCTCATTAGGCGCCTCAATGAATTAAAAAAAAAAAAAAATTGAAAAGGTATAGGAATTCAAATATTTCATAGTATTCCATTGACATCCAGAATCGGAAGAAGTTGGAATTCTCGACTCTGGTCGTAGGTAAAGATATAGATAGAATTAACTTCGCCCTTTCCAAATTCCTGAGGCTGTGTGAGGCTGTGTGAGCATGGATATATCTACTATGTATGGTAATAAAGAATAATATTCTTTCTCTCCCTTACTTAAACTTGTAGCAGAAAGGACATATATCAAAACTTCTTGCGAATGGAAGAGGTAATGGAAAAGAGAACTAGATTGACGGAATATTTATTATACTGGAACTGTAGTTTAATTTGCTAAACAGTCTGAGTGATATCAATCAGTAAACCTACGGTCCTGCCATTACCTACGGTCCCATCCTATCATTTTGTTCCGCAGACGAGACATGACCGTATAGCGGCCATTCTTCTGAGTTTCAGACGGGACCGGACGACCACTTATGGTCCTGCCCGGACCGTCGTCTTGAACGGACCGTAGTGAGCCCTGCTGTGATGGACCTGTACTTGTACATCTACAGTCCGCTTGCAATGATCCCTCAGCCTGGTCTCTATTATTTACCTTCTTCTCTGTTAATTTCATCTGTTTCTCTAACTTTTTGATACTTCCCTTCAACTCAGCATTTTGACCTTGAATCTCCAGCTCCCTAGCATCCGCCATCATCATCCGTACCGAAGAAATCCTCATTTCCTCCTCCAAGTTGACTACCCTTCGATTCAGCTCCTCATTCCTCACCTTAAGAACCTGTTTCTCACTATCAAAAACCATAGCATTGCGATACTTCCCCCTCAGCTCCACAAGTCTCCGTATCAAAACCCCATTATCGCAGCATAGCTTATAATTAGCATCCTTCAGCTCCACGTTTTTCGCTTTCAATTTCTGATTATACTTCATTAACAAACCCTCAATCTCCCGCTTTAGCATCACCGAGTCCCGTAACTGTTTCCGTGTCTGTTCAAGTTGCTCCACGAGACTATTGTTTTCATTCCGTAGAACTTGGTTGCTGTCAATAGCTGCAGTTAAATCAGAATTAAATTTCTGCATCTTAGTCTTAAGATCATCTTGCTCTTGGTTATCCGATAAGGCTGCTGTATACTTCGCTTGAAGCTCGTGGATTTGATCAAGTAACCCCTTATTGATGGATCGTAGGATCTTATTGCTATCCTCGAGCTTGTATATCCGGCGGGTATATTCTTTGATCTTGGATTTTAACCCTTCTTTCTCCGTAGCCTTTCCTTTATACTTATTGAGCTTGGTGCGATAGTCGTTGTCGCTGGGTACTGAAGAACTGGACGCTATGGAGTTAGATGAAACAGAGGTATTATAACTACTGTCCTCCTCCTCCTCCTGCTTCTCAGTCCTGTGCGTTTTCTTTCCCCCTCCCCGAGTTGCAGCTTCTATATTCCCCCCCTTCATCTCAACCAGCTGCTTCACCAACCCATCATTAATACCCCTCAAAATCCCATTCCCATCAACCGCCATCGATAATTCATCAGCAAGCCTCTCAACCTTCTCCTTTAATTTCTCTAGCTCTGAATTCTTCATCATTGCCTCGGTATACTTTCCCTGTGAATCCTGAAGCTTTTGCTCTTGTGGATGGTTGGGATTTAGTACCGGTTGAGAATTTTGGTTAAGGAGGATGGTGTTGTGTTGAAGTGGTGTTGGGATATGTTGTAAGTTAGGACTGTGGGGATTGGTGGGATTGGGTAATATCTCTAGCTGATATAACTGGTGGTCGATATTGTTGGCTGGTAAGTTATTTTCAGAATTAGAGCCGAGGAAAGACGGGACTCCTTCATGATTTGATAATAGTGCTGCTAATTTTGTATGATATTCTGCTTGATTTTCTGGTAATAGAGAAGCTGGAATCTCCGGTAATAACGCCGCTATTGGTTTCTCAAATTCCCTGGCATTGGATTCCGTCATGTTTTCATACCCAGCTGTGGGAGAAACTAGAAGCTCCTCATCATCCATGGAAGATTTTCTTATCCCCTCGGCTTTCTGCTTGCCTTTCTCCATCTTTAGCGGCTTATCATTTCCTTTTGATCCCTCATATGGATTCTGTGATAGTTCATCAATTAAAAGCTCGAATTTCAGTAAAAGATTCCTATCCCTTATCGCAATTAGCAGAGCGTCAAGATCATCAATCTTCTCATAGTCAGCCACTAAGGGAGCATTTTGGGCCCGTAGCTTGTCTTTATATCCAGCCTCAATTTCTGCCGAGGTGGTCATAAAACCGACATTCCGCGCCTCTTCAGCTTCGTCTGGAAGATTTATAACGGAATTATATCTTCTTCGCAAATCATTTATCTGCAGCATCAACGTATCATTTTCAGGCGCCGGATTCCTGCTGTCGGTGTTCGTTGGACCGGTTCCTGAATCACCGCTGGAAACTTTGTCGACTAATTTCTTCCCTTTCGTCTCCTTGCTGGAATCGTCAAATCCCAGACCCTGAACTTCCCTGGATTTAACTTCCGCTAATCCTTTCAATATCTCCCTATCATCATCCTTTTCATCCTCCCTTCTCTTCGCCGTTTTTTCCCGCTTTTCGACCCCACTATATTCATAATCCCCATAGCCCCCATCTTCAATAACCTCATCTCCTAACCCTTCATCTTCTACTACACTCCCCAGCACCTCATCAACCTCCCCAACCTCATCAACCTCCCCAACCTCATCAACCCCAATGACATCCCCCAAACCATAACGCAGCATACCCCCCCGCCTTATCTCATCGTCTGGGAGTAAAGAGCAGATGTGATAGTATTGGGAAAGAGATTTAGAAACTAGATGGTCGTCTTTAGCTCCGGTACGGAGATCTGGAATCGGAATCGGATTTTGATTTGGATTTGAGGAGTCTTGTGAATGAGGAGAGAGGTGTGGAGGGGGAGGGTATGGAGAGGGGTATGGGATGGTATTATGAGTTACGTCTTTGCTGTGGATGGAAGGGTTGGGAATAGCGGGGATACCTGGAATACCTGCAATACCTGCAATACCCACAACCCTACCACAAGACCCGACATTCCCCGTACAGTTAAAACTTCATACAAGTAATTAGCCACGAATCCGCGCGCAAAACAAAGACCAAACCCCTCAAAAACCAAGATTGGGGGGGGGGGGTGTGAGGGTTGAAGACATACCCATTCTCCAATCCCCTATGCTCCAACCAGAGTTCATCAGTAACAGCCTGTCCCATATCCTCGCAATAAGGGGGTTTATATCCCCTTAATCCGGGAATTGGTTTATTTTTATTTACAGTCCCTAATTTAACAACGACCGGATCATCTAGGGACGCAATACCAGTTTCATGGGTATCGTCGGGGAAGTTATAGGTGCCTTGATCGATAGGGGAGGGTGGTGGTGGGGGTTTCAGGTTGCTGGTATTCGCGAGAGTGGTGGGGTTGTGATGTGGGGGGTTGGTAGGTACTTTATGCTTGGAGTCTGGGAAGAACTCTTGCGCGGATTGCTTGGAGTTGGAGTTGGGGTTGGGGTTGGGGTTGGGGTTGGGGTTACTGGGTTGGGTGGCTTGTGATCCGGGGGGTTGTGAGATCATTGGAAAAGTGACTTTATCGATAGATAATGTGAGCCAGGGTGCATGAGTGTTTGAGGGGAGAGACCTGCTGGGTGGCTGGTGCGGCGACTCCGTTGGTGGGTTGGGATTTAAAGATGGTTCTGGGTTGAGGTTAGTACAGGAACTTTAATTACTAGAGTTTGGTGTTTTGGTTTTACCAGCCATGGGGAAGATGTTGCGAGTTGGTGATGAATGATGATGTAATTTGACTATATGTAAGAATACGGCTTTAACAGTGGAATTATAGAGGTGGTATGGTGGGTGATTAATAAGATATTTGCGGGTTTTATAGGAGGAATATTCAAGTGGTCTGTCTGGGTGTGATAGAGAAGATTGTTCACGGGGATACGATTATACGAAACGTCATTGGATACCTGTGTTCAGCTTGGGGACTTACAAGCTACAGGGGTGAAGGGCGTTTTGGGATTGAGTTCTAGGCTTTTCGTGGTCAAATTGACTGGGGGTAGGATATGTATGGTGTTCTCGGTTGGGGTGTAAACCGTGCGTTGGCTATAATATTGTGTTGGAGTGTAGCCTGGCCAGATTTGTTGCGAAAGTTTTACTTTTTCACAATAGAAAAGTCAAAGGAGTTCTACTTGAATATTAGAAAAAAGAATGCGTTTGACCAGATGCGAAGTTTCATGGCAGGCGCTATAAAGCTCTAGGAATAATATTGCTGTAATGTTTAACCAGAGTTGATTTTCTTGAGTATCTGAACTCGATTTATATTGTTCAAAAAGATTTTAAAGACAATCTATGTAGATTTAGAGTAACATATCTACGGGATACCATCTGAAATACACGCAGATTGGTTCGATATCCCCTTAGAAAACGGTTACCATGAATTATCCATTTCTTCAAGAAATACATATAAAATATCATCAATCATCATATTACCTATTGCCATCATTCATCATATTACCTATTACCAGCACATCATATCATCATATCATCATATAATCATTCCTCATCCACAACACAAACCGCACCCCCTAATACTCCTCATACCTCTCCCCATAAATCCCCTCACCCCTCCTCCTATCACTCCTACTAGCACGACTACTCCTATGCATTCTCCTCGGTCTATCGGGATACTCGACAAAAACCTCCTCCTTAATCTCCGAAGGCGGCGACACCAACAACACGACCTGCTGATTCCTCCTATAAACCAGCCAAGCCAGTAACGCCGTACCAAAAAACAGCAGGACATTAACCAGGGCCAACCCCCACGCCGCCTTCAAAAGCGCACAATTCCCCGCCTTATCCCAAAACTGCTGCTGTGGCTGATCCGAGATCAAAAACCCAGGATCACTCAACCGTCTTCCATCAACAGTGTAATAATAAGTCCGAATCACTGCTCCGCATTCGTAATTGGCTAGATTGGACGTAATGCTAATCCCGGCGATTAATCCCCCGACAATTAATATGTCCCAGAAGGTTATCCAGAGTGCGGTGTTGTGTGCTCGGAGAACTGCGATTAGGATGCAGAAGGACCAGATGCTGCTGAGGAGGAGGATTAGGAACAGGATTACGATGCTGGCGGGGGTCGGGTGTGTGGAGGATTGGAACCTGTGGGTGTTAGATGCTGGATTTTTGGTATCGATGGTGGATCGAATAAAAAAGATCTGGGGTAATTTGGTGGTTGCGGGTGTGGACATCGGGGGGGGGGGGGGGGGTGGGGGTATCGGGCACAAGAGGACGGAAAGCATAACCACCACCCACCAGCTCAAAACCGCGGCCATCAAAGCCCAAGCCGGTACCAACGTCAATATCTGCAGCACCCTCAAAGCCGTATGAGCATTAAAAGCCATATTATCCGAACGCCGACCGTCCATCATAATTTCCTATCTTCTTTATTTCCGTATCTTCCGTTAACGAGTGATCCTCCGTGATGGTGATGGTGTTGACAAGATGTGACGGATAGCAATTGTCAGCTGGCACTAAGAAGATGGAATTTAAAACCAAGAGGAAAATTGGGGCGAATTGCGGATTTTTTAAAGATTGCTATCAATGGCACGGTAATGTGACGTCGATGAAACTGTGATTGGTTTCCCGGCCTGGGGAATTTAGGAGGAAGAGGGAAAAACTGGAAGATGGGGATCGACATGATGATATGACGATATGTTACACGGGGATAGCAAGGAGGGAAATGATTGATGGGTGATGGGGGTTGCTTGCGTGTTTTGTAGACGGATGGGAATAGCTGCAGAGATATAGGGACTGGTGGTATGCTTGCATGGCTGTTGTGGGAAGTAATTATATAGTACTTGGATGATTTTTGGTAGTGATGGTTTTTGAGTTTCGGTGCTTGTTCTGCAGTTTCTGTTTCTTGTGACGTGAGATACCTCATGGTAGAACCTAGAGATGATACCAGTGGTGTAAATACAACCCATTGAGATTCATTCCTCTGCTCTTACGAGGACCTACACCTACCTCCAGTATATCACCATCATTCCACTTCCATCAAAGACACAAAAGCCGAGTACCCTGTCATGTCATGTCGCAGCGGCCTCTGTATACCGAAACAATTCCTCACAGTACATAGAATCCAATCCGCACAAGGATTCTTAGCCAGGGCCTGAACCTGAAACAGCAGTCAAGAAACCAGAAAAAAACATATTCCCAACCTACATAAAACCATCCTTGCATCCTGCATCTGCAACATAGCCCAGTTCTTTTAGCAACAAAGACTGAAAACCCTTGCCCTATATCCTGGAACTTCAGTCGTTGTCGTATACATACATGCCGTATTTTCTGTTTTGCCGGTTAAACACATATCATATCACCATAACCACTAGTTCAGTAGTTGAATATCAACAAATTACTTCCTGAGACCAAGTTTGTAACCCTCATTCCCCAAGACGGTGATGAAAAAAACAAAAAAAAAAAACGGTATGGCACAGAGTATGGCACAGAGTATAGAGATTTTGATAGAAGGGGTTTATAAACGCTTCCCTACGAAGGGAGATGGAAAAAAAAATAAAAAGGTATGTATATAACAATATAACAAAATAAACAAAAAGGACTCATCATACATGCTACAACCTCCGCGTCTTCACTACTCCCTGGGTATATCTCCACCAGCCCCATCAACCCACCAACCCATCTCCAAACCCCAAATCTACAACTTAACACCGCCCCTCTTAATCTTCGCAAACTCCTCCGTCCCAAACCTCCTATACCCCTCTCCATTAACAGGGCACCAAAAGCAATTTTCCAGCGCACCTTCCCCAACCCCCTCCTCCTGCAACTTCCTCTTCACAATCTTATTATTCCCCGTTCTCTCCAGCTCTTGTACAAACCTAACAAAAATCGGCCTAGCATATTTCGGCAACTTCTTAGTCGTATCCTCAAAGTTCCTTACGACATGTTCCATATCGAACCCATTTTTCAGGACAACAGCAACACATCCAGCTCTTCCTTCATAGCCCGGTAACTGCACTCCATAAACCGCGCATTCCTCAACCGCAGGATCAGTTCCCACCACAGCGGCAACTTCCGCAGTTGATACGTTCTCTGATTTCCAGCGGAAGGTGTCACCGATACGATCAAGGAAATACCAAAGACCATCAGCATCTCTTCTTTGCAGGTCGCCGGTTCGGAACCATGCATCCCCTTTCGTAAATACATCACGGAGGATTTTTGATTCCGTGGCTTGGTCGTTACCGAAGTAACCTTGGAATTTCGATTTGATGTTGTTGGGGTCTAGCTTCCAGATCAATTCTCCTGGTTCTCCGGGGGCGGATTGTATACAAAAGCCAGTTTTAGCATCTCGTAAAGGAAGCTCCGTGTCGATGTCGAGCTGGATTAATCGGGTTGTGGTACCGAGGATAAGGTTTGTGATAGGACCATTTTTTCCGACTGCGCCGAATCCATGTTCTCCTTGTTGCAAGTGCCAGGATCCGGAGGTTCCTTCGGTTGAGGCGTAGAATTCTGCTACTGTAGGAATTCCGAAGCGGTCTTTGAAGGCTTTCCACACGTCTGGTCGGAGACCATTTCCGAAGGCGATGCGCAGGTTATGGTCTTTATCCGCATCCGAGGGTGGTGAGGATAATAGGTAGCGACAGGTTTCGCCAACGTATTGGAAGATAGTTGCTCCGCTGCTACGGATCTCGGGAAGGGTATTACGGATGGAGAATTTATGACCGAGGACTAGGGTACAGCCGGCGGAAAGAACGTTGTTGACACCTAGGATTGCGGCGGAGGAATGGTAGAGAGGCATTGAGGTGTAGAAACGGTCTGAAGATTTTAGGCCCATCCAACGAGGACAGAAACCGGTGGAGTAGTTGATTTTCTGCCAGGAGACAATAGCAGCTTTTGGCATACCGGTTGTTCCAGAGGTGTAGATAAGCATAGCAGGATCCGGGAGTGTAATATCATTTCTGTCAGAATCGGGAGGACGTTCAGAACGCCAAGTAGAAACGGCGGAAATGGTGTGAGTGTCGAAGATGATGATTCTTCTCCCATTCTCTTCAAGAGCAGCTTTTGTCTTTTCATCATTCAAGACATGGGCTACTTCTTCATCTACAATAAGTAGAGATGCAGAGGACTTGTTGAAGCAATGCACCAACCTCTCCCCCTCTAGATTATAATTCAAGAATGCCGGAATAGCTCCTAATGCCCATAAGCCAAGCCATATCCATAAAAAGCTGGGCTTATTAGTATAATCCATCGCAACAATCTCCTTCTTCTTCACCCCATGTCTCTCTTTTAACCAAGTAGCATGCTTCAAAACAACCTCATAAGCTTCCTTATAAGTCCATTCCTTTCCCTGATAATGCAAGAAACAGCGATTATGGACTTTAGGAGATTTATCCAAAGCCCGCTGTTCCAGTCTGTAGAATGGTGATAGTGTTCCAAAGCGCTCTTTCAAGTGCATAGACGCCACAGCGGCAGTCAAGGGATAAACCAGGAAGAAATCATGTGTGAGGAGGAATTTAGCATCGAGATAAGACCAGGCGGCTACGGCGGGGATGATAGCGGTAGGAACTGCGGCGGCAGCGATGGCAGCGGCGGCGGCTAATACGTCGAGAGTTATTAACAACATTCGCGGGGTTTATGGTATGTATGGAGCGGGGAGTGGGGGAGTGTATGGACGGTGGAATAGCAGAACGGCAGTGCGGCAGGGCGGATGTGGAAGTCGCGGGAAAAGATGCTCTGTTCTGTTCTGTTCCCCGTTGACGCGATATACAGCAACACGAATGATGATGATAAGAATTCAAATGCAGCTTGTGGAACTTACCTTCCATGGTTTGTGTGGCGAAGAATTCTATTGGATGAAGGTTCGCTGGCTATGTAGATAGCTGCAGATGCAAACTGTACTCTGATGATGATGAAGCGGCTACGTGCGCGCTGGTTTATGTTGTGGAATGCGGTGTATCGACGTATGTATCGGTGTATCCCAAGTCGACGTATCTCTAGTCGAAGCCAAAGTCGAGAACCAAACGATCCGAGGGTTCGAGGTAGGTACTTGTAAGTTTCCTGAGGTAAGTTTCCCGAGGTATCCCAAGTTCCAAAGTATATTTCGCGATTGAAATCGACAAGACGTGACGTGACAGTAAGTAAATAAGGCGTTATAATGTATCTATCTGTATCTGAAGCTTCCACGAGCTTATATGGTGCCAGACTCCGGTATATGAAAGTTTCCGAAAGTGCAGGATGTAAGGCCTAGGTCTGTCGGGACTCGATCCTATATCACGTCGAAGCTGAGGCTGAGCTTAGAAAAGTGTATCTGTATCTGTATCTGTATCTGCCGTCCTTGATATTTAGGGGTCTCAATGCGTATAAGTTTTCCGACGCGGTCCAAGAAGTCCAAGAAGTTCAGGAAGTTCGGGATGTCCAGGAAATTCGAGAATCCTCTATTCCAAGAGAAGCAGAAGAAGAAGAAGAAGCTTCAACCAAAAAGAAGGAAGCAGACAGGCCGACAGAGACAAATAGCCAACGACCAAGAAGAAAAGTAAGAGCAAAGCAAAGCAGCGCAAAGCAAAGCAGTGCAAAGTATAAGCTCCCCCCCTCCCCCCTCCCCCCTCCCACTCCGCAAACGCAGGACCCACCCACCCACCGCGTCGCAGCCTCGCAGCATCGCCATCACCGTCACCTTCACCGTCACAACCGCGTGCCGAGGTATGTTGCGGCCTGCCAAGCGCGCTTTTTACTGCAGCCCTTTGAAAATTAATGGTGTGGACCGTTTGCCATGTGGTGCCGGATGCATCGGTGATTCCGATCGGAGTTTTGGAAGTTGCGGAGTTGCGGAGTTGTGAGATTGCGAATTTGCGGATTTGCGAGGAACTCCGGCGCTAAAGGAGAATATGTACATACCTTATTCCCTTCTCATTGTATTTACTTACTTCATTTGATTATATATATAAAAAACAATTCTATTACTTTGTTTAGATATAAATATATATATATATATATATAACCGTAGACGAAACGGTACTGTATCAACGACCTCTGTCACAGTCTACTTTATTTTCTCTGCGATTCCTCCTCTTTAGGCTCCTGGATCGACTGATTGACTAATTAATTGAATGAATAATTAATTAATCGATTACCTTTTTATATCATTATTTATTTATTCCTTTTATTGTTTATTACATTTTGTTAAATTTTATTAAATTTTATTATAAATTTATTATAAATTTTCAACCCAAAAACCTTTTTCCCACTACACAAAAGTAAGGCAAAATAAAAAGGAACATTAACAGTACATTGTACATAAGCAAAAAATAAATATAAAACAAAAAACAAAAAAACAGAAGAAGATGCGAAGGAAATAAAGGGAATTAAAAACGTTAATCAAAGCAAAAAAAAGAAAAAAATAAGATGTAAGAAGTAAGCAGGAGGGAAAAAAAACCAGGCGGGAAAGAAAATCCGGCAGGAGAAAAAACACAGTGAAATGCAGTGAAAGAAAGAAAGGAACAAAAGAAAAGGATGTTATAAGAGAGCTAAGAGGAGAGGCCTTAGGTCAGGTAAGGTAATGTAAGTTAAGTTAAGGTAAGCTACATCATATGTAAAACCCTAGCTATCGTGTAGAAATCTACATATAAAATTCCAGTGTGTAAAATCCACCTGTCCAAACATATAAACCCCAACTCCAAATACATCCCCTAAATATGGTGACTATACCCAGGTATACTCACACACCAGATCCAGCACCATAACTCCTACCATCCAAAGCCTATCCATACATCCCAACCCAATCTCCAGCACCCCGAAGTAGCGAGCCATATCCCCAATGTATCTCCATTCCCTCAGCCCCATCCTTGCCCCTTGCCCTTGCCCCCTTGCCCCTTCCACGCCCCCTTCCAACCATCATACCTCGGCACAACCTGTAACCTGTAACCTGCAACTTATCAACTTATCAACCTTCACCCTCCACAGCACGTGTCTGACTGATATATACCAAAGTCTGCTGTGTATGTATGTATGTATGTATGTATGTATGTATGCATACCATATAACCAATGTAATCAATATAATCAATATAATCAATATACATATGTACTTCAACAAGAACCTACTTTCCATAGATTTCCATACGTAGTTTTAGTTTTCTATACGTAGTTTTTTATAGATTTTATACGTAGTTTTTTATAGATTCTATACGTAGTTTTAGTTTTTTGTAATTTTCATAGATTTTATACGTGGTTTTTTGATAATCTCCATACCCTACGGCACCTAGGGATGACGGGGGGGGGGGGGGGGTTTACGCGTTGGCTGTGGTTTCTGTGGTTTGCTGTGGTTTCTGTGATTTGCTGTGATGCCGATGTAACTTGCTGTGTCGTTGTCGTTATCGTTGTTGTATTTATCGTTGTTGTCGTTATCGTTGTTGTCGTTATCGTTGTTATCGTTGTTATCGTTGGTGAAGTTCTGAAGTTCTGAAGTTCTGAAAACTGGAAATTAGAATATGGAATATGTTGGCAGCTGTAGGCTCGAGTGGCGGCTGAAGAATGGCAGCCGAGGAGGCAGCTGTAGGCTCGAGTGGCGGCTGAAGAATAGCAGCTGAGGAATTTCGTTCAGCCCCATCACGGTTATGTTTTTATGTTTTTATGTTTTACCTGTTGATTCTTGATTCTTGATTCTTGATTCTAGATTCTAGATTCTGGGGTCTGGGGTCTGGGGTCTGGGGTTTGGATTGCTGGATTGCTGGATTGCTGGATTCTAGATTGCTATTCAGCTGCTTCTGAGCTTCGTGGCTTCTGAGCTCCGTGGCTCAGCAGCTCGGTATCTCAGCAGCTCGGTATCTCAGCAGCCCAGTATCTCAGTAGCTCAGCAGCTCAGCCCTATATTCTACTCGGGGATTTTACTCGGGGATTTTACTCGGGGATTCTTGCTTCTAGATTGCTGGATTCTTGCTTCTTGCTTCTGGATTCTTGCTTCCTGCTTCTTGCTTCTTGCTTCTTGCTTCTGGATTCTTGCTTCCTGCTGCTTGCTTCTTGCTTCTTGCTTCTGGATTCTTGCTTCGTCGTGGCCCGGTTGCTCAGTATCTCAGCAGCTCAGTAGCTCAGTAGCTCAGCAGCTCAGCCCTATATTCTACTTGCGATTTTGGATCCTGGATTCTACACAGCCTCCTGCTTCTACACAGCCTCCTGCTTTTACACAGCCTCCAGTTTTTGCTCACTCTCAGAGTCTCAGAGTCTCATCTTTCTAGGCCATAGATATCTCCAGGGCAGTAAGACTAGTTATCATCATTATCTTCGTTGTTATCGTTGTTGCCCTTGTCGTTGTTATAGTTGTTGTCGTTGTTGCTGATTTAACTCATACCTCTACCTCTCACCTCTCACCTCTCACCTCCAGCTTCAGCTCCAGCTACGTGAAACTTCACCCAGTAGTCAAATCCAGTCCAGTCAAATCCAGTCCAGTGTATATAATAACCCAAAAATAATATTGAAAATGATATATATATTCATTCTAAGCAAACAACAAAAACGTCATAGATAAAACAACAAACCCAAAGGTAATCCCAACTACATCAGCATAAACCAACCAAAAAATCGTACACAGCCCTCCCCTCCCCCCCCTCCCCCCCGGCACCAACCTCATACCCCCTCTACAACTTCATACCCATAACCTCATGCACCTTCATAGACTGACGAATCGACTATTCCGCCAAATTAGCCACCATCCCCCATAATCATCACCCCCAGCAGAAGAAAACTTACCAAGTCCAACATAATCTCCTCAGAACCACCTGGGATAGCATAACCCCTAACATCACGATACAATCTCTCGACCTTTGCACCCTGACCACCCTGAGTGTATCCAAGACCACCAAAGATCTGCACAGCTTCTCTAGCACAGAACTCAAAGGTCACAGTTGACTGAGCCTTTAGCCCAGCGATAGCACCACCCAATTTCAGAGCAGCTTCCTGTTCACCCATTTGTGCGCACTGATAGATCATATTCTCCAACCAATTATGGGTAGCCTCGACCTGTCTTGCCATTTGTGCGAGTTTCATACGGATGACAGGGTGTTCGATAAGTTTCTTTCCGAAAGTTTTGCGTTTGTTGGCATATTTCATGGCTTCTTCATAGCAAACACGAGCGAAACGTGTACATTGGATAATAATCCCCATACGCTCGTGGTTGAAGTTCATCATGATGACTTTGAAGCCTTGGTTTTCTTTGCCGACTAGGTTTTCGACGGGGACTTTGACGTCTTCGAAGGTGACGTAGGTGGTGCCGGATCCGTGAACTCCCATGCAGTCCATTTGTCTAGTGGTGACACCTTCGCCACGGGGGATGATGAGGACGGAGACACCACCCATACCGGGGCCTCCAGTGCGAACTGCAACTGTGAACCAGTCGCTCCAGACTCCGTTGGTGATCCATTTCTTCTCGCCGTTGACGATGTAGAATTTTCCGCAGGGAGTTTTCTTGGCTTCGCAGGTGATGTTGGCGACGTCGGATCCTGCGTCGGGTTCGGTAATCGCGAGACAAATACGTTTTTTGCCTTGGATTACGTCGGGGAGAACTTTTTGACGGAGCTCGGGAGAACCGAATTTCAATACTGGAGGTAGTCCAATGGCATATCCTCCGATGATATTCCAGATGAAGCCTCCGGATCCTGTACGGCATAACTCGTCAATGACAATGAATTCGTGGTAGAGATCCCATTTCTCGGGAGGAACGGCGGCGACACGGTAGGGTGTGTATTCAGTTGGGTATCCGAGACCGAGGAGACTATGGTTGAGCTTGTTAGCAATGTCCGTTGCAAAGAAACCCCAAACACCAGCAAAGAAAACTCACCCAGCCAAATATCCCCTACTTCCCATCTCCTCATAAATCCAAGAAGGATAAGTCTTTGCCTTATCCCAATCATTCACACCGGGTTCAATCTTCTCCTCGACCCAAGCGCGAACCTCATTTCTCAACGCGACATGAGTCTCATTGTAGTACGGGGAGAAGTACTATTTGCAGTCAGCACCATCCTTCCATCCTTCCATCCTCCCCAAGTTCTAAACCTCCAGGGAATCGACAACGACATTCACAAAGGGATATGACTTACACCCTGGTACCAAGCCGGATCACCAAAAGGAATTAAGCTTCCCGCCAACTCAAGGGGTTCATTATCCTCCTCCTTCTTCACCTCCTTCACGACCTTCTTCTCCACTTTAGGAGTCTCCGCCGCCTTAGGAGCTGCTGCAGCAACCTTACTATCTAAAGAACCAATCAAAAGATCTTTCTTGTATTTGTTCAAGATTGATTCATTGTGGTATTTCCAGAATTGTTTGGAGGCGTCTTTTCCTCCGACTCTCTGGAGGATCTTTTTTCCGCCGGGATGGGAGTCTGCGAACTGTGGGGTGAGGTGTTAGCTGCTGTTGCGTGGGATTGTAGCTGTGTTGAGCTGCTGATGCGGGATAGAGGATAGAGGAAGAGGACAAGAAAAGAGCACGAAGAAGGAAACCAACCTTGGTAACATCATAAACATCCTCATCGACGACAATCCACAAAGACTCGGGGGTCTTGTGCTCCGCAACTTCTGAGGCTTTGAAGGTTTTCGACATGTTGTATCTGTCTGTCTGTCCGTCTGTCTATCTGTCTGTGGTATGTGCCTGTCTGTGGTATGTGTGTGTCAAAGTTGCAGTCCAAGTCGAGTCGAAGTCAAAGTTAAGATATCCCAAAAGAAAGAGACACGCAGCGCAGTTGACAAGTTAACAAGTTAATAATGAAGCTGACTTATGCACCTCGACGGTTCAACCAGCATGTGAGAAATGCGGGTTGGCAGGGGTGGCTGGAAGCTGGAAGCTCGAAGTAAAGGTGGAACAGTAATCAGTAATCACGGATCCGGATCGCAGAATTCAATTCAGCGTGTTCTACATGCCACTCGGCTTCGGTCGGCATTTCTATTTTACCAAGTGGGGTGGGGTTGGATAGCGTGTTTGCGGGGAACCAGGAGCGAGGTCTGTGTACAGCTACGCTTCCTACGGATCTCTTTTCCAGAAGCTTAGATGGTGGGGAGCTCGGCGTTGCGTTGGAGTCTACAGCTTTCGGCAGAGAGCATGAACGCGATTGACATGTGATGTGAGGTCCAAGCAACACAACTCACTCGCTCAATTTATTCTCGCCATCTCCGAACAAACAAACAAATCACATGGAATAAACATTAAACATCAATCGTAGAAATACAAAAATGCAGCTTCCCTTCAACTCAACTTAGACATACAGTTGGTGATCTTCTCGGCCTGGACGAGAGCTTCACCACCAAATCTCCGATAACGAACCGATGACACGCTAAATACCCCCCCAACTAGCTTGCCCTGCCATCACCGAGTACCGGAGTACCGACAGCCGAGGCGGATCAGATGCACGTTAACGTCATGCCCATGCCGCCGCCGCGTCCAACCAGACGGACACATTTGTCAGGTGGTCACGCGTGGCACAAGAGGCTTGACAGACCATGCTCAATAAGCCACAGATGGACAGCCACACACGCAACGAGCGAAACATGGGGAATCACTCACCCTCTGAGCTTTGTAATGCAGTATTTTGTTTTATTTCGTAGCTCATTATGCCGTCCTCATCAGTTCTTTGTCCAGGCCACGTTGATCTAATTCCCACCTACTCATACGAACCAGTTTCTTTTCTTTTTTTCTTTTCCTTTGCTAGTCTCCGGAGAAAGGAGGGGGTAGGGGGAGGGGTGTCATTGAAAGGATGTAAAGTTGCATTCGATTGAGACACTTGGTCATACCAAATTTCGTTTTCGGCTTTTTTGGAATAGGAAAAAAAAGGCCGTAGAAGTACGAAGGAAATGGGTAGAGACGTATGACTTCAGATAAGTATCCTGTGCTCCAAACAAGTATGCGGCGTTATAAAAAATAGCATACTATGATAAGGGGATGGAAGATATATAAGAAGACTTTTAGGCGTAGCGGTTGGTAAAACTTGCCGATGTCGACCTACACCTCTCAATCCAAATCAAATTGGATATGGAGAAGACAGAGCACAAAGTGGTGCAAAGTAAGAATCATGTAGCAAACCGATAACCAGAGACTGCAAACGTAATCCTAAAGTCGTTCACCGCCATTAGCCTCAATAACGTATGGAAGTCGCATAGCCATTAATAGAGTCACCTATCAGACAAAAAAATGATCCAGGCATGTCCAACACTGCGATCTTTCATCTTTCAACGAAAACTTGCAAGGTTGATAATCCTTTATGATACCCCAATTTTGTCATCACTTAGGTAGGTTTCAGCCTTGCGGAGAGCTCCTGTGATTTCTAACATTTGTGTGGATGAGTGGGAGATGGAGGTGGATATGGAAGACTTACTCGTTTATGAGACGATGTTAGATAAAGTTGAGGAGATAAAGGAAGATGACTCTCAAGCACAGAAGCGTATCAGGCTTTCAGTCCCCAGCTCGTATGCAAGTAGCATATCCAGCATCACAGGTACCTATCAGACAAAAATTTGATCCAGGCATATTCAACCAAACGCAAACTTTCGTCATTCAACAAAAACTTGCAAGGTTGATAATCCATAATGATACTCATGTTTCGTCATCATTTAAATATGTTCCTGCCTTGCTAAGGGTCCCTGGGATTTATATCAGCTGCGGGGTTGGTTTAAACAGTTGAAGGCGAAGAGGAAGAGGGAGGTGAAAGCCTAACCACGGGACGAAGAGGGGGGTTTTTGATTTGATTTGATTTGATTTTCTTGAACGTTCCGAAGATGGAGGAAGTTAGAACATGGGGAGATAAAGGGGACGAGTTTTAAGTCAAGGCACAGATGCGTCGGCAAAATTTGACCGCGACAACCTCCATCTCCATCTCCGATTTGACTTCAAGCGACACGCAAAGGAGAGTAAACAGAATGGCGAGGAATACACTGTAACTTTGGGACAACTATAAAGACGGGATTAGGGATGCACACGAGATGAGCGGCTCGAGACAAGAGTTCGGATTTTAGTCTCGAGACCGACGAGACTAGATTTCCACGAAACGAGATGTCTCGAGACATTTCGAGACTTGTATACTTTATACTCTATAGGGTAAAAATATGCCTAATCAAGTGAAACGTGTATTTTTTCTACTCCTTTAATCACTCTTTCAGGTAAATCTGTTACCAAGTGTAAGAATTGGCTTCTTAGTAAAACTAATACGGCAGTACACACTGCTCACCAAGAGCTACAATGGATTACCGAAGTCTGCAAACTTGGAGTTGTTCGAGGAGAAAGAACATGAGGATTGGGGCAGATGGTAGTCTGCAGAAGTTTTGCTTAACTTGTAGTTTTATGATGAAATCCCACGAGACGAGACGTCTCGAGCCCAATGGCGGTCTCGTCTCGTCTCGTCTCGTGTGCATCCTTAGACGGGATATTGGATATTGAAATGTCAACGATTAAAAACGGGAGATGTTGCAATTTGGAAAAAGAGTAGAGAGGTGTATGTGTTAGTTGATTAAGTTGATTACCTAGAGAGTAGTAGAGACAAGTAGACGATGAAGGGTGTAGCTGTAGCTTTATGAAAACGCACCATTCCAAGTTACAACCCCCCCCCCCCCCCCCCCCCCAACTCCAGCGAAAAAATTAAAAATTAAAAAATTAAAACCCCAATAAAAACCCATGATATCTTTCAAAATTCTCAGACACAACAAACCATCACTATTCCCCCTCCGACCGAACACCGGAAAAACGATAATATTGATAACCCAGGTCCCTGTCGGTTCATCGTTTCGAAATCTAGAAATCCCAAGATCCTGAAAAACAACAACAGGCCCTAATTGATAACAAAACCCCGTTATCATCTAAATATAATCTATAATCACCTTCATCCAAAAAAAAAAAGAAAAAGAAAAGAAAAGAAAAACAGTCGCTGAAGAGAAAGCAAGAAAGCAAGACAGAGGCAAATAGGAGCAAAAATTGATCATGGACCATGGCAGAAAACATACTTCCCCTCAACCCCGATAGCTCGTGGGGTATAAAAGGTTCTTTGGTAATATGTAGTACCATTATCCATAGTTGTCTGTTGATGCAAAGTAACAACGACGGCTTCGTGGCTCAATGGTAGAGCGTTGCCCTCCTAAGGCAAAGGCTGCAGGTTCGAGTCCTGCCGTGGTCGCTTTTTTGAACTCTTCCGAGTCCGAGTCTTTTTGCCGCCCGCCAGTCAGGATACCTCTCTTCGGAACTTCAAACATTATGTTTTTGTATGTACAGAAAGAAGGACAATAGCAAAACTTTTTTTTTATCTAAAATTCCAAAAAAAAAAAAAACAAAAAAACAAAAAAAACGCCATAATCCCATTTCAGCCACACTTAATATCTCGTTAATGTCTCCTTAATGTCTTTCACCCTCTCCCACGGTGTACCCTCTCGCGACACCACTTCTTCCCTCCTCCACCAATGCTCCCTCCTCTTCAACCTCCAAATCACTTCCCAACCCCTGCCACGTCCTCTTATCTCTCAAAAACATCGCCGCTGGTGACACCACACCACCGGATGCCATCAGCTCCTTTTGTCTATTGCTCATTGTCAACGCCGTACTTGACTCCTCTCCCTCTTTCTCCTTCTTCGTGCTCTCTTTCTTGATAACCCTTGTGCTCTGAATATATCTTCCAGTCCTCAAATCAAACTCCGGAGGTGCGTCTTCATCATCGTCTTCTTCCTCGTCCTCATCTTCCTTCTCCGCCTCTTCCAATTCCTTCTTCCTCTCTTCATGCCTCTTTAACACATCTCCCAGATCCGCAACCCACCCACCAGTCCACTCTCTTTCTCCTAACGCAATCGATAACTCCCAAGGTGTAATAACCGGTCTCCACCAGCCTCTTCCTTCCGTTCCTCCTACGACTCCTTGCTCCCAGCATCCAATTCCTACCCAGACTTCGATTTCTGAAAAGTTGGCGACTTTTTCAACGTTGACTTTACCGACTACTACGAGATATGATTTCCGTTCTGCAGCGGCGATTTGTCGCTTAAGGTGGGATATCATTGGGAGGTAGTGTTTGATATTCAAGGTATTGACTAGAATTCCGATGATGCTCGCGCTCTTGGCATGGGAGAGAAGGGCGTAACGTCGACGGAGAAGAGGGGAGGTGAGGGTTGATTCAACTGTTGAGGTGGCCGGGGAGAAGTAGTTGATTCCTGCTACTCTTGACGACAGAATCAAGAGCAAAGAAGGGAGGGGCTCGGAAAGATGGAAAATTTCATATTCCCTAAGCTCGTCCTCATTTGTGGTTGGTACAGTACGGTTAGGGATGAGAGAGGCGGGGTCGTGGATGATTTCTGTGGGGAAGATGTTGGTGTAGCCGGCAGCTTTGAGAGCTTCGTAGACAGGCTTTGTTTGAGAGGCGTAGGTGACATCGGACATGAGGATGACCTTGGTGTTGAGGTCCGGGTAGGTCTTCTTGAAGCCGTCAACTGCGGCGGGAATTGAGAGTGGGTTTGAGGTGAAAACATATATTACGGGAAGGCGAGAAGTGGGAGAGAGGCAGCTCCGTCCATAGTGCACGAGGACGTCGGCGGAGGCATGTTCGGCGGCGATTTCGTCGACACAGCAGGCGGCATAGGAGGTATCGGCGAGGATGAAGACTTTGCGTTCGGTGGTGGCCGTGGTCTCGGAGCAGCATCCAGTAGACTTCTCACCGCCTTTACAGCAGGAGTTGCCAGAGGTGGTAGGCTTGCTTTCTGAGCAGCATCCAGTATTCTTTTCTCCTCCCTGACAACACGAGTCTGTGGCGGGCTTGATCTCCGAGCAACAACCAGTAGACTTCTCGCCTCCTTTGCAACAGTCGTCTGTTGTAGCCTTCTCTCCGCAGCAGGTAGCATCCTTGGGACCTCCCTTACAGCACTCATCCTTCACCTCCGAGCTCTGAATACCCTCATTGATTCCCCTGTAGATTAAAGAATAAACTCTTTCACTATCCCTCAACCTCTCGTCCGGAAATTGAAGCGCAACACGTTTGTAGCCTCCTTCTCTGAGCTCTTTCACAGTTCTGTCGATCTCGTGCATCTGCTTGAACTCCTCCTCCGGGAGGTCTTTGTATGAAGGGGTCTCGGCGGATGCATCGTCGGTTTTGAACAAATGGTCATCGGGGGTCGATAACACTGGGGCGACAGTCGGCGGGGGCGCGGTCGCGGAATCGATAGTAACTTCGACGTCAGACATTTTGTTCGGCGGGGAACTTTTACTTAAAAAGGTGGGGTGGAATTTATATCGCGCTATTTTATGCAGCTCTTCGCGCTAGGATCGGGGGTTAGGGCTGGGTGATACGCGAAATTTTTGGCATCTTTTGAAATCGCGAATTCCCAGAAGCTCGCGAAGCCCGCAAATACCTGAGACGGCGATAATTTTTTCCAACTACGACAAAATTCATGAAAATGGCGACGCAATACGAAGCAAGAAGTGTTAAACTAACAGCCGATTTATTTTCCCTCGCTGTACACCCTACCCGCCCTCTCTTCGCCGCTGGTCTCAGCTCCGGTCATGTCTACAGCTACACCTGGCCCTCCTCCGCAGCCGATGAAGACGCCAATGAATCCGACGACGACGAAACTCCCGCTACAGTTCCCACGGAAGCTGACTATACTGTAGCCTGGAAGACTCACCGCCACAAAAACGGTGGCTGTCGTAGTGTCATCTACTCCCACGACGGTCAAACTCTCTACACCGCCGGCAAAGACGGAATTCTCAAAGCTGCCTCCTCTGAAACCGGTCGCGTTGTATCAAAATCAGTTCTGCCGAAAGACGATGCTGCTTCTGTTCTCCTCCCTCTTTCCGCTCAGCACCTGTTGTTGGGAACTGATGAGGGAAATATCCATCTCTTCGACTTAAGAACACCTTCTACTCTACCTGCTAAAGCAAATGCCTCATGGATGAATGTACACGATGACCATATCTCCTCTCTTCTCGCTCTACCCGCTACTGCAGCTTCTACAACCGGATTCTCTCGCACCTTCATTTCTACCGGTGATACTACTCTCAGCAGTTTTGATGTACGTAAACCCGGCAAGGCTTTGGCACGGTCCGAACCCCAGGAAGATGAGATTCTTTGCTCCTCCTTCACCGCACATGCGCCTTCCCGGAACACCGGTGGATCAGAAAAGGTTTTGACCGGAACATCTTCGGGAGTTGTTACTACATGGAACAAGGGATTTTGGGAGGATCATCAAGAGCGTATTCCATTGAGTAGGAAGACAGGAGATTCTATTGATTCGATTATTACGTTACCTGAGGACTTTGAGATCACCGGAGCTGGATATGGAACTTTCTTTGCGGCTGGAAGTGGGGATGGTAAAGTGCGGATTGTCAAGATGGGTGGTAACAAGGTGGTGGCTACACTAGCTCATGCTATGTCGGCAGATGAGGCGAGGATTGCAGCGGGAGGAAAATTGAAGAAGGGAGATCTACTGGAGGGACTCGAGGAGGGTGTTAGTGCGCTGTCTGTGGATTGTGATGGACGCATTGTTTCTGGAGGTGGGTTAGTAGTCAAGATTTGGTCCGAAAAGGAGGCTCAGGAGGGAGAGGAAGAGAAGGAAGGGAAGAAGAGGAAGGGTGATGACAGTGATGATGATTCGGACGATGATGACAGTGATGTGGAGGGAGAGAGTTCGGATGATGAGAAGGAGAGGAAGAAGAGAAAGAAGAGAAAGAGGACGGGTGGAAAGGGTAAGGCAAAGAGTGCGGGTGTGAAGAATGTCCACTCTTTCGCTGGGTTGGATTAATGTTGTGATACATTTTTGTAAATAATTGTTTTCCATGTTTATTTCTCAAAAAAGTTGGCGTTTGGATCAATGGTTACTTCCATTGAAATTTTCATTATTTTCCACTATCCGGTGGTATGAATTTTATTGGAGCTACAGATTTATCGTACGACTATTGTGAACCCCAAAAGTGAAGCTCTGGCTATGTCGTGACGTAATGCCTCAAAAGCGAGGGGTAAAACCGTGTCCATATTCCTGAATTCATGATTTTTGTCCCGGTTGACGACTTGATCCGCCCGAAGCGCCGTGGAAAGTCCTCTAGCGACTATTTGCAGCCGAAGTCCCAAAATTGATGATTCCATGGAAATTTATTGTCTACACTAGCGTGGACTAGACATGATCCATCATTTCATGGATCTGTATCAATATTTCATTGGAAATGAGCAAAGCAACTCAGAATCTTCAAGTCGAGTGTTGCGTAATGTTTCGTGTCGTCGAGAGACATTCTGCAGAATACACAGTCGTGATGCTCAATCTCGTCCCTTCAACTTGGTTGGTTAGTCCTTTTCTATCTCAGCTTCATGGCTTCCCGTTACCCTTGCGAGTAAATATTCAACGTCATAAACTCCATTTACTTCAATTATAGTCACAAAATCCGTCAAGCGACGTCCAACGGGCCCAAGTATGAAGATTCCGCCGCTACCTAAGAAAGATGCCGCGGACCATCAGACTCGAGATAAACGTGCCAGAAAGGAAGATTCATTGACGTCACTCTCAAAGAAATCACCTACGTCAACGAATTTGCAAAATTTGTTTGGTTCACTAAATAAGCGTGTAACTTTATCTGGTTCGATCACTTTACCTGCAAATACCTCGATTCCTTATATTTCGACAGTACCTTCGTCGAAATTACTTATTTCACCGTTACAGCGTTTCAAAGCTTCGATACCCCGATCTTACGATACAACTCAAGATACTAAATCTATTGAAGCCCCCGAGAAGCCTACGACCCCACATTCGCCAACCGTCACACCGCAGCTTAGAAGCCGAATACCGATACCTGTGAAAGAGTCGCCGGCATCTTCTCCTGTCGTATCCTCTTCTCTGTCCTCTACCTCTTCTTTCAGTTTCACTTCGCATCCTATTCCCCCTTCAGCTGATACAGATTCCTCTACTGCTTCTACACCCTCTGCTTTGACTAAAGATTTAAAACAAATCACTCTTCAACGTAGATTTGGAAGCCGTATTCCAATCAACTCTTCGAAAGCTTCCTCACCTCTTACCACCTCGGGAACCAGAGCTACCCGAAATTCCCCAGATCCCCCAGCTTCCTTTCAATTCCCTTCTCCTTCTACCACCCCCAAATCGTCCAAATCTTCACAATTCCTCCCATACCCTAACCCATCGAGATCCTGCAATTTAAAGGCCTCTCACACTTCTGCTAATAAAGAGAACACGATGACTTGGTTTAAGAAATCCAAGGTATGATTGATCGGACGTTGCTAGACGTTTTTGAGATTTATGTCTCTGTATATCGTACTCTGTCTTATATCTCTTTATACCGTACTCTGTCATGAGCTAACGGTCTACAGGCCTCTGCCAGTTCCGGAAACGTGTCCAAAGGAGTATCGGTGGCTAAAGACGCAGCTGCCATTCGTGCTGCTCCTATTACTGCTACTTTGCCTACCGATGTTGCCTTGAAACCGGGAGGAGAGAGTGGTAGTAGCCCCCCAATTAACGACAACAATAACCTTCAAAACACCTCGGAAAATCTGACTATGCATGCCATTCTTCACGGCCCGGTTCATGAATCATCTGCATCTAGAAACCGATCTTCCTCCTTGATGCCTACAGGCGACGGTCATCAACAGCCAGCAGCAAAGAAGGCGGGCCCATTTTCTTTTCTTCGCAAGTACACAGGCGGAAATAGGAAAAAACCGAAAGAGAGCCTACGAGAGCAATTGCTTGATAGCCTTACCGAATTCCCCTTCCAATCTGCTTTCAATAACGAAGCTGCACATGAACGCTATGATCCCACCACCAATAATAACAAGTTGGCCAAGGCGTATACTGCTCAAAACAAACCCCGATCTGACAGGGATAGGGACATCCAAGCGTCACGTGCCACCTTCCCCCCTGTCATATCACCATTTGATAGGAGAAAGTCCAGAAGGGATCGAATTTACAAAGATGGAACATCTCAACATTCGCATTCACCACCGCCACGAGCCCAAGCGGCTCCTGCGGTCCAAAAACCCACCCGTCCTGCGCTGAGAAGGTATGGGAACTATCCACCGACAGCTCCACCTTCGAGACATCCGTCGCTTGATCTCCGTCGGGTCCCACACGGTACTTCGCTGGAATCGTATACAGCATACCGCGAATTACCACCGACTGCACAGGGCTCACAACGCTCGTCGCTTGATCTCCGGAGATTCAGTCATCACAGAATCTTTCCGGTGCATGTTGATATCGCTAGTAATCAGCAACTAGTCGACTCAGAAAGTTCCTTGTCGCCGTCATCGCAATCTGCTTTCAGTTCTTTGGACCCGTTTGGATATCAGTTCTATCTAGAATCAGTTGAAACGGCCATTTTAGAACATCAATCTCTTTCACATGAATCAGAAATCACAAGCGGAAACAGCAATCAACCTTTGTTTGACCAACAAGAAGAAATAGGAGCAAACTTCGAGGTGAACTCGTCACCAGGTCAACAGCATGGCCCATACGGTTTGTATACAACAAAAGAGGAAGTGTCACAATTAGACAATAAGCCACAACGCGAACTACAGGACTTAGCAGAGAAACTCCATCGCCGTCTGCTAGAAGAGCAAAATCGGATGTTTGAACAGCGCAAACGGGCTGCTTTATCTGGGAGAGCTGGGAGAGCTGGGATGCTGGACGTTGAACATCCTTCAGCAAGCAATTTGAAGGCCAGCTATCCGCCTACAAAACTGAGTGATTCAGCACGATCTTCGGCGGAGATGCGCAGAGTTGGATCCAAGCCCTCTTTGCAAGACTTGGAGAGACAATGTGGACCATCATTTTCTCGTTCAACAGCTTCCTCATCTCGAAGGACTTCGTCAATTCTCGACCGCAGACTACAGGCGGAGAGAGAAGCCCTGGAGAATGTTTCCCGGGGGCGGACGTCTGGGGTTCCCGAGTTCCAAGCTCACAGAACCTTGAATCGTGGTATTATGAGGCACCTGTCACCATCCCATGATGAAACCTACATCCCACCTCCGGCTTATGTCAGCCCCAAGTCGTCGCGCATCAATCTCGTTGAGATTGCGGAATCTGTCCGCGCCCTTGCTAACAATGGATACACTCCTCGTGGGAGAGCAAGCGCCTCCTTAGCCAGCGATTCCTTGGGAAACGCAGCAACTTTAACTCGCAGGGTGTCTTCTTCTAATGTGGATGGTTTCACCTTGTCCCCTCGCGGGAAGTGCTCCAATATAACCAGTGCAGGAGCGTCAGGCAGAAATTCCTTAGATGTGCCTGGAGGATCCCTTACCTTTCGCCGCACAAAGTCCCTAGCATGCGTCCACCCTTTATCGCAGGTGGAATCCGTCGAGTCTCGCGTCCCAACTCCCCACCCTGAAATCTGCCAACAATATCGGGACGTCTCCATGAACGTTGACCACCCTGAGATACCTGATATCTTCGAGCCCCCAGAAGAACATAGAGAATACGGCCTATACAACACCATAGCCCACCCACCGAATTCCGCCCCCCGCACTGATATCCGCCATCTCTTCCCCGGTTACGCAGAAGCTGGCCCTTCAAGCTCAAATCAATCTGCGACACCTTCCGGGAGACCACGAATTCTCTCAACCCGAGCGGAACGAGCAGCGGAACGAGCCTCCCGAGCCGCAGAGCTTGAGGAAAGTGTTAGGACGATCAGAAAACGGGCTTCTGACGCAAGTGTCACTGGATCGCTCCTTACGAGCAGAAGATCTGATATCAACATTCCTTCCACCGCTGCTACTTCTTCGTCAGTCATAGCTCGGAGTGCTACACCTGTACCTACTCCACCGCCCCAGGAATCGGATGATACGATTATTGTCAATGTTCCAGCCTTGCCAAATGCAGAGTTGCAGGAGCTTAGAAGGGTGACGACCGATATGCCAATCGAGTTTTGGTTGGGAAGATTTTCGGGAATGCTCGATCGCATTGCTACCATGAATCTGAACGTCTCTGGAACGGATTTCAATTACAAGGGGTATGTCATGCAGAGATTGAAGAATGATGTGGGGAGTGAGGCGGCCATGAAGAGTTTTAACGACTTCTACTACTATATGATTAATAAGAGGACTGGGGACGAGTGGTATGAGGGCTATAAGGATAGGGATAGGGACGTAGTTAAGAAGATTGTTTTAAACGAGGTGGATGAGTAGGATTCGGCTGGGTAATAATTAAGGAGGATGACTGAAAGATTGAAAGGGTATTAGATAGAAATTTTGAACCGCACGGGTTTTGCAGGCTATTATCCGGTGCGCGGTAATTTTTATTCTTTTGGATCCAACATCCTATTTTTATTTTATTTTATTTTATTTTTAATTTTTTTTTCGTAAAACGGATTTAGAGTAACTTACTGTATTATAGTATCTTCATTGATAATTTTTTTTCCCCTCTTTTCAATGACAAATTGAATTGGCCCCGGGGAAGCCAAAAATTTATATCCCATTGATATCATGCTGCCGCCTGAAACCGTGCACAGTGACGTACATGCGAAACTTTACAGGCAACCCCCCTGATAACCTCTCAGAATGCCATGTCCTCCTCTTATGTACCATTATCCTAAGCCGCATTTACGCCTCACTACAATTTCAGCCAGTAGAATCCTGAATAGGATCCTCTCAGAGTAAACACGTGCATTCGCCTCATCGCATGACCCAGCGATAAGATGGCACTACGATAACCTTAAACGTACCTCTATCCACGCTAACGGTCGCGCATCTATCAATCCCTGCAGCAATTTTCTCACTGTCGCGCGCGTTTGACTTGATCTATTCTCGAGGGCAGTGGCAGCTTTCCCAGTATACGCGACGTCCCACCACCACCCCCACCAGCACCAGTACCGTCGTCATCATGCCGCCAAAACCTCGCTCGTCAATGCCCCCGCCGCCAAATAAAAAGGGGAAAACTGCACCGGTGAAAAGAGAGGAGGAAATTACGTTTGATCGTGCCGCGAGAACGGAATATTTGACTGGATTTCATAAACGGAAGTTGCAGAGAATTAAGGCTGCGAAGGAAGCTGCTGCCGCTATTGAGAAACAGGCAAAGGCGGAGGCGAAGAAACAGGTATGCTTTATTGCTGGTTGGAGAGTGCTGGAGTTGAGCTGTGGGTGCTGCGGAATTTCGTTGGATTATGCTCAAGGGACGCCGATGGGCTGCGCTAGATGCTTTCATGTCTCATGCTGAGGACAGGGAATGGAATTATCATGGTTTTTAATTTAATACACTGAAGGCTGACATCATCTTTGTTTCTAGGTCCGACAAGCCCGTAAAGAAGAACTCGAAGAGCTCGTCACCGCTGGTGCTAAAGCCGCCCGTAAAGCCGCCCGTATCGCCTCCGGCGCCGGTTACGAATCTTCCGAAGACGAGTCGGAATTCAGCGGGCTCGATGATGACGATGAAGATGATACCCCTAAGGTTCCTGAGGTGAACAAGGAGGAGCAGTATGTTGATGAGGATAAGTTTACTACTGTGACTGTCGAGGAGATGGATTTGGATGCTAGCAGTGGGGATGAGGATGAAGAAATGGCGGAGGGAGAGGAGGGCAAGAAGGAGGGAGAGGAGGGAGATAAGGACGCGGATGGAAAGGATAAGAAGAAGTGGCCGAAGAAGAAGAAGGAGAAGAAGAAGAAGTTTAGATACCTGACAAAGGCGGAGAGAAAGACGGATAGATGTAAGTCATGCTGTTCCGGGGGATGCTGCATCTATGTCGCACCTTCCAATCTTTGCTATACACTGCTAACATACCCCTCTAGTCAAGTTAAAGCAGAAGAAGACCAAGATGAGAGAAAAGTTCAAGAACGAGAAACCTGCAGGAGGTCCTGCCAAGGGATCCAAGGGAAAGAAGAAGTAATCCATAATACCGACGATCATTACTGGGATATCCATGGGATAGGAAAGGGGTTAGATAAAAGTTTGGGAGTTATGATGATAGGATGGATCTGTACAAAATTTTGGTTTGCATGTTCTGTTTTTGAAGCATTTTAATGTTATCATTTCCATTATTGGATACAAAATTGGGCCAGCGTCCAAGTCATGATACATAGTAGTTGGCTTGAGGGGCGTGGTGGTGAAAAAAAGTATGTTCTGAATTTGTTGGGCGTGGCAGGCATCAGGGCCAGTGTCTCCGGTGAACAAAAAAGATCGTCAACTCATCACTCGGCAAAAAAGCGACCACGGCAGGACTCGAACCTGCAGCCTTTGCCTTAGGAGGGCAACGCTCTACCATTGAGCCACGAAGCCGACGTTATTACTGCAATTATTCAACCAAATATATACTATTTTTTAGCTTGCTACTCCACCGTCTCCAAGTTCATGATCATCCTCCGCTGCATCTTATCTTAAGCCTGCAATGACCACACGCAATTCCAGCTCCACTAAATATGGCTATCAAGTACTATTCCAATACTTTACAATCCTCGAAAATCATCCGGCCCTCACAACCACACCCAATTACCGCCCCGGTCATACCTTCATTCATAAACCCTCATCAATTCTCACATCCCACCAGTTTCCTGTGTGGTGAATGGTTGAGGGTTTTAATTGAAATAAATAAAATCCCCTCACTAAATTCTTTTACGAATTACAACTTGGGGGTGGGGGGGGGGGGGAGGCTTCGTTCGATCTAGCCCAGCTGTGCTAGTTTGCTACACCCTTGACCAAAATATTGACTACTACTACAGTAGATATCGAGAACTTGTACAATTGTAATCCGCAGCCTACAGAACCAAGATTTCTGGTACTGAAGCGGGGACCTAGCTTAGCTTCTTCTCTTCGGCGAAAACTCCAAGTATCCAATTCCTTGGCGGTTCATACACACGGTCGGATTGAAGATAGAGATGGAGATAGAGTTTGTCGCGGTTAAATTTTGCCGACGCTTATCGGCGTTAAAGCCACCTTCCCTCACTGGTAAGTAAGACCTCCACTTCCACTTTATCCTCTCTAACCCCCCCCCCCCCCCCCCCCGGACCTCGCAGCTGATAGAAATCACAGGAGCCTTGAAAAGGGCTTGAATTTACCTAAGTGATGACAAAAATGGGGTATCATAAAGGATCATTAACCTTGCAAGTTTTCGTTGAAAGATGAAAGATCGCAGTGTTGGATATGCCCGTATCAAATTTTTGTCTGATAGGTACCTGTGATGCTGGATATGCGACTTGCATACGAGCTTGGGGCTGATACCCTTCTGTGCCTGAAAGCCACCTCCCTTTATCTCCCTAACTTCCTCTGTCCTCGCCCACAAGTAAGTAAGTCTTCCACCTCCATCTCCCACTCAACCCTACAAATGTTAGAAGTTACAGGAGCTCTCCCCAAGGCTGAAACATATCTAAGTGATGACAACATTGGGGTATCATAAAGGATTATCAACCTTGCAAGTTTTCGTTGAAAGATGATATAATAATAGTATTACTCTCATTTATGTTCCCAACCGATAGGTTATGACAATAGCGTTGAAAGATGAAAGATCGCAGTGTTGGATATGCCTGTATCAATTTCTTGTCTGATTGGTACCTGTGATGATGGCTATGCGACCTCCATACGTGCTTGAGGCTAATGGCAATGAACGAATTATAGTAGGCGACATGAAAAATAAAGGCTCTACACTATATCTCCTGCAACCAAATAGTTTGACTCTGAGGTTCGATCTCTGCCTAAGGCTCAACCAAGTCAACAACCAAGGCAATAACAGTATTATCTAATTGTTCATAACCGGTGACAACATTTTTCCCAGGACTTCACTACTCGGAACATCAAGTCCGTCTGAAATGCTGTGTTGCTACAAACCCGCCTGATTCAAACAGGCCACCCATAACTGACGATATGGATCACGGTTCAAGGCCTCTATGCTTAGCGTATTGACTTCATATGTAGCCGAAGGTCTGTCGAACCGTCATACTACCTTGCGATAGGTATGCCTACAGTAGAACATGCATCAGGTGACTCTAGACTCTCACCACCAACGGTCTTCCGAAGCATAATTCGTCGATGGCAATTTTCGTACACTGTATGGCGTGAAATAATACGCACATAACGTACACTCGCAGAACTTTATATGACACTAGATTCTTTTTCTGCGAATCCAAAATTGCACCTCAACGCCTCACAAACGCCTCTCGTCCCGGGTGCATCCGAGGTTCCACAGACTTGCACGGGCGCGGGGAATACTATTTTTAACCCACAAGCCATGGCCACGATGTCATTGTCTGCAGGGCGCATCCTACGTATGATGCCAGACGTCATCTTTGATGTAGGGTCTGGAGGAGTTAGGAAGGTACTGTTATTCGCTTTGCGGCCAATTGAAGGGAGAGAAATTGTGGGTGTATGTGTATGTGTGTGTACTTACTGGGCGTTGCAAGACTGAGGTATGTAGGTGTTGAATATTTAAATATTTACCACGTTCATAAAGGCTAAGAAGATATCACAAAGGCTGGGTAGATTAGCTGAGGTATGGTGAATAAGATTACAACTCTTTCGTTTGCCGGTAACGCTTCATCCTAAAAAGAATATTACCGGCAAAGATACTCCGCGAACATCTCAATAGCAGCTTTCTACCACAGATGTTCAGCCTTCTGGTCAGTTACTGAAAATGGCGTTGTCAACGAATGCACAATCGATAGAAAGTGCAAATTTTCAGGACAGCTAATACATAGCTTTGAAAGTTGTGGCGTCTTATATGCTCCATGTATGTCGTTGAGTCTTTGCCAGATGACTATTAATACGAGAAAAGTTAATATGCTCCTGTATAGCACGAATACTAACTGTTTGATTGGGTATGATAGGGGTAATTCGAGACCCAAAAATAATTGAATGGCTCAATATCAACTTCATGATAATGATAGCCTACAGAATTACAAGCAAATTGCGCAGGTGACTTCAGAGTGCCAACGCTCGAGAGTCGAGATCGTGAATCATTATTCTGTACAGTACAGTATTGCATACTAGCGTAGATGGCTATGCATCTCATGATGCAAGAAACCCAGCACACGACCATTTGTAAGAATGCGGTGCTGTGGGGTATACTATTCCCCAATATCCGCAACCAACAACTCCTTTCTTCTCCAAGAAAACTGGATATAAACCCCCCATAAACCTCTCGATTTCCAGTATCCCCAGATCACTCAGTCCACTCCTCTTCAATTCCATTTCCCACCACCACATTCACTAATATAATCCCATACCCACCACTTTTACTCTCGCTTCAATCAACCAACAAGGTCCAACATATCAACCACAATGAAAACCACCTTCACTCTTCTCGCCCTCGCCTCCATGGCCTTCTCCATAGCAATCCCAGAGCCAGTTCCCCTAGCAGCTGCAGTTCCCTACGATTATGCACCGACATGTCCGGTTAATGAATGTAACCCGGATCCGAGATATAATAAGTGTGATATCACAACTTCATGTATTCGTACTCAGCCGAATTCGCAGTTGCATTGTGCTTGTCGGTAGGTTGGATTTTCTTTGTGTTTTTGACTGTGGGCTTGGTTGGATGTAAAGGGGGTTGTTATTGCTCCGTTGGGTGCTGGGTTGATAAGGCTTTGCTGGGCTTCGCTGGGACTTCGCTGGGCTTTGACAAAGCTTTGACATACAGAGAAAGTTAAAAGCCACGGCAGCGCTAACAAAGAGTTTCTATGAATATATAGGGATGGGTATAAATCCAAGTACCATGCAGGCAATACAAGCAAGCATTACCGAACCAAGTTTGCGGGACAGGAATCCAGAGTTTTTGTGGCGCCGGGGGTGAAGTGTGATACGCTTTGTGACCAGTGGTGGGCTGGGGTGGGGGCTTGTCAGGAGATTCCGGTTGTGGAGCAGTGTTCTTAAACTCGGGGTTGGGCTCTTTGTGATTTATGACTTGTTATGTGTGATGATTTATGAAGTTTATGAAGTCTATATATGAAATGGGCAATTTGTTTAGGTTTGTGGATTAGTTAGGATTGGATGTTGTGGAAAATGAAAGTATTTTATGTCATGATTATTTCACAAGCCTTCATTCGTAAGGATAAACAGGTCAAAACATGAACAGGTTTCAAATTCATCTGCATACATAAAAACGAGTGTAACAATATCCAAACATAAGTCATAATCCCATATCCTAAGTCATACCCCCATATCCCAAGTCATTCCTTCCCAACAGGTCTGCTTATCGCGGCATCTGATCAGACTCGCCCGCCTAATCAACCAACTCCCATTTCTGTCCAAACTCATGTTTCCAAACATTAGAACTCTGGCCGCCTCCCACCGCACTAGCCACAATAAACCCATTCTCAAAATCATGAAACTTAAAAACATCCGCAGCTCTTCCAGCAAGAAGAGCACCATCACTTCCGGAGGTATTAATATTGCTGACATCAACATTATTTCTTCCGGGGACACTGATGAAAATGTCATCACTTCCGATCATGATTTTTCCATCTTGACTAGCTCCGCTGGCTACACGGATTTTGATCCGGAAACGGGTACGGCCCGTGGAGGAAAGTTGTACTACTTGCCGGCTTGTATCGTCGGATAGACGCTCGTTGGCCAGGTACCAGTATTTTCCCGGCTCGCCTTTGGAGCGGATATAGTAGCTGTGGTGACGAAGGAGAGTTAGCCAATAATCATCGGATATCACTCGGATATAGACAACTTTGGCAGCCCGGGGAACCAGGAAAACCAGGGGAATTAAGAGAACCAAGGGAACCATGGCACCCAGGAATAGGAATAAAGATAGGAACACAAAATAAACCTACGTTTTACCACTAACATGATCGGTAACATCAATCGGGGGCGCAATACTAAGAATGCGACCATCATGATCATTAAGCAGGGTAAAGAAGACCTTTCCCAAAAACTTCGGGGCACATTTTGCATCGATGACTGTATTTGGGATGTTGCCGACACTTGGTTTATGGGTGTAGAATTGTGGGGTTACCCGCTTTATGTCGGCGAAGGTTTTGTAGGAGTCCGAGATTGAGTCTTGTACGGCGCGCCACCATTCGTCGGCTACGGCGCGAGAGGCGAAGGTTATGATGTACCGGTAGGACCAGTGGTCGCTTTCCTGGGAGGGGGATTAGTAGGGGAAGGAAAAAGGAGAAGAGGAAGGAGAAGAAGAATAGGGAGGGAATACGTTTTTGGCGTAGGCGTAGAAGAGGCCGGACATGATTGTGATAGGATTGCTTTGGTAGTGTTGGGTTGGATAGTTGTTGCTGCTGTTGTTACTGATGTAGTTGTTGCTGTGCTGTTCTGTTTTGGTTGTTTCCACGAAAAGGATTTGGGTGGGTATTTATATTCCTTCAGAAGAAGTATTCCGGTATCGTTTATCTTCAATCTTATGCTGAATATGGATTCCTACATCTTCCCCACGTACAAGTTGTATCATAAACCCTGAGTGTTTTACGGTCTTTACCGTGAAATGACCCGAATGATCATAATTACCAGCTGAACTGAAACAGCAAACGGATATTTTACCTGAGGAATTGTTACTCCGAGATTCATCCTGGTATTTTTTGAGCTCTGTGTTGGTGGATCGAATACGAGATATTGCTCTAAGAAGAGATGGTGTTCACTCCATCTCAGATGTTATGGATGCGTCGTGAAAGTTCTTTTCCTGTGATGTGTTGATTGGTTGAAGATGCAGAGTTCTCCATTGATGGTAGTCTTCCCCGCTGGTGGAGCTGTAGGAATTGAGAGGAGAGGTATAGGCAGGGTTTGGTGGTTGAAAATGTGATGTGGGTATTTCGATCTTGGCTGTGTAGGAGATACAGAATTGCGAGTGATCCATTGAGATATTCAGATTGTTTTATAATTATTATACATGCGAAATTGATATTCTCGATATTGCGCCTACATTGGGCACTTTGGTAACGGTACTACAGTCAGCAAATAAGCCACAAAAGCCAATATTTAATGAGATTGAGTTACATGCTGTGTTTGTGTAAATATTTTCCCAGCTGCAGTGTGCAAAAAGTGGCTTACGTATACATCACTACTAAAGATGGCCATTCTTCCAATCTAATAATGCGTATCCAGATTATCTTTCAGCTCAAACCTTTCAATTCCGAATTGAGTTCAAGACAGTTTCAGAACTTTCGGACTATCGGAGGCCGTTTCATTGTTTTACAATGGCGAGAACAAAGAAGAAATCTCAATCGGGCATACTACTTATCATAAACGTGACCATTCAGCTGGTGACCGTATCCGGGTTTCCCAAAAAGCGCCTATTCTTCAGTTGTGAGCCAACAACTCAATCTCATTGGCTGTGATTATTCCTTACGACGTCGAAGTAAAAGTCCCAATTGCGTAATCCATGAGACTGTTCAGCTGGTGGTGGGGTCCTACAAGCGCCTATCGATAATGCCGTGACCTAAGTATGTACCAACATTGCGGGGTATGGTTATTACCGGGGTAGGATATGGATTTTCAGCCCCCACAAGATGTTTCGCATGCGCATTATGGCATACAGGGATTTCGGATCTTTGCATCACATTAACGTTTAGGCCGGGATTTCGGTGATATCGGTTTCTTTGATCAAAATGTTACGGGTTCTCCGAGATGAGTTGAGGATACGGTGATCTTCATGATGATGATTATGGTGATGATAATTGGTTTTGTGAGGGATTTACTTGCCGTCGGAGTATTGCCTATGGACGACTGTGATGAGAACGGCTTCCTTTCCTTTTTGATGAAACTGACTCAGATACGGCATGAAGTCCACGGAATTTCAAGCGTTTTCTAATGCAACTGCTTTGTTGATATGTTACGTTTTCATGATGGATTACCGATGCTGTGCAATATTCCCGATTGAGCTTCATGTGGATGAGTAGCCGTGTCAATTGATGAACTTTGTGGAATCAAGGACTGTGGTTGTTTGATTGTTTGTAAAGTTTTCGTAAATATCTTCAATACCCTGATTTTCAATACGAAGATATGATTCTCTGAGTTTGCCTTCAATGAGTTCTATGGTACGTAGTGACAGTGCAGGTTTTCGAGATATTCATGTTGAAGTAAGGCAGGGATATCTGCTGTGTTCAAGACGTGAGATAAACCGAATTTGTTTGTTGCATTGTTCATGTTGCGTTTTCTTTATTTCTCAAGGGACAGTATTCATAATGCTTTTCTCTTGATTTTGTATTTATGATGCCTTTATCTTCAATTTGTCTTCGACGAGCCATTCAAGTTGATTGATGGATAACTGATGAGTAATCCCATCAGTACCCTTTGACTCTTTAAGACTAATCATACTGTTCAGTAATGGTACTGGAATGCATATATGCACTGAGATGGAGCTCATCACGGGTTCAGCCCTTGGTTTGCCGAGGCCAGATTAGGGCAGACTTCGATCTAAACCGATGAGGCTACTTTCTCATCTCTTCGGTTTTGAGTGTGAAACACGGTGCGGCCCACTGGTTGAATTGAAGCGAAGTATGGCGCTACTCTAGATGCATATTCTAGTTGGCTTCGAGAGCTATTTAAACCGGAAAACCAGTTCAGACTTTCTTCTCGAAAACGTAAAATGGCGGAATAGAAGATTCCATCACATGCACAACTCACCAGCTAAACCCAATGGTGCCCGCGGTTCAACGGAGCTGATCGGTGGAGAATTGATGTGATGCGAGGCCGCAAAAGCGGGGAGCCCTAACCCAACCGCGGCTTATTCGTGGACCGGCTCTTCTTGCGAGATTCCGCTCCCCCACCACCCCACTATCGATTACTGCGCACTGCCTCACTCTCGTTTCACTACATTGTCCTCGAATAGCCGTGATCGCGACGACAAGCTCTGAAATACGAAATGTCGTCAATTACCGATACCCTCACCAAGCACTATGAGGCACTCTTCGTCTGCCCGTTTCACCAGGCGGTTCTCGCTTCAACCGTAGTCACTCTTTCGGCCTCGATGCTTCTCTTCCGCTCCACCAAACCTCCTCCCAAGAGCATTCCTTCGCCTCGCACCCTCAAGCCGACAAAAGACACTCCCTACCCTCCTAACCTCCTTCCTGGCTCCCGCCTTGTCTCCACTCCTCACGGAACTATCTCCGTCGCAGAGTTCGGACCAGCAACCGGACGCAAGATTTTGCTTGTCCATGGAATTTCTACTCCTTCAGTAGTCTTTGGCTCCCTTGCCAGCGCATTGGCTGCCGATGGATACCGCGTCATGACTTTTGACTTGTTCGGACGTGGATACTCGGATGCCCCTCAGGATGTTGAATACGACGAGCGTCTTTTCAGCACTCAGATTCTCTACGCTCTCTACTCCTCTCCGCTATCATGGGAGCGCTTCTCTCTTGTCGGATACTCTCTCGGAGGAGGTATCGCCGTTGCGTTCGCATCCCACTTTGCTGCCCGCCTTGAGGCGCTTGTTCTTTTTGCGCCCGCCGGAATCTTGAAGGCAAACAAGCTCGGACTTATGGTCAAGCTTGCCCGCGGAGGATGGGTTCCCAAGGCAATTGAGACTTGGATGTTGCAGCGCCATCTCGGTGTTCGGACGAAAGCTCACGCGACCGATATTGCTAGCGAGGATGGATTAGACTATGCCAAGATTATGAGATGGCAGGCGACTACGCATGCTGGATTCCCTATGGCCTTCCAGAAGTCTTTCAGACACGGTCCTTTGTATGATCGTGAAGAGGAGTGGAAGACGGTTGCAAAGCAGGGAATCGAGAGAGTGGGTGTCATGGTTGGTGGAAAGGATGACGTCATCCCACCTAACTTGCTTCCTGACATGGTTGCCCTTTTGGGAGGCGCCAACAGAGTCCGTGGCGAGGTCTTGCCTGATGCTGGTCACAACCTTATTCGTGACCGCTGGAGAGAGTGCATGGACTTTGTTGTTGATATTGTGGGATACCCTGATGAGGATGAGGATATTGATGATGGCTACGACGAGTCGATGGCCACCAGCAG
The DNA here is from genome assembly GCA_024516155.1 of Pyronema omphalodes. Lineage (NCBI taxonomy): Eukaryota > Fungi > Ascomycota > Pezizomycetes > Pezizales > Pyronemataceae > Pyronema > Pyronema omphalodes. The sequence goes on from JAJJXM010000013.1 coordinate 806,731, forward strand.
AAGCTCTTACATTGTGAATGACTTCTAAAAAAATGTTTTTGCGAACTGAAACAAAAGTCGATATTTTTGGTATTTATCCCTGCGTATTTTAGATGTAGGGATCTCAAAATTGTATATAAGCGGGGCGTTCGTTTTGCTGTACATATCCCCATTAGATGGATTGTTTAGATAGCCGAAGAAGAAGCGGCACAATGCAATAAAAAAAAGCACACTATTCTACTCTTCAGATTTTGGTAAGTAAAGGTAACTCTGAAACCAGTTGAATCAATAAACTTTCAGCATCAAGATGCTTGGTTTCAGAATTTCTATGCGATTCAGACATCTCAACAAACAAAGGAACAGACAGGGGTTTGATATAAAATAAAACAAACCCATTCTCCAGGAAATTCCAATCTATCTTTTATTGAATTCAAATTCATACGCCATCATGGCCGATAAATCCAATAACGGCAATAATTCAAATAACGACGATGAAGCATACCATAACTTTCTCATTCGTTCCATATTCGGTGAATCTCCAGCGAGGAGGACAAACCCCAACGAGGACAACTCATTAAACCTTTCCCCAGAGGAAGTGAATGGTCTCGAGGCACTATTAAGGCAAACCCTAACAGCAACAGACACAGAGCCACCCGCTCCCCCAGTTTCTGAGGAATCCCATAACCTTGGCGAGATGTTACCACCAGCACAACCTAATATCCGCGAAAGGTCCAACGAAACACCACCACCACCAACCATCCGCAGCAATGCCACAACATCTGACATTTCACCATCCAAACTCGAAATGCTTCAAGCATTCATAGCCTCCACCGAGGCTCCCCCCACAATGCCATCAGCCCAAAGTCAACCACTATTCAGCCCCAGTGATGCCATGCCATTGAGCAACCCCATAGCAACCGCTGCCAATGACACTGTTATTCCACCCCTGGAGCCCACTTTCCAAAATCCCTATGACAATTCCTCCTACCTCCAACCGGTAGATGAAAACACCTCCGTCACTCCAGGTATTGCACCGGCGGGGCCCACTTTCGAAACCCCCAATGACAATTTCACATACCTCCAACCAGTAGATCAAAACACTCCCGCCACTCCAGTTATTTCACCGACCGGGCCCACTTTCGAAAATCCTTATGAAAACTCCTCCTACCTCCAACCAGTAGATCAAAACACTCCCGCCACTCCAGTTATTTCACCGGCGGGGCCAACTTTCGAAAATCCTCATCACAATTCCTCCTACCTTCAACCGGTAGATGAAAATTCTCCAATTACTCCAGGTATTGCACCGGCGGGGCCAACTTTCGAAAACCCCAATAACAATTCCTCCCATCTCCAACCGGTAGATGAAAACACTCCCGCCACTCCAGTTATTTCACCTGCGGGGCCCACTCTCGAAACCCCCAATGACAATTCCACATACCTCCAACCAGTAGATGAAAACCCCCCTATCAGTCCAGTGGGGTCTCCCGCAGCAGACATTCCACCCGCACCCGCACCTTCAAACCTTCGAACCCGAGAGCAAGAACACACAGCCCTCTCGGAGATTTTCATCTCCCTCCTCAAAACCGACGGGGTGTTAAATGCCATAACCGAAGCTGCGGCAGCAAAGAGTTTCGATAGCCAGATGTATAACATGGCGTTATTGCATAGTAAACAAGAAATGTTACTGGATGCGTTATCTGTTATTGGTGTGGCTATGAGTTTGATGGTTAAGGGTTGCTTGTTTTGTACGGAGGATAAGGAGGTTGTTGCGGGTTTGTCAGGGCCGGATATGATGGTGCATATCAAGGAGCATTTTGTGAGTGAGAGGAAGGTTGAGGGGAATGAGAAGGAGGAGGATGAGGAGGAGGTGGTTGATGAGAAGTGGGGAATTCCAGGTGAGTTTTTGAGTTGCGGGAAGATCCAAGAAAATCTGGGAATATGCAGGATTCGATAAACTTTGGGTAAGGAAACAAGGAAGCTGATAATTGGTCAACAGAGGAATTATGGGTCTTAGACGCAGCCCACATCGGTACCACACCACAACAAAAAATAAAGTACATAAAACGAGTCCGAAACTTCCTAGTAAACGATTTACGAACGCAATGTCACCACTGCGAAAATGAATTCGACTGGGACTACAACTGGGTAAGTAATATTTTCAATCACATATTATCACTCATACTGACACCCTCCATTAGCGCTGGGCGCCGGATTATAGAGCTTACGACCTTACGGAACTGGTTAATACACACAGGTATTTTTGTTTTGAGACGGGGAAACTAGGATCCCAGGATTATCCTAAGGATTTCGGTGAGCTGGATGATGATAATATCATCGTTAGACTACCCCATGAACTTAAGTTTGCGAAATTGTCGGATTTCGATGAGAGGAAAATGAGGTTATTCAGACAGTATGCCAGGGGATTGAAAGGAAGAGGAAGATTTAGGAGGTATGATGAGAAGAAGGATGGAGCTCCTCGTGGTTATGATGACTCGTCGGATCACAAGGAGGATGAGGATAAACCCCTACCCCAGAAACCCAAGCCCACGACGGCTGCACATAGCAACAAAAAGGCTACCCCGCGGGAAAAGCCTGCTGAGAAAATCACCACCCCGACAATACCATCAGCAACGACTACCCCCGCCACCCCAGCTCCAGCACAGGCCGATACGACCATAAACCTCCCAGCAGCTCGCGGCAAAAAGCGAAGCCGAGATGTATCCAAGCACGACACACCATCCTCCAAAGGTCCTCCCTTAAAATACAAGAAACTCCGACAACCAAACACCGAGACCATCGCAACCGCAACCGGAAGTTCTGCCGCACCAGAACAACTTACCCCTACTGCTCTCCCACAACTGACTATAACTCCTGCAACACCTGTTGTGGATGATACTGCAGCTCCTGAAAATCCTGGAAGAAAGGGAAGGAGGAGAAGTGCACAGAAGAAGAGTAACTCGCCTAGTGCGCCTGGAGTTCAGTCGGGTGTTACTTCGCAGAATGTTACTGCCACGGGAACAATTCCTGCGACGGGTTACACGGCTGCTGCAGGTGCTGGGTGGAATAGTGGCATGGGGATGCAGGGATATATGACGCCTGGGAATGTTCAGACTACTACAAGTCCGATGGTTTCAAGTAGTAATTCTATTACTATTGGAAATCGGGTTTACACTAGTGGGGCTGGGATACAATCATATATGCCGACTCAGAATGTTCAAACAACTACAAGTCCGGTTGTTCCAGGCAGTAATTTTGCAACTTCCGGGAATAATGTTTGGAATAGTGGCACGGGGATGCAGTTATATGTTCACCCGGGAAATTTTAGTACCGCTGGTCAAGTTCCCAGAAGTAATTCTATAACTACGGGATATACTCCGCTGAATACTGGTACTGGGATGCAGTCATATACCAATTCTCAGAACTTCAATATGACGGGAACGGTTACTAGCAGTAATTTCGCAACGACCGGAAGTCCTGGGATGAATGCTAGTCATGGGATGCAATCGTATATGTCCCCTCAAAACTATAATGCCACCAGTCCGGTTTCTAACAGTAATCCAAACATCACTGGGAATACTACTCTCAATACTACTTCTGGGATGCAATCATACAGTTCCCCTCAAAACTTCAACGCCACCAGTCCAGTTTCTAGCAGCAATTTTACGAACACCGGAAATACGGTTCTAAATAGTGGTACTGGGATGCAATCATCTTACATCACACCTCAAAACATTCAGCAAACATTCCCAGTTTCTAGCAACAATCGCACAACTACCAGAAATAATACTGTGAATACTGGTTCTGGGATGCAATCATATATGACAGCTCAAAACTTCAATGTCACAAGTCCGGTTTCTGGCAGCAATTCTACTAACACCGGAAATACTGCTCTGAATACTGGTACTGGAATGCAATCATATACCACTCCTCAGAACTTTAATCCCACCGGAACGGTTGCCAGGAGAAATTCTACCATCACTGGAGATACTGCTCCGAATACTGGTACTGGGATGCAATCACCTTACATCACACCTCAAAACATTCAGGCAACAAGTCCAGCTCCAAGTGGAAATCTCACAACCACCGGAAATTCTTTTTTCAACAATAGTCCTGTAATGCAATCGTACAATTCCCCTCAAAACTTCAATGCATCAAGTTCAATTGCTAGACGCAATTCCGCAACGACCGGGAATACGGGTTTGAATACTGGTACTGGGATGCAATCACCTTACATCACGCCTCAAAACATTCAGGTAACAAGTCCGGCTCTAACAAGCAATGCAACAACCACCGGAAATCCTGTTGTAAATACCGGTTCTAGGATGCAATCATATACCACTCCTCAGAACTTCAATATCACAAGTCCTGCTGCAATTACCAATTCCACAAGCAGTAGAAATCCTGCTCCAAATATCAATACACCAAACCCCATCAACATCAATACCACCACAAATAACCCACACCTTGCCAACACTCCGACAACCCCCGCAGCCACCGCCGCAAACAAACACAACATGACGGCAGCCCAACGGGCAGCCCTTATATCCCACAGAGAGCAAATCATAGCCAAATATAAGCAAAACAACAAGCCTCTAAACCAGGAAGCTCTTAGAGCATACATGAACCGTGTTATTCGGAACTATTTGAGGACTGGAAGGTTACCAGATGTTACTGATGATGTTCTGATGGGGGAGAAGAGTGGTGGAAATTGAAGTTCCGGGAAGTAGGTTTAGGAGGTTGGACTGGAACTCGTGGCAGTAGTGGATAAAGTGGGATAATGTGGAGGATGTGAATATTTTTAATTTCAGGTATTACAAATAAATGCAAGGAAGCGTGGGGGAAGAAGGAAAATTATTTAAGCATGATATCCATAGACAGATTACGAAATAAAAATAAAATAAAAATACTACATATCTTGCTATTCAAAGCATGACAAAACGTTGCACATATGGGGGAAGAAGATTACGGTTCTGTTGATGTAATAGTTAAGTAGATATGCGGCGGATAATTCATCAAGGTGTAGACGCCTTTCGTTTCGTAAGCGAAGCTGATTTCAGAGGTTGTTCAATCAATATATATCAACTCAAAAATACTTAAAGGATATCTTTCCTCTAGCGGAAATTCGAAATGCTCATCACAGAATACATGACCATGATATTGTGAGGTTTAATTATCAAACCTAAGTTATTAGAAAGAGTAAAGGTCTTCAATACCCGTCCAAAACCTAACAAGTTCCTTATTACCCAAAAGATTTATAATACTCACACCAAAAAATTCAAAAAAATTACTAATGCCTATCTGTGACTGAGAATGCTTGTTGTGCGCATCTCTGTGGGGGTACTTCTCCTCGCATCCAGCGCGTCTCCCCACCGCCATATGGTGTCGGCCACTTGGTAGAGCTAGCGCGACAGGGGTCTGAGGCCTCAAAACACCCCCCCCCCCCACCTCGCGACGAAAAAAGAATTGTTTTTAAAGCGCAAAAGTTGTAGAATAGAACTCGGAGATGGTTTCAAAATCCGATTTGGAGGCGTGGTTGCCCTACGGTACATTTTTTTGCTGTGTGTAGTGTGTGTGCCGCGAGAACGTAGTGTACATTGGAGGACATAGTGACCTCCCCACCATAGCGTTGCATCATGGTTTGCTCGCCACGACGACGTGGGATTCAATCAACAGACCAGCGGCATCGTGGGAATCATGCATTGGCAAGATGATACGCATATCTGCGGTCTCGCTAATATTTGGAAACCTCAAAGACATGAACTTATGGGCAAGCAATGTTCAACACACCTCAACACCATGAAAATCTATGTCACGAAGTTTCGTGAACTACAAACAAAAGATCCCGAATACATAAGATTGTCAAAAATAAAAGATAAAAACTATCTTCTCCCTCTTTTCGTATACCAATAACAGAAATAAAAAGTTTAACCAATTGACAAAATTAATTAAATTAATAAATCATGGAAGAAATAAGATGCATAAAGGAAAAGAATTCATGCTGTCAATAAAAATCTGGCAGAAATAGCACTGTCAAGGCTATAAAAATTCCACATCCAAGCTAGTATGCCCTAGTGTCTTTCCCGCGCTGTTCCTATGACGTTGAGCTCCTGGCTCAAGCTCCCAACTACTCTCTCAATGCGCTTGCCGCGTTCCTTCCCTGCGCCCTCCCACCCACATAAAATCAGCTCTGCGGGCAAACCTCCAGTTCTCCCCCTTTGCACATCTATGAGACAGCGCTTTTTCTGGTTTGACCTCTGACCCACCATCTACAGCATTCCATTTTCACATCCCCTGACAGCGAACCAGCGTCTCCCTACTCTATTGCTGCCAGGCAGCTGTGTCCCTGCACTGATCCTCGATGCAGCATTAGCAGCTCGCCATTCGCGAATCCCATGCTTCCCCGTTGCGATCCCACAATTTTTGTAAGTATCTATTTCCCCGTAGTGTGATTGTAAGAAGATAACTCTGCTACAGGAAGGGATGAATGTTGATGATGATGCAATCCATTCACTGTTCAGGAATAAGGTATCGTACATATGAATGTAGCTATTTCACATAAATAATTGACACTCACAAGAAGCCTCAACAGAGGTTGTTTTCTTACATTTGCTTGTTTTCAGCGGAGGTTCGCTAGTGGGTTGCAGAATCGGGTGTGGGCTGATTAGTGGGAGTCCATCATATTAGTGTAAACAATAGAATTCACAAATTTTGAACTATTTTGAAAGTATAATATCTTGGCATATGTGATTCAACCTGTGAATACCACTAGCTTCATTGCAATTAAGCGCTTAATTGCATATCATCACATTGAGATAATCTCTGTTGTTTGGAGCCCACATCGTCGCACGACAGCGTTGTGGGACATGAAAGCCTATATCATCACATCCGCATTCCCAGTTTATCACAGCGCTGCTGCGAAATCGTGGGTGACATCCATCGTGTGATTGTGATCACGAAAAAATGAACCGTAGTGTTGTGGAGTAGATAGCGTTTATTATTATTGAATCATACGCTGACCGAAGCCTAAAAGGCCCATGCAGGAAGTAGATAGCGTTGAATGCATCACTAGTGCGGCTCTATCATGCAAACCATACCCTAATAGGCGTATATATACTAGATTTAGCGTAGTGTAAGCCGAGTGACACATAATGATATTACGCTAGTACGTTTTCGGTGGCCCTGCCCCGGAAAATCAAGATCAAGGGTCATCACTCGATGATTACTAGTCGGTTTTGGTAACCTCTGTAAGTGTGGGAAAAAAAACTCATACGTCATCACTCGGCGGTTAATGATCAGAATTTATGTTCTGTATGTGCCAAGACTTTACCAAGACGATAGCCCTACCAAGTGGCCGACACCATATCGTCTCGATTGCAAATCGCTTGTTGTCAAATCCTCCTCAATTTTTTGCAGTTAATCCGTATGTGCTATTCATGTACGCGTGCTTTTGCGTTCACGCATGTTGTTCATTTTCGTATGCTCTCCCTTTGGATGTGCTCTTCATTCGCGGTGGCCTCACATAAATTTCTCCGCGCGCTCACGGTTTCAGACACTTCTCAGCCGCAAATAAGGATTAGTGATTTTCTCGAATTTTTGGTGTGGGTACCTTTGCTCTTTCTAATTCGATCGGGCGATTGGCACAGCTACGACTTTGAGATTTCAGAGAAGCAGATACCCTGGCTTCTCTAGTGAGTTGCGGCACATGGTAAGCACTTAAGCTCCCTCTGTTGTGCTTTTGAATTCCTGCTCCGAGACCAAGTGATGTTGTTCTAGGCGGTAGCTCCAGCGCTATTTAGGCGGCAGCCCCAGATCGATGAGCAACGCTACGTGGCACCTACGGCACTGCATATTTGCAAGCTGTGGTTTTTGATGAGATCACAAAGTTAGCGGTCGGCACAATCTCACATTTCATAGCAATAATCACACTGGTCACTAGACTTGTTTTTGATCGGATATTTCCATTCAGCTAGACGATCTCCCATTGCAGATGACTGGGGAATATGGTACCGCTATATCAGATGAGAGCAGTTCGGTTTTCAAATTCCGAAATAAGCGCATACGCTTCTTATACATGTACTACAGCGATTAGCTATACTCTAATCCATTCACTCTGTACATAAGATTGTGTGTAGTTACATATCTAGACGCCCCACCCACTCACTCTCAGCCTTACCCATCCTACAACCCCGCCGCTACACTGAACGAAAAATTGTGTATCAATGTCAGAGAGCAACTCATCATCTGCAGAGCCAATTCTTTTGGACATCGAAGTCAATGATGAATGGCACTCAGTGAGAGGGAAGTCCGATTTGGAGGCAGTTAACCCGCTCCTATTGGTATGTCGCTATCGATCAGTGGGCTGCGTTATGTACGGAAAGCACTGACATTATGTATTTTCAGGCACCTAATGCTATGGTGATGATTATGTATTACACCTCCAGTCAGAATTATTTCTCTGGGCTTATCTCTGATGCCTATATTAGTTGTCGGCGGAATTTACCACCAGAGATACTCCGATATCTATACAACCATGTCGCTCCTCAATTGGCCACCTTTGGAATCAACCTTCCCGGAATGGCAAACTGTAGCTTTACTGACTCTGATTACATGATCGGCTGTAAAACGGAGAAACTCAGATGCAGCTGCTGTTCTTATCAACGATACGATTTTCAGGATTGTAAAAGTGGTAGGTACCGAATTAGTGTTTTTTATCAAGGAAATAACTACAAAACACAATACCAACATATGATCTGATATATTATAGGATGGGTATGCGAAGAGTTGCAGAATGTCTATTACGCTGAGACGCGCGAGAGCGACACAAAAGAAATGACAACCCCGAAAGGGGATGTCCACAGTTCCAGAACACGACAGGAGCCAATTGAATTCACTCAGGGCACTATAACGTTTCGCCAACTACCCACGACTGAGAGCCGCATCAAACACGAACGCAACTTCGCCCTAACCGGACAAAAGTTTTTCTTTCTTTCAAATCATGATTGCAAACGGAGGATTATATTCACAAACAAACCGCCGCCGTCCGAACCTCATTACAGCGATGAATTCCCTACACTTTCATTGATAAAGCTTCTGGGTATCAGACGCGTCTGTGAAGAATGGGACAAAATACTTAATGCCTATAAGCTGCAGTTGAATGATGTGGTATGTTAGAACATTAGCACATGGCTTTACCGGTTCAGTTCTGACATTTAGAATTCAATCATAGAGAAAAGAAATCGTAATTAGAGATAAACCAGACCCCCGGAGCATCTTGTGGACACTAGAAAAAGCGGCCGAAGCAGCATCTGAGCTTGAAAACATACATAACCTTCAACTTAATCTTTTACAGTCCTTGAATGGTTTATCCTGGTATAAAAACCTTGCAGATGAATATACATACATTTTGAATACAAAAAAGCGCATGGAGGATTTTGGGAACACCATTCAAGACGGTATCTCGAAAAAGGTTGATAGTTTTTTCCAGCGTGTAAATTTCCCCTCTTAGTTTTGTTGAGCGCACTGATGGGAATGCTAATGCAAAAACAGGCATCCAATATTGTATCGATTGAGGAGGCGTTCAAGTCAAGGGAACAAGGAGCAAGTATGAAGCGTCTTTCGTGGATAACCGTAAGATATTTTCATCCGGGATCTGGAGAATGATTAACTAACAACTGCCAGTTCATATTCCTTCCGTTACTTTTTGTTACCGTATGTCATCAATTGAATATTTACCAATCCTCATGATGGTCCCGACAGCTGACAAGGAATTTAGAGCCTTTACGGTATGAATATCGATCTGCTTGCCAATAATCCCTCGTGGACCACTTGTTTCTACATCGCGGCGCCAGTATTCCTAGCTGTCATGGCTACTGTTTTGATTCTCAAATGCCGTAAAATACCTCACAAAAAAACCAAAATACGCGGCATGGCTGCTGATTTAATTCAAAAATACCGTACAATACTCCACAAAACAACCGAAACACGCGATGAAGAAAATCCTAAGACAACAACCCCATCGACATTGTCTGAACACTGGTTGCTATTCGATGTGGCCGAACAAGGAAATGCCGGAGTCATGCGAGCGATGATTGAAAGAAACTCTCCTTTAAACGTGCGCAATCACAACGATTGGAGGCCACTCCAGTTAGCAGCAAGGAATGGCCACAAAGAAGTTGTAGACCTGATCTTAGAAAAAGATACACTGGAATCCGACCCTGGTCTCGTTAACGCTCCCCCGGCCTTTCGTAATGGGCGGACTGCATTACAAGCCGCAGCCGATGGCGGAAATCGGGATATCGTCAACCGCCTTCTAGATGCTGGTGCAGATGTCAACGCTGGGCTGTGCGACTTCAACGGGAGGACTGCACTACAAGCTGCTGCTGGGAGTGGGCATGGGGATATTGTCAACAGACTTTTGGACGCTGGTGCAGACGTCAACGCTGAGCCGAGTGAAGAGTACGGGATGACTGCACTACAAGCTGCTGCTGGGAGTGGGCATGGGGATATTGTCAACCGCCTTTTGGATGCTGGTGCACACGTCAACGCTAAGCCGTGCTTCAGCAACGGGAGGACTGCACTACAAGCTGCTGCTGGTAGTGGGCATGGGGATATTGTCAACCGCCTCCTGGATGCTGGTGCAAATGTCAACGCTGAGCCGTGCGGCTACAAAGGGAGGACTGCACTACAAGCTGCTGCTGGGAGTGGGCATGGAGCTATTGTCAACCGCCTTTTGGACGCTGGTGCAGATGTCAACGCTGAGGCGTGCTTCGACAACGGGAGGACTGCACTACAGGCTGCTGCTGGGAGTGGGCATGGAGATATTGTCAACCGCCTCCTGGATGTTGGTGCAGATGTCAACGCCAAGCCGAGCCGGTGGGAAGGGAGGACTGCACTACAAGCTGCTGCTGGGAGTGGGCATGGAGATATTGTCAACCGCCTTTTGGATGCTGGTGCACACGTCAACGCTGAGCCGTGCCGGTCCAATGGGAGGACTGCACTACAGGCTGCTGCTGGGAGTGGCCATGGAGCTATTGTCAACCGCCTCTTGGACGCTGGTGCACACGTCAACGCTAAGCCGGGCCGGTGGAGAGGGAGGACTGCACTACAAGCAGCAGCTGAAGGTGGTCATCTTTATGTTGTGAAGCGACTACTACAAGCAGGTGCGTCGCCGAATAGCATGACAGAAAAGATCAGAACCGATTTCGGGACCGCGTTAGATGTTGCCAAACGTGAAGGCCACACGGAACTTGTGGACGAGCTACGTGCAGCAGGTGCTAAATCAACTACCGCTTACGTCTGGCGTGTCGCCCGGTATTGGTACAGTAAATATGAGGATTGGGTTTACTGAAACAATGGTGATTATTGGCTATCTCTGATGCGGAGAGTGGCAGATGTTGTCAACTGGTAGGATACTGAATGACTGGTTACATACTCCATGACCTAGGACTCATGAAGGGAATGAAGAGAAATTTTTAAAGGGTAGTGATGGAAAGATGTTTTGTCTGGTTTCGATTGCATGGAATTTAGTCTAGTTTACTGTGATCACTACTGGGGAGTCGGCAGTCAGATGTTTCCAACCAGACAGCATATATAACGGTCAGAATTGATCAGAAAGGCAAATTCAACTACGAGTGGGTGGCGATAGAGGTTTCTGGTATTCGACAAGAGGTTGGGCTGGCTATCATTTGGAACAATGGATGAGAGACCAAGCGATGAATAAGAGTGATGACAATTGAGACTGGAGGAACTAAAACCACAAACAAGATACGGTATTTAAAACCTCCTACTCAACTGGGGTGCCCCTTCACGCATCAGAAACAACCTTTTAGGCGTCCCGGTGAAAATAGCTTGAAGACATATCTGCTTCGGGGGGTGATATAACGGGTAATTTTGACTTTTATTTCTGTCTATTTGATGTTATTCCTTTGCTTGGATTCTGTACTGCTTTGGGGGGAGATTTGTGCTGTAATGTATCGGGTGGTAACAGACTGGACTTATGCGCAGGACTGAGACGGGGGAATTTGGAAATTTTGGCGCTTGTGTTGATTATTTCGGAGATTATTTCTTCCTTTTTTCTGCGTGCTTTTCTTTCCGCAATCTTAATGTATTTGGTTTGTTTACTCATCCCTTACCTTGAAGCATCAGAACCTAGGGCATACCCTTAGCGCCAACTGACGTCCACGTTGGATTCCGGGATTGCGCGCTACCGCGACAAAGGCGAATTCATATATACTGATCACTGTAAAAATAAAAACCCAAAACCGTATATATGAGTAACGCTTACTGCTTCTATCCTTGTCGCTACTTCGTCGCTTGATTTGATTTGATTTGATTTTAATCATACACCGTTCGAGGCCTTTAAGGCCTATGCGGGAAACTAAATCCGTTTTTCCTGTCCTCGTGGCCGAGACCACCTAAAGAGGCTCCCCAATCTCCTGCACCCCGTGACGTCCCCGAAAAGATAAGTAAATAAAGAAACACCCAAAAAGAAACAAAAAATCCTAAACCCCAGCCGAAACCTGACAGTCCCCCGTATCGCTCACACCTTCCCCTCTTATAACTAAAAAGAAAAATCGTGAAAATCAAAAGAAAAGTAATGAAAAAATTTACAAATCACCCTCCAAGCACCTGGCCCTTTTGCCCATGCCTATACGTATCTTCTGCCTATCTCCGTTGCAGATAAGAATTCCAAGATCGCTTTCGTGAGTCGATCGTCCCTAAATAAATCCACCACCTTAAGCCTTCCTCTCGGCCTTCCCCTCCGTCCCCGTATTCTCTCAACCTCCTCTTTCAACGTCTTGAACTCCTTTCGCCAGCGGGGGCATTCTCCAAACAAATGGCCTCTGGTTTGTCTTTTTTCCGACTGGCACCACCAGCACCGGTCCGACTCTTTTTTCTTAACGCGCACCAGATGGGTGCCGATGAGGGCGTGGCCTGAAGCAAGCTGGAGGAACACAGCTGCTCGGCGTTTGGGGAGGGAAACCAATTCAGGGCGGATTCCCCATTTTTGGCGGGGGCGGAAGGAACGGCTGGTCGCTGTTTGTTGCTTAATCCAGCGACGAGTGATAGTTGATGTCGTTTCCGTTGCGATCCGGTTGAGGTGCGCCAGGGAAGCCCACGCCGGAACAGCACACACTGGATCGTCACACCGTTTGAGCATACGGGAGTCGCAGCGATGCTTCGATGCTTCCTTAGCTACTCGATCCGCTTCCTCGTTTTCGGGGATATCGCTGTGGCCCGGGATCCAATGGAATTCCACGTCGATACCGGAGTCAAAGAGGAGGTAGTAGGCTTCGCGGGAGATAAGTTTGGCAAGCTCCTGGCCGGGACCGGGGGTGTCAGACTCCAGACGCTTGAGAGCAGCCTGGGCGTCCGAAAAAACGATCGCTTTGGTATTCGAGTTGGGATCCCAGAAGTGATTGGAATGGAACTCCTTGAGCCCTCGCCAGATGGCGTAGAGCTCAGCGTCGAACACCTCCGTATGACGACCCAAGTAGTGCTGGGAAGAACGAAAGGCTCCGTTGATGTAGCGGACTACTCCCGCTCCCGTATGTCCCTCCATTCGAGAGCCATCTGTCCAGATGCATGTCGTGGACGTGAGGTTTCTCCAGTTCCGGGCGAAGGTTTCAGCTTCAGCCCTGGGTGCGATCACCACAGGGAAGCGACGAAAGCGGTCGGGGACTGTGACATTTTCGACTGCTTCGAATCCACATGCTTTTTCCGTGCGCTTAAGCAGCCGAGTGATAGCCGCAGCGGTCGGGGACGGTTGAGTGCCGGTCGAGGGGGGGGCGGGGCGGGGGCGAGTGAGAAGGCGTGACCGAAATTTCGCTTCTCGGCCTTTGATGAGCGCTTCCGCTGGGCGTACGGCACTTTCAGCCATCAAGAAGCCGAGTGGGGTCGTTTTGAAGCACCCCGTGACCGCTCGTGCTTGCTTATTGAGGAGCAGTTGCAGCCGAGCAGTGCGTCCCGAGCTCTTGCCTTTTAGGCGCCGGACTGCGTTAATCTCAGCGCCATACATAGCCACTGACTGGACTACCGCCTTCTGCAGATTGGCAGTGCTCCCCGGAGGGAGTCCCTGAGCGCGACAAAGCCTTGCCAGACGAGCATGCTGTTGCTTGGCCTTGGTCAACCACTTTTGGTGATGGTGGTTAAGAGTGAGCTTTGGATCGAGCCAAAAGCCGAGCCAACGGATGGCTGACGAGGCGAACGGGATCTGGTGAGGACCTACCGAGACTGTGACCTCGTCAGGGTTAGCCTCTCCCCTCCGTCGAGAAAAAAGCATGGCTTCCGTCTTTTCTGTCTCAAACACCACCGCGTTGGTGGAGGCCCACCACGAGCAGGCGTTTGCGCACCGTTCAAGCTTATCGGAGACCTCCCGAGCAGAATCACCGGTCACGATCCAGGTTACATCATCGACAAACGACAGGCCTGTTACGTCGGGGACTCTTGATTCGACATGATCAGCGAGATCGGCTATATAGATCAAGAACAGGACTGGGGATACGGGGGATCCTTGGGGGAGTCCGGTGTTCGTCTCGATGGGAGTGCCTGAATCGCCGCCTAGTGATATCTCGACTCTTCGATCACTCATAAACGAAGATACCCACCGCACATAGCATTCATCCATGCCTGCTGGCCGCATTTTCCGCATAAGGCAGTCTCGATTGACAGTGGGAAAGGCCCCTTTAACGTCCATCATTAGAGCGCCCGCGAGTTTCTGCTTTTCCCAAGCGAATTCAACCGCCTCAATTAAGACTGCCGCGGCGTCGACGGCGGAGCGACCTCTTCTCCCACCAAATTGCCCAGCGTGAAAAGCGTGCAGCCTCTCGGCCTCCTCCGCGATGAGGGTGGCGACGACTTTTTCTACTAACTTTCCCAGACAGCTTAAGAGAGATATGATACGGAAACTCTTCGCTTTGCGGTAGGAAGTCTTTCCCGGTTTGGGGATACAGACTCCTTTGGCAGTTTTCCAGTCGGTTGGGTGGAATCCTAGCCGCACGCAGTGATAGACGATGGAAGTCACCCGTTCAGGGTCCCATCGCATGAGCGCCTTGATAATAGGTACTCCTAACCCGTCACTACCCGGAGCCTTAGAGTTGCTCTGACCGTGGATCGAATCGGAGACCAGTTCTTGGGTCACTCGGAGGAATCCGCGTCCTGGGGGACCTTCGTTGCCACTGTGACCGGGGTATGGGTTCGGGGGGGGGAAAGAAACGTCTGCAAGCATTCGACGTTTGGCATCCTCCTCGTCAGCCTGGTTGCCGTGTTCATCCTCAAGAGATCCAACCACCGCAGCATTTCGCGGTTTGGTCGCGCGAAGGACTTTCCATACCGCCTCCCCGTTGGCTCCCTCCAAGAAAGAAACCCAACACTCTCGTTTGTGGCGACGTTGGGTGCTGAGATAGGCGTTGCGGAGGCGGTGTTCTTCCTCTATCGAACATTGACCGCGCTTGGCTGCCCTCCGTTTCCGGCCGTATTCGCTGCGTGCTGCTTTAACATCGGGGTGCCACCACTTCTTAGACCGAGCGGTGATGCGAATCTTCCTAGCGTGAGCGTTCAGCATGTCCACCAACTGTTGACGTACCCAAACCACCTCTTCTTCAACGTCGTTCTCGGAGCAGTGATCGGATAGGAGCGGTCTGCGTTCGCTTCGATGGCGATAATCTAACGCCGCTTTCTGCGCTCCTTCGTCACTCTCCAGCCATTCTCCAACCGCCCATCCCCTAGTTGGGGCGTCGAAGTCCTCTGGGACCGTCACAGAGTCCACTTTCCAGATCAGCGCCTCATGATCGGACGTTGTGGAGTGATTCGGGTCATCGAGGAGCTTCGCAACGACGTGGGCTTCAAGCTCCATCGTCGTCAGGACTAAGTCGATAACGCTATGTCGGATCTGGCCCGTTTGGGTGTGGGTTTCCTTACCATCACCGACATAGCGGAGATCGAATGAGTCCATCAGATCTTCCAAGAACTGATGATAGAGTGGCCTCTCGCACAGGGGGTTCCACCTTCTGCTGTGAGCGTTGAAATCGCCAGCAAGAATAGTGTCCCGTCCTATAATCCTGCGCCAGTCCGCGTTGCGTGCAGGGCGCACTCCATCATCAGTCCGCGGAGCGTCATAAACATTTACAATACGTACTTGTTTATGACCTCTGCATGTGACGTCCAACACCTGGAGGTCACCTTCCCCGGGCGCAGCCAAGTCCTCTCGTGGACGAAGCTGCCACGCTGAATCCCGCCGTCTCCCCGTCAGAACCCTTCCTCCCCAGAGGAACTCGTAGGCTGGATGGCGCCAACCTTGGAAGGTCGGGGGCTCCTGAACCAACACCACATCCGCACCCAGAGCGAGACCGCTCTCCATCACCGCCGTCAGAGCCTCACCGCTCTTTCGGCAATTTAGTTGAAGTACCGTGAGGCACTTCAGCATTGGGTGTTATCCGGCACATCGGCATCGACCATAGCGTCTGGGTCAGACACCGTGGCTGCAGGACGGGGGGTGGAGAGGGCTGATGTGGTCTCCGTGGTTGAGGGTTCTTTTGGATCGCTGGAGGCGGAAGAGGAGGGGTCTGCTTCTGGTTGCGAGGCTTCCGCTGTAGAGGAGACTTGATCGGAGGAGGAAGACATCTGGCGACGCTGACGGGCCAGGGCGAAGGCTTCAAGGCGGGATGGACAGTTGCGAGCATTGGCGTAGTGATTGCCTTTGCAATTAACGCAACGAGCAGACTCCTTCGAATGCTGGCACGGGAGTCCCTTGGAGGTGGAGCATCCTATCATGCTGCACTTGTGTTCCTCCGAAGCGTGGTGCTGACCACAGAATCGGCAACGGAAGAGCTTGGGGGTTTGACATTTCTCCCGAATGTGTCCCCACTTAAGACAGCCCGAGCACTGACTGTCAGGGCCGTTGTGGTTGAAGAGCTCGACACGGTAACGAGAGGATCCTAGAAGGGCGCCCCGAGCGATGAGCATTTGCGCAGCGGGGGTTCCCTTCACCGAAAAGACAGCTGAGGACGACTGAATTTCGCCCTGTTCAAAGCGCTCGCGAATGCTTCGTCTGCTGCCCAACCAACGAGCACCTGGGATGACCTCGAGCTGGTCGTGGTTGGCTTGCAACTCAAGCTCGAGCTTTTGCAGGCCATTCCTTCCTCTACCCAGAAAACGATTGAGGGGGATGGCGTGGACTTTCAACTTGACCCATTTGTCCATGGGTTTAACGTCCACCACAAAGCGGTCAACCTCGCGGATGGCATTGAGGATTTCGTTGCGGTAGCACGATATTAGTGAATCCGCTCTCACTCCCGGGTTGGTGGTAGCCGTGATCGTTCCCTTCGAGTTTCTGGAGACTCGGGCTACACGGTGGAAATGGGGTGCACCGCGGAGGTGCAAGCAGACGTTGATGGCGGCGGTGAAGTCCTGGTCTGGTTTTGACGAGGGGCGGGCGCCTTCCTGACGGATGAAGATCATGCGGCGATCTTCAGCGGCGAGGTTCTTTTCGGGGACGGAGAAGTTGGGAGGGCGTTGGGGGGCCTTCAGCTGTTTGCGTGAGGGAACGATCTGCCACGCCGGAGGGGGGGGCGGGGGGGGGGAGCTCGGGGAGGTTGCTGCGGAGCTTTGCGGCGTAGGATTGGGCCGCGGTGAGTTTGGACGCACGCGGGAGGGCGGGGAGGGATGGTATGGGGGCAGCCTTGGGCATGCCGACGACAACGGAGGAAGTTCTGGATTTCTCTGCCTGAGCAGACTGTTGGGTGCCAACAAGGTGGGGCTGGCGAAGGGCGGTAGACTGGGTCGACGTCGCGAGGTTTGCCTGCGGGCACGAGCATGGGCGGGCTTCCTGGAGACGTATTTGCTCCTCCAGAGCCTTCAAACGTTCCTCCGCAGCGGCGAGGCGCTCCGACAACTTGTCCATAAGGGACACGCTGACTTGGGGGGAGGCCTGGGAACCTACCGCGGGGGCGGAACGGAGTTCGCTTTGCACGAGCGACCCGAAGGCCGCAACGTGTGCGCGTTTCTTCACAGTGCTGGGGCACGAAGAAAGGGAGCTCCCCGAGGACCAACCTGATCCTGGGGCTGCGGAGGGGGCGTCTTTACTGGGACGCGTTGGGGTGCCGGGTGCGGAGGACCCAAACACGTCGTCTTCGGCGGCGGGGGCAGGCGTGGAGACTCGGGATGAGTTGCTGCCACCGAACATGCGCATATCGGAGGTGAGGCCGAAGCGCGGAGGGGGGGGAGGCTTCATGGGAGCCATGGGCCTCGGAGGGTAGAATTCGTGAAGCCGTGAGAGTTCTCTCCGACTTCCCGATTAGGATAATTAAGCGAAAAACGTGTTGTTTTATTAGCGTTGGAGTGGCGTGTTTTGGTCCGCTACTGTCACACCCTAAAATGTGTGAGGATAGAATTGGTATCATATATAACGCAATGGAGAATATGGCAAACTCGACAGAGAATGAATAGTCAGATTAGTATCCCGGGCCGGAACCCCCAGAGGAGCTCCGACAAGCCACGTCACGTGATTCGTGACTTTCCGATAAGGACCTCACGAGGATCCCGGCCCGAGGCGTCGCAACTATTATTCAATGTCAGTTTGGGAGGATTCAGAAGAGAAGAGATTGGGGAACACTTACCTCATGGGTGTCGACTTACCCTTGAGCAACTACGAACGACGCTGATGGAGAACGAAGACGAAGACGAAAGGACACCTCCTTATACTTGAGGAGTGTTCGGAAGTTCACGGCTACAAAGGGGTCTGCATCGGAAGAGAGTTCCAAGGATGTGCAGAGCGGTGCGACGAAATCATCCGGTGTTACTTAGTTGGGTGAATGGTCAGCCAGGAAGACAAGGCAGAGTCTAGTCGGCAAACAGGAGTGGGGCTATGGACAAGGGTCAAGATTGCTAAGGCATGAGACGACGTCCATAAGCATGCAACCCTCTCAAGGAAACTGTTTGGTGGAACCGATATGACGCGCCCTTAGGCTATTGACTACCAACCAAGGAACAGCTCGGCGTTTGCATCCACACCAGGGTGTGGCTGCGCGCAAGTGCGCGCAGGTGGAGCCATAATGACATCACACAGGAATGTGTCGGAGTGATCCACTCCGGTAGGGCATGGATGCCTTATGATGTCAGATTCCTCCATTCGCAATCGAGATTCTCTAGGGAGATCTATGATAGCACGACTCACAAGATAAATGACTCACATGTTATTTGTCAGAGGAGTTCATGCATTATGCAGTCAAGCGGAGTTGCCCTCCCATATGACTCATAACCCTGACACCTGATTGGAAGGTGTGGTAGTACAGAGAGGAATGTCAAGGATTAGTCTGACGATAGCAAGCATCATGCAAGGAAGTAATCAATACGATTACGCACTTCGTATGATGCAATCTATCAGCAGATGCGTCTCAGAAATGACTCTTGTCTTATCTCCTAGGATCAGTTTGGAAATTGGTTCCCTAGGAAGTCTGGGCGAACTTGTAGACGAAAGTCTATAAAAGAGCCTTTGTCTTCCCTCTCTCTCCTCCATGATCAACCATTTGATCCTCTACGTGTCGATACCTATTATCACCAACGAATACCTCCGAAGACAACCCTTAAGTTTATTCCGCCTGTGATCGATTAATTCTCTTCCTAGCTTTATCTTTGGATAAGCTCTATTAGTTCTTGGGAACGAAGTGTCTGTCTGTTCTTGGGAACGAAGTGTCTGTCAACACTGAGAACGAAGCACTTGAGATACAATCGGATAAGCCTCTGCATAGTCGAAGCTGTGCCCAGGTTCACACTATAAACTTAAGGCTACAAGCTACCAAGTTTATTAATCGATACGATAACGAAAAGACCCTCCTCTAGGGCAAGCAAGATCAATTTCACAAAGCACCTACTACTCAGCAATGTCCTCCTACCGCAGAATCACTGCATCCCCGGCAGCCCGTCACGATGACGATGTTTCCATGGGAGATATGGTGGAAGTCCATCGCCCTCAATCATGGGACCAACTCTCTGCAGCTGGTAAAGCTGTAGTTCGCCAGGGAACCACTGTCAGCAGAGACCAACTTCCAGAATGGTTCGTCAAGATGGTGGACAGGATGGAGACAACTGAACAAGATGTGCAGGCATTGATTGAAGCCCTGAAGAAAGAAGGAGTTTCTGTACAGACCGATATGCAAAACGTCAAGAATCTGTACCAAGAAATGTCAGGCATTATGCAAAATGCCTACGATGTTGTTATTCGACAAGGCGACATCGACAGAGAACTCAACCAAACAGCCATTGTTAGACTCATCCAGTCGAGCAATGAATTCAGTTCTCAGGTTTGGAACGCCCTTGGTGAACTAGCCACGGACGCTCAAGAAAAGCAAACAGCCAACCACCAGGCTGTTCAACAACTCAACATTGGTGTACAGATCATCAATGATTACCTCCAAGGATTCTCAAACCATCAACAAGGATGGAACTTCGGTGTTGAAGGCTGGGCAGCCACAAAGAACCAGGCTGACCAACAAAGGGACGAGCAAATCCGTCTTTTAGCCCACAATGAGCAAGAACAGCAACGAAGGCTTTTGGAGTATGAGACAGAAAGGGAAAATGAAAAGAAGGAGATTATCGATAAGGTCATTCAAAGGGTCATGGACATGACAGCCAACAACATACCTATCGATGCACAGTCACTTGCGGATGCGGTACAGGACGAACCCCAACGCAGAACTGTCTCCCCAAGCATTTTTCAGGTGGCAGTAGACACAAATCTACCACCCTCTAGAAACGACACACCCCCTCCAGCAGCAGGAGGAAATGGAGGACGAGGCAATGGCCCCCCAAGAAGAAGGGTTACCATTCCCCCTCCTGAGCCCTCCGATGATGGTCAAGGAAGACCCGGACAGCCAGAAAGGCCCCCTCGCCAAAAGACTAGAGAAGAAAGAGAAGCTGAGGAGGATGCAACAAGATTCCTCACTTCTATTATCGACAAAATCCAAGGACCCAGAGATGCACCAAAGAGACCCAAGATGCCAGAACTCAAGGCACCTCAATTTTTCTCAGGAAAAGACAAGACTCTGCTTAGGGCCTGGTGGATGTCAGTACAGGATTACGTGGAAACCTATGCCACATCCTGGCCTGATGAAGATGCGCAGGTTAAGTGGGTTGGTAGTCTATTCACCCACAAGGCTTTAGCATGGCACCAGGAGCGCAGGAAGTCTATTCAGAAACAGAAATTGAAGGATACTTGGGCTGCATTTTCCAGTGCATTTGAGACAAGGTTCGAGGATAAGAGGGAGGCTCAGAAGGACGTCAAACGCATTACAGAACTACAATACGATGGTGATATCGATGATTATATCACTAAGTTGGAGGATCTGAATATGCGCGTTGGAGCACTGGGCCCTATGTTTAGGAATGTAATATGGGAGGCTATGACACCAGCTATCAAGAAGATGGTTTACCAACGGTGTGGAGAGGTTCCCAATGATGATGTTGCCCTGATTCATGCAGTCAAAGAAGCTGCACATGTTGTGGAAGGCTTGAATGAAGAATTGGGGTATACAAAGAAAAAGACCTTAGAAGTGCGTGGGGAACGCAAGGATAAAGGGAAAGAAAGGGAAGCTGCTCGCCCACGTGAGGTGCAGCAGAAGGACCGAAAGGTTAAGGATAAGGGATCTAAGAAGGAATTTGCTGGGAAAAAGGACAGGAAGTCAGATAAACCGGCGGTTTATGCCTCAGGAAGGGAGGCTTTGCAAGGAGTACCCCAAGCCGAAATCGACAAACACAAGAAAGATAAGGCTGAATGTTGGCGATGTGGTCGTGCTGGTCATAGAATGTACGACTGCTATGCAAAGAAGACAGTTGGGGGAACTGACCTGGCAAAGGATGGAAAGGTAGCTTCTTCAGGAAAGAGGAAGCGGGATGATGAAGATCATGAAGAAGGGCATGAACAAGAAAAGCCCAAGGAAGCCAAGAAGGCGAAGACTGCTGCAGTAAGGCAAGATGAGGAAGACACTCATATGTCTGATGCGCAACCAAGGATTTGGGAAATGGAGGATGAGGAAGTCATTGATTCGGATTTTTAGAGTCCTCTAGGGAAGCGTCACCCGAGGAGGATGGATATGAAGACGCAGTAATAGGGAAATGCGCAGGAATAAAAAGGAAATCAATGGACAGCCTTCTGTCGACCAGGACTAAGAGTCGACGAAAAGACAATGGAGCAGCTATTCCAGTTACCCAGGAATCAGCTCCCACTCCTCCTCACCATGGACCAAGACCAATTATCAACATGGTTCTCAACTGGTCCAAGAATCAACAACGCACAGTTAGAGTCCTTCTTGATACAGGATCTACTGCTGCCCTTCTGGACAAAGCCTTTGTCCACAAATACAAAATCCCAACCGTTAAAAGAGACACCCCTTTACAAATCCGCAACTTTAACAATGAAATAGTTGCTGGAGCAGGTGAAGTCTTTACGGTTCCCTTTCTATTGCAGCATAAGAAACACTTTGCTGCAGAATCTTTCGAAGTCGCTCCACTAGATAGTGACTGCGATGCTATCCTGCCTTATTGGTGGATGGCACTACATCAGCCCTGCAACCTCTGGGGAGATCAAGACAAAATCTCCTTTACATCCTCACGTTGCAAAGAAAAATGTACAAAGGCACAAGCCAGTGCCTTCTCACTCAAGGTCGATAAACATGTCCTCGACCATCCAGAAGCCTTAGTCTTAGGCCACATTTCATCTGTATCCACCAAAGAGGAATTATCTGAGGCCCTTCAGCAAGTCCCAGAGAAATTCCGCGGCTGGATCAACATTATGACAAAGGAAGCTGCAGATAGGCTTCCTGATCACAAACCCTACGACCATGCGATTGACCTAGTTGAAGGCGAAAAGCCTCCTTGGGGACCTGTCTATGCTCTCAACGAAGTTGAGCTAGAGACACTAAGAGAATGGTTGAAGGATATGCTGCGTACTGGTAAAATCAGACCTTCCAAGTCACCAGCAGCAGCTCCTATTCTCTTTGTCCCAAAGCCTCATGGCAGAGGTCTACGGTTATGTGTTGATTACCGGGGCATCAACAAAATTACAATTGCCAACCGGTACCCACTCCCACTCATGTCAGAATTACAGGACAGAGTTAGAGGAGCAAAAATATTTACGAAAATGGACCTCAAGAATGGATATCATCTCATCAGAATAAAAGAAGGAGATGAATGGAAAACGGCCTTTCGATGCCGATATGGATTATATGAATTTTCGGTTATGCCTTTTGGCTTGAGCAATGCCCCAGCCACATTCCAAGATATGATGAATCATATCTTTAGAGACATGTTGGATCAGGGAGTAATTGCGTATATTGATGATGTTCTCATATATGCTGAGACAGAGGAAGAACACGACAAATTGGTTAAGGAAGTGTTAAAAAGATTGGAAGAAAATGGGCTGGTTATCTCTCCGGAAAAATGTGTTTGGGGACAAAACAGAGTGGAATTTCTGGGTTATATTATCAGCGAAAATGGCATTGAAATGGCAAAGGACAAGGTACAAACAGTCCTGGTATGGGAACCCCCAAAATCCTTGAAAGAAACACAGGGCTTTCTTGGATTCGCAAACTTCTATCGCAGATTCATCAAGGACTTCTCCAAAATATGTCGACCTCTCACAGAATCAACAAAGGGCGATGCGAAGAAATGGGAATGGACTGTTGCTATGGAACTAGCATTTGATGAGCTCAAAAGTCGTTTCACTACTGCACCAATCTTAAGTCATTTTGACCCAAGACAGGTTTGCATTGTTGAAACAGATGCTTCAGATTTTGCTTTAGGCGCAGTTCTATCCCAGAAGGGGGAAGATGGAAAGTTGCACCCCATTGCTTTCCACTCAAGAAAATTCACTCCTGCTGAGATTAACTATGAGATCCATGACAAAGAGCTGTTGGCTATTGTGGACTCATTTAAAGTATGGAGACGATATCTTGAGGGAGCAATGCACACTGTCCAAGTTTACAGCGACCACCAAAACCTTGAGTACTTTACAACAACAAAAGTACTCAATCGACGTCAAGCTAGATGGGCTCAAGAGCTTGCTGGCGTTGACTTTAAGATTTTTTATAGACCTGGGGTTAAAAATGGGAAACCTGATGCTCTATCTAGGCGTCCGGAGTTCCGACCTGAAAAGGGGGGAGGTGAAGATCAGCCGATTACGACGATCCTGCATAAGAGTCATTTTGCATCCATTTCGTCAATCAGCAGTGCTGGAGAAGGAACATCATTTATTATTTCTTCAGCACGTCTCTCCTCTATTCCTTTTATTAAATGGTCAGAAGAATTCTTGAAGATGGTAAAGGAAGCTGGTAAGCTGGATGAGATTTACGTGGAGGCAACAAAGAAAATTAAGGAACCATTGACGATAGATAATGGCATAGTCTATCGAAAGGAAAAACTATGGGTACCAAAGGATTTGGTAAAGACAGTTCTAGAATCTGAACATGACTCGAAAATTGCAGGTCACTTCGGACAGGACAAAACAATTGAATTAATACGAAGGAACTTCTGGTGGCCAAGAATGGAAGAACAAATAATAACTTATGTAAAGAGTTGTATGGAATGTCAAAAAGACAAAAAAGCACGGCACCTCAAGTACGGATTACTTCAACCTTTGGAACTACCCTATGCCCCATGGCAATCAATCGCCATGGACTTTATCACCGACCTACCAGAATCCAATGGATGCGATCAACTATGGGTAATAGTTGACAGATTCTCTAAGATGGCCCACTTCATACCACTGCAAAAAGACGGCAAGACAACTGGAGACCTTGTTAGAATCTTTGCGAAGGAAATTTGGAAGTTACATGGGCTACCTACGGATATTGTGTCGGACAGAGACTCCAGGTTTACAAGCACCACCTGGAAAGCATTTCTTGGGACACTAGCAATCAAACCTAGAATGTCCACAGCGTTCCACCCTCAAACAGATGGACAGACGGAACGACTTAACCAGACAATTGAAGCATACCTCCGCTCCTTTGTCAATCATGAGATGAATGATTGGGTTGATCTATTGCCAATGGCTGAGTTCGCTTACAACAACTCAGTAACCAGCGCTACGGGACTATCACCTTTTTATGCGAATTACGGTTACAACCCCATTGCCAGCAATCCCATTCCAACAGCTGTGCAAAACCCTGCCAGCAAAGCATACGCTCATTGGATGCATACAGTGCATGAAGGTGCTAAGTCAGCATTACAGAAGGCACAAGAAAGAATGAAGAAGTATGCAGACCTTCAGCGAAAGGAGGCCCCTACTTACCAAGTTGGAGACTTGGTTATGCTCGATGGACGACACATAAAAACAAGACGCCCATCACACAAATTGGATCACAAATTACATGGTCCATTCCAAATCGAAAAGGTCATATCCCCAACAGCAATACGTCTCACACTACCAAGAAGATGGAAGATTCACAATGTCTTCCATACTTCCCTACTGGAGCCATTCCACACTGGAACCAGAGCTCCACCAGACCCAAACAAAATTCTTAGGGAAGCAGACGATGTTGAGGGAAGCGAGGAGTACGACATAGACGAAATTATGAGCAGCTACAAATCAGGCAGCAGAGTACTTTACCTCGTCAAATGGCTAGGGTGGCCCAACAAGAAAGACTGGACGGCAGAACCCTTCGACAACTTTTCAGTAGGAGGTCAGGAGAAGCTAAGAGATTTCCATCTCAAGTATCCTGATTCTCCGAGGGACTACCGACTCAACGACTAATGCTTGATGTTTTTCCCATGTGGTTTTCATCAGGTAGAGTTGGTAGTAGGATGTAGGGGCTGGAGGACTACATCCAAAATTGATCACTTAAGTCACTAGGCTACGGCGTGGTGCGATCACAGAAAGATGAACTACGAGCTTCGGGACGAAGCTTGAACAGGGGAGAGGTGGTGTCACACCCTAAAATGTGTGAGGATAGAATTGGTATCATATATAACGCAATGGAGAATATGGCAAACTCGACAGAGAATGAATAGTCAGATTAGTATCCCGGGCCGGAACCCCCAGAGGAGCTCCGACAAGCCACGTCACGTGATTCGTGACTTTCCGATAAGGACCTCACGAGGATCCCGGCCCGAGGCGTCGCAACTATTATTCAATGTCAGTTTGGGAGGATTCAGAAGAGAAGAGATTGGGGAACACTTACCTCATGGGTGTCGACTTACCCTTGAGCAACTACGAACGACGCTGATGGAGAACGAAGACGAAGACGAAAGGACACCTCCTTATACTTGAGGAGTGTTCGGAAGTTCACGGCTACAAAGGGGTCTGCATCGGAAGAGAGTTCCAAGGATGTGCAGAGCGGTGCGACGAAATCATCCGGTGTTACTTAGTTGGGTGAATGGTCAGCCAGGAAGACAAGGCAGAGTCTAGTCGGCAAACAGGAGTGGGGCTATGGACAAGGGTCAAGATTGCTAAGGCATGAGACGACGTCCATAAGCATGCAACCCTCTCAAGGAAACTGTTTGGTGGAACCGATATGACGCGCCCTTAGGCTATTGACTACCAACCAAGGAACAGCTCGGCGTTTGCATCCACACCAGGGTGTGGCTGCGCGCAAGTGCGCGCAGGTGGAGCCATAATGACATCACACAGGAATGTGTCGGAGTGATCCACTCCGGTAGGGCATGGATGCCTTATGATGTCAGATTCCTCCATTCGCAATCGAGATTCTCTAGGGAGATCTATGATAGCACGACTCACAAGATAAATGACTCACATGTTATTTGTCAGAGGAGTTCATGCATTATGCAGTCAAGCGGAGTTGCCCTCCCATATGACTCATAACCCTGACACCTGATTGGAAGGTGTGGTAGTACAGAGAGGAATGTCAAGGATTAGTCTGACGATAGCAAGCATCATGCAAGGAAGTAATCAATACGATTACGCACTTCGTATGATGCAATCTATCAGCAGATGCGTCTCAGAAATGACTCTTGTCTTATCTCCTAGGATCAGTTTGGAAATTGGTTCCCTAGGAAGTCTGGGCGAACTTGTAGACGAAAGTCTATAAAAGAGCCTTTGTCTTCCCTCTCTCTCCTCCATGATCAACCATTTGATCCTCTACGTGTCGATACCTATTATCACCAACGAATACCTCCGAAGACAACCCTTAAGTTTATTCCGCCTGTGATCGATTAATTCTCTTCCTAGCTTTATCTTTGGATAAGCTCTATTAGTTCTTGGGAACGAAGTGTCTGTCTGTTCTTGGGAACGAAGTGTCTGTCAACACTGAGAACGAAGCACTTGAGATACAATCGGATAAGCCTCTGCATAGTCGAAGCTGTGCCCAGGTTCACAGCTACTTCGTCGCCTCAGGTTGCAATCTGCATTAACTGTACGGCGATGCGTGATATGCGGTGAAGTATCGCATACAGAACGCTATAGGAAATGCGTGATATGTAAGGAATGAATGGCTCATTCTGGAAAAGTCTTTATTCACCGTGAAGAAATACTTTCTTTCCAGCGTCCGGTATGTAAAGCATTTAGCACGAGCTAGCTGTACCATTGCTAGCTAGTGTAGCATGATTTCTTCGCCGTTCCCAGGCAAATGCGTTCTCTTTTTGAAGTATGAAAACTCCGTCTATAGGCACAATTAAATCACAACTAGCAAGGAGATTCATGCGGCGATTGGTTTAATTCGCCTGTTGATAGTTTGGAGCATATGCCGTGCTCCTGACTGGAATTTGGGTCCAGAACTTTAAGCTTCGCACAAACTAGTTCAAAATGACGATCAAAACGGACTGTATGGACTGTTAGAATATGAGAACTGCACGGCGACCTAAATCAGTTTACTGTCAGTATTATAAACTGGTTAAACTATGAAATCGTGTTAATCGAATACAAGGCTTGGCGAACCAGGTGAACTGTTTGAAACTGCGAAAACTGGTTTGTCCGGAGGATCTGCTTCATGAAGGGGCAATAAATATTGTTCAGTGTATACATTACGTAATTCTATCCTAATTGCGTCGCCAGAAATCCCAATGGACGCGTACGATTGAAGCTCTTGAGCCCATTAATGGCCTCCAGAGACGTATGTGCCTGCATGAAATGGCGTTCCGCTGTCTGCGTCGATATGCAATCAGAAAACAGTTTCTCAGGCTCGGCACACATCGCAAACGGGGCATCAAGACTAGGCGGTATGGAGGAGAGGCCACTCGTAATAGAACTCATGGCAGGTCCTTGTGGAGAAATCGCAGTGCAAAGTAGGGGTTAGGAATCGATAGGTTAAGGAAAAGCAGTCCAGGCGAGATATATCGGATGGTCCCGGCCAACAGAGATGAGTTCAAACGGGATCTGGGAACATTGTTTGCACTGTTTTGGATGTTTCTTCCTCCATCAACGGTTTTGGCTGTTTATTCTTCTGTGCACTAAACAACGAGGCTGTTAAAATGGTTTGTATTTGCCAACCAGTAAATGGTCTACCGATTCCGTTTAATCAGTGCACTGCAGTTACCTGGTTCTTCTATGGAACAATCTATAAAACTGAACCAACTGTCTATCCGGTACACCAAAACTGCACCAACTAACTGTGGATTATCAGTTGAGATCACCTGGTTTACGATATTACCCGGTAAACTGGCCATACAGTTTGCAGGTCTGAACGTAACAGTATGCGCATTGAAAGGGTCCTTCTTCAAATCCAGGGGGAGGGGTTGGAACCCTAAGACCACCCGGGCTGGCTGCAGAAGTCGGTGTGTAGGACGTGACCGAGAATCCGGCGTCCGGTCGGCTATCCAGGTCGACCGGTGGGGCTTGTACCAGATTGATATTCAACTACCGACCTGACGGGGTCAACGGATGCGTTCCAGACAGACCGTGTGGAGTGAAGTCGTAACTCCTCAACCTCTCCTGGAAATATTAAACGTCGGACATCTGTCGAACATCCTAACGGCATCCAAAAATGGGTGACCTGCATGCTTCATAAGATGAAGGAGGGTGTTGACATATCAACTTTAGATTGCCAAAGATGTATTACCCAAGAATGTTCAGCGCAGTTTCGATGTTGATGTTCACGACCGTGAGTCTGCATGCATGTCAGTTCAAAGCAAGGACCGGCAAGAACCATTTCACCATTTATTGTAATTATATTTATATCCAGATGATTCGCCTCGAGCTCCAACACGCTCCAATGAGCAGTTTAAAGAAATTATCAACATGTACTAATAACAAACACCACTAATGCCAAGTAATCGAAATTACTGATTGCGAAACGGGAATGCGAGAAAGAGGTGGAGGTGGAAGAGTGTATTCACTAAGAACGATAGTGATTTAGCTCTACACGTCTACAGAGGGAGATATACCCTTGTGGAAACTCAACCTCCCCGTGCCAGTCACGTAAGCCCTAATTGCGGCCAAGACACCTGGACTCTAGGCGACCTTTAACACTGACAACAGCCTGCTACCAGTATAGGATATGTCACCGACATTCAATCCGGCGTTTTTCCCAACATAATTTTTCCTTGCTGAAGTCTGGAAGGTTGTTATCTCTACAACATGACCGGCCGTCATCGATTGAAAGGAAACCCATCAGCAACCCTCCGAATGAAGTTCCGGCATCAGGAATCATCAAACTGTCCGAATTGGACGAGCCCAGTACAATCACTGGTCACTAGGCTGCTTTTATTAGAAAAATCAGACGCTGTATGAAAATAGTGAGTGGGATCAGAAACCTGTAAAGCATAGCTGAAATTCAGAGGAGAATATACTTTATTCTTGTTGTAGTTCGCCTAAGGCCTTAGCGCCTACGTGGAGGTTGGACGTGTTCTCGCTTACATTATGTCTCGCTTGCTTGCACCGTAGTTGCTCTCTACTCTTCATAATATGCGCACATCCACCTCCACGTTCTTCTCTCGTGACCTTCGACAATTCTGAATGTTACTGATGTAGGCAGAACCCATCTTAGTTGCTCTGGTCGATAACGTGCCTCACCTTTCAGAAAAAGACGTTGAAGAGCGTGAGATCTGGCTCCGGGGACTGATTCCGGACAGGTATTCTATGCCTTACTGTGTGATACTGGTCTACGTAGAGTTTATCATAATGAAATTGCATCAAATTGGACTTGAACAGAATATTCCTGTTCTACCTTTATTTTGCCTTTGAACGCGGATGAATAGCCATTATTTAGGTGGATGAACTACTGCTGTTATCCAGATTTTGTATGGGGCCAGCCCTGTATTACACGATATTCTACAGTTTGCTGTTTTTTATCTTCGAATACAGCTCCAACTTCCATTCAAATCCTGTCTTTTTCTTCCTTTTCGACCTTGTCATGTTGGTTACTTACCTACCATCTTTACCTATCTGGCCGGGATGTAATCTCGCGAATTATCGTAGGGTTATTTCCCACATATTCTTACCAAGATCTGCCATGACAGTCGACGAAATCTATGCCCATGCCCAGTCACCGTGGGAAAGCTAGATGCACCGAGTGCATGTAGTCGAGTGATAAAATATGACCTCAAAGCGACGAGTAGCGCGGCCAGATCGCCATTCGGCACAATTCCCGCGCGAGTATCCTTTGCCAGCTCACTAAAGAGGAAACTCGCAATGTTCATCTCGACTCTCGAGCTTCTAGTATATGACTCCGTTTGCTTTTTCTTCATCTCGAATAAACTACGCTAGTCTTTGTTTTGCAACATGCATAATCCAGCAATCAACTTGAATCCCGTTTACGGTAGATGACAATATTCAATTTTCTGCCCACCACGATTTTTATGACAAGCTGTACAACCCCCACGATTCCACCGAAATGTCCGTCTGGTTGTCATCGA
Source organism: Pyronema omphalodes (assembly GCA_024516155.1). Lineage (NCBI taxonomy): Eukaryota > Fungi > Ascomycota > Pezizomycetes > Pezizales > Pyronemataceae > Pyronema > Pyronema omphalodes. Next base: position 837,505 of record JAJJXM010000013.1, read on the forward strand.
ATGCGAATACCGAATTCCCGCGGATTCTACGGGGTGACTATTTGTTTATTTATATACTCATAAGATACCTTTTTGATCGGTTCCTTCCTCTCTCTCGTTGTGTCTATTTTTTCCTGCATCCTGAAATTTCATTATACCGCCCCAATGAAAGGCGTGGGGATATCTTGGTCTTGCTGAGGTACTTTCTTCATGCTTCATTCTTAGAGTTTTGGCACCATCCGTGGATAGTCTATTATGCGGTATTATATCTCATCCCCGGCAACGGGGGTTTGATAATTCATTTCTTCCTTGAATATCTGGCTTATGATGTTATACCCGGTTTGCTTTCGGGACTTGGTATGCTGGTTCTGATTGATGGTATCTTTCTATCTGTAAAGAAAGTTTGCCGCGGACAATCTCGTTTGGTATGGTGGATGGGGAAGGTTTGTCTATACATCGCGATGATAGTTTGCGTTATCATTTCCGGATGTTTGGGCTACGATACTTTAAATATCCTGCTGGGTCGTGCAGAGTATCAGCACGACAAGACCCTGCGTTCTCCTCGCTCGTCGCAAACCAGCATGCGTAAGCTAGCCTACCCTATCCCAGCTTCTTATACAACCTCACTAATCAATGCCCTAGTTTCTCTCATCGGCAATCTCTACATACCCCTCCTTCTCTCCTCGCTAAACCTCCCCTCCCCTCTAACCCCCCAAAACCTAACCGCCCTACTCCTATCCCCGTTCTTCCTTCAATCCACCGACGTCACCTTCCACCTCCTCCTTCATCTTCTCGATATCCCTATCCTGCAATCCTACAACCACCAAACCCTCCAATGGTCCTCCTCCTCTCCAGTCCCCGAAATCCTAAAATTCCCCGTCTTATTCCCCCTCTATCTCCTCTCTGATACCATTCTCCCGTACATCACCCATATCCTCCGCAACATCCCCCCCACCATCTCCAAAGCGTATCTCCACCATCTCCACCCCTATCTCCCCCCTCCCCTTGCAAAGCACCTCTCCGTTCTCTCCCACCGCGCGCCATTGAACCTCTTTCCACGAAATTCCCCCATCCTAACCCTCACCCCCTCTCCCTTCCTGAACCACCTTCTCAGCGCCCTCGTTATATTCCTCCAGCACCCGCCCCTCTACCGCGCCATCTTCTTGCTCCCAGGAATCTACCTTCTCCGGGGCGACGATATATTCCATCTCTCCTCCCTGCTAGATAACCAAACCATCCCCTGCACGGGGGAAAACTTACCGGGGGATGTGAAATTTGTGGTTGCGTACATGCTCATGGCGGTGGTTGGTTGGGGGATTGTAAGGGCGGTGTTTGGGAGGGATTGGGAATCGGGGATCAAAGATGAGGGGGATGATGTTTATAGGGGTATACGGATTTCGGTTTGGGTTGCAGCGTTTGGGAGTGTGGGATTAGCAGTGGTGTGGATGGCGTGGTTGGTGCATTGTTGGTTGGTGAGGGTGACGGCTTGGGCGGTGGTATAGTGGATGTGGGGGGAATATGGTGAGCAGGTTTTGGGAGGAAGGTTTATGTGAACTTGCAGCGGACGATGAGTGTAGAGCCGAGGGTTATTGGTTAGTCTTAATTCCCGGTGTGGTTTGATAATTTATATACATATGTTTCATAGCTAAATAGAGCAGAGTATAATTAGGGTGTTCTCATTCATCATTGATCAAACCTCAGTATACATAAATCCTGCCATACCTCACAAACTTCTGCAGCTTTATTTTGTTCAGATATCGACAGTATATAATAGGAAAACTAAAAATCAAAACATTTACTCAAAGATTCTGAAACCAAAACTCGAAGGCATACCGCTACAAGATGCCGAAACCTCAACATCTCCAAATCCTCAGTGCCATAATCCGAAATAAAAAACAAGGAAACGAGTCAATGGAGAACAACAACAAAAAAGCGACCACGGCAGGACTCGAACCTGCAGCCTTTGCCTTAGGAGGGCAACGCTCTACCATTGAGCCACGAAGCCGGAATGTTAGCTGCGTTGACAGTTAACGTTAAATATATACAATTATTGCTGTATTAGAAAGAATTCAGGCTCGGGGATATATGGCCGGGACCGCCGGGTACCACATACAGGTGGGATTTAGATTCCGTTTTATCCACTATTTCTGTTTTCTCTTCAAACAAATAGATTTCCCACATCATTTTCATTGTCTTAAATAGAGTCTGTTGAATAATGATATTGATGTTTGCTATTTGATGATCGACGTCACAAAAATAACTTTAAGCCCAAAAAAAAATTGAACTGATGTCTATATCGCTATCGCTATTGCTGTTATGCGCCAATGAAAAAAAGAAAGAGAAAATGTCAGATAACCCAAGAACAAAAATATATGAAAAGAACAACCAAAAAGAACAAAGAAACAAAGAAACAAGGACTCCAAGACACCTTTATACCCCTATCCCGTCATAACATATTCTATCCATTTCAGTCCCAGTGCAGTCGCATCCCCACCTGCACCCCTCAATCCCCGTTACGGCCACAGTTTTACAACCTCACGCTTATTATTCTCCAATCTATCATCTTCTCTACTCCATCTCATCATCCCCCTCATCTCCCGACTCCGTGTCATCCTTCCTCCTTTTAAAATCCCTGCCCACCTTCTCCCTGCCATTCACCCTCCCCATCCCCGCCCCGCCACACCAAGGCGGCGTCCCCCTTAACCTAGGATTGACCCAATACTCTACATCCCCTCTCCACTTTGTCCCCTCTTCAGCCTCCTCCCCCACAACATCCCTTAAAATCTGCAGTACGCAATAAACCATAACCCACCTTCCTTTGCGTGCTGCTTGTGGATGGATTTCTGTTGCTGGAATTGATTTTTCATGGTGCACGAAGGATTCTTGTAGGGGATTTGCGTGGGGTGTGTCGTGTAAAATGGAGAGATTGCTGCTGGTGAGGAAGGAGAGTGCTAGTTCCGCTGTTGTGGGGCGTGAGAGGAACAGGTTGGTTTTATTCTTGGTAGATTTGGGGTTGGTGGAGATAGCAGGGACAAGGGGGAAGGGATGGGGGATTGGTGGGAGGTTGCAGGAGGAGTCGAAGGAACTCAGGATTGCGGAGATGGGTAGGAAGTCGTCATCGATGTGGATAGATTTATCTCTGCGGTTAACGATGTTATCCCCCTGCCAGACCGAGTCGCGATCAACAAGGTATGCATAAAGCATTTCAAAGTCCCTTAGTAGAAGCATATAAAGACTTCTGGAGACCTTTCCATCCTGTGGGGGCCAATTCCCAGCACCTAGTTGTTCGGCATAATGTTTGTTTAGACATTTCTGGAAGCGGTCGAAAGCAATCCGCGCGGGGGATCCAGATAATGATTCCGGCCATATATCTCCGAAGTTGAAGCCACAGATCTGGGAATCTGCGTTGCTGACTCGAACTTGGATTTCTAGGGATGCGCGGTCAATTAGGGCTTTGGTTATGGGAGAAATGTCGCGCCAGCATGGGAGGAGTTGCAGGGAGGATAGCATTCCGGTGCAGTGTACGAAGCCTTCCCGCCAGAGAGTGGTGAGGGTTTCTGAGGTCTCGGAGGGAGATTGGTTGGTGGTGGTGGTTAGTAATTTTATTGCGCGTTCGGAAAATACTACGAGACCTGCAGCGCCTTCGGGCCAGTTGCGGACGTCGTCGAATTCTCGGGTGAGGAGATAATTCAGGATTAGATTGAGGGAGTTTATGGTTGCGGTTGGTGAAGTGGGACGTTGTGATGTGTTTGTACCGGAGTTGAAAAATGCTTCAATGTCAGAAATTGGTCGGTCTCCGATACAGTATTGGGATGAGGCACTGGAAAGATATTGTTCAGTGCGTTCCAGTAGATCTATTAAAGTCTGTCCGAAGGTTATTCCGACTAGTGATTTATTACATAATACTGCGAAGAAGTTGCGGGTTGTAAGATGGTGTCTATGTTGCATTATATTATCGAGCCTCGATGGTGTAGGGAAATAGAGTCGGTATGTTATGCCATCTTCGGAAGCATTTTGTGTTTGTGTCGTGGTGGAACGTGATGACGTCATAGAATCTTGTGTCTTTGTTCGATGCAGCTGATATTCATAATCCATGCGCTGCTCTCTAAAGTGAGGTTCTTCTGAGATCTCATTGTATGATTTTGGTGGAGGTTGATCTTGTTGTAAATATTCATCGAGTAAAGAGATAAGATACTGCGATCCGCTATTCCGCAGAGCAGCAGAGCGCAGTCTAAACGACGGTTGAGGTGTCGGTGGTTTATACAAGCCCTGTGGATTTCGTGATGGTAGAGGTTTATGGGTAAGATAAACCAGTGTATCTCCATCCGGATACCACAATTCGAGATCCTGTTGTCATTGTTAGCTCGTGGGTCAGCAACGATAGGGTAACGGGGCACCTTTTTTCCACTTCCAGCTCCATCCCATAGCTCTCCTCTACTTCCACTTCCCTCCCATCTTTGTAAATCGATACGTTCTTCTGCCATCGCAGCTATTCCCGCCATACCACCAGACCCAGCAGAGCCATGACTTGCACCGGATAATCCACCCCCCAAGCCGGTATAAAACCTCGTGGAACCCGCATCGCCACCTTCTTTCCGCTGACTGCCATTGGTTAATCTTCCCCTTAATTTCTCACTCTGAGCATCGAAAAAGCTGCGAAGGGTTCCTTTACTGATTCGTTGCGGCGGCGATGATTGTAGTGAATTTCTACTCGACGACGAGCCGGAAATAGAAGAAGCGCTTGGCGTCAACAAACCGCCCGAACCGAGGCGTGCTCCTCCGAGTCCGCCTATCCCGGGCCCGGGCCGACGATCCTTTTGTTGATTCTGGTTCGGATGCGATGGGCCGCCATTTGCAGCAGTGATTTTATCAAGCTTTGAACGCGCACGAGCAGAACGTTGAGCCATAGCTGTATAAGATAAAACTCAGCTAAGTAAGAGAGTTTCTTTTGAATTCGAAAAAAAATTCCGCGGATGTTGTTGCTAGTTTAATATATTCCCGACGGAAGAAATTAGGAACTATATTTTCTTCGGAAGCCAGGTTGATTTGCTTTGCTTTGCTGATGGGCTGGGATAGGTGATTCCACAGATAGGGCTGGAATGGCGTGCGATAAGGCTCCTTTGGTGTAATATGCTGCTGCTGTCGCTGGTATGTAAATCCTTATAAAAGTAACATTGATGCCGTAAAGATTCACACTGACTGAACAAAGTGTAAATGCAGTCTCTCTGTTCAAAGGAAAAAACAGAAGCTGGACAACAAAATGCGACGATAGCTAAAAAGAAGAAGAGCACAATGGCGTTGAAGAAAGAACCGACGGACAAGCAATCGCGCGGACTTGGGCGGAGACCGACCGATAGGTAGGGGTTCTGTGTGTGTGAGGTCGGCGACTTCGGTTCTCCGCAGCACCAGGCAGGCCTGCCGCCATGAACTCTACTTCTGACGACTCCAGACAAGACAAGTACGTCACCCGTGCACCAATCCATGCCATGAGACGGAGCAGCATAGAAGTTCCAAAGGCATGTATTCTTTCAGTGCAAAGTAAACAAAAGTGCAAAAACAGCAGGATATTTGCTGGTTTGTTCTCGTCGGCGACTGTTGGTAGGCCAGGCGTCTGACATGCGATCCTCAACGTGAAGTCTTCTCTGGCGGCGGTTGAGTTGAGTCGAAGACTGCGCCATACACTAGCCCCCATACACTAACAGATGTACCCTGAGACGATCTCTTGGCAACTCCTTGGCGTGGGAAACAGTCGTCCGAATCATCCGCTAAACCACAAACAGGGAAGTCCACTCTTGTGCAACCCATCTGATCTGATGTGTGGGAGTCGCCGACTCGGAATTGCCCTGCAGTGTTGCGAACCCACGCACGCACGGCAACCGGGCAGACATCCAAGGATCGGCTTCTGGAACCGAACGGCGACCTGGGAATTATGGAAATTATGGGGAAATGGGGAATATAGGGATAATCAACAGCTGTAAAATTCTAGTAGGCACAGCTCGCAACACAACGCACGCAACTGTCGGACCTGACACGACATCATCGACTTGATAATCAAGACTTCCATCCGAACAAAATATCCGTGTAAGTCGAGATAGAGAATCTAACAGGTGTATGCCCTGGCAGTGCAAGATAGGGATAGAGAATGAACGCCGTTTGATATGTACATACTCGTACACAAGGCAGCTCAGGGCCCGAAATTTAACCGTTAACATATTGGGTATACAAGTAGCATATGTGTACAGTATATCAGCACATCACGCATATGACACCATAACATCATCTGGATATACCATATTACAGAATTATGGAATTACAGAGATCATAAACAACAAACCCCTCATACCTCATAGGGATAACCTATCCGGCTCTAGGAGCGCAAAACGTTTGTGTTATGTACGGTACTTACACACAGACAAATCCGCAAAGTATACCCGAAGCAGCAGAAGTCAATCAGCAATCATCCATATCATACAGTATCTCGAGTCCATACATATATCAATACCTATCTCTGTTTCTTTTTGTGTTACACCAGGAAGTCCACACTTCTCTAGCTTCCGTCGTCATCGAAGATCTTCGGGAACTTTTCTCCCCCGCACAGTATATATATAGAACGCATATTGACAGATAGATACATAGATACAAGTGGGATAGATAAGCGTTATCGTTATGTACAGCATATCTATGTACCTGGTATGTATGCATGTACGACTTCAGACTCAGATGAGACACGAGACATGGGACTTGCCTACCTGCTGCCGCTGTTGATCCTTGGGACCTGTCATGTTGACGTGTCTTGGCAAGATATAGATATACAGGCAATCTTGTTATGATGTGCCTCCCCAGCACCACCCGCCCCATAGGAATGGGCTGCATCATTTTGGTTCGCGTTATTCTCGTTATTCCATTTATTCTATTTGTTCTTGTTATTCTCGTTATCGTTGTTGGGGTATCATCCATACATACCCGTTGCTTGTGAGATATGCAAGATTGTAACATTGATGACAAGTAATCTTGATTTGGAATGATGGTATGCGGAGCCCATACCTATGGTGCCATATACCGACTACGGCAACGGCAGAGCAGCGGTAAAATCAATGATAATGGAATGACAACGGCGATAACTGCTATCCTGAGATCATAGGCATATGATGGACGATATATCCTCACATGCTCTCGAGATATAATAACTTCATCACCACTACATCTTATCCCCCAAAACATTGTTCAGATATATATGTCTATATCAACAGAATAAACACAATATCGTTGGTTTCGTGGGGGGCATTTAACAGACGTGCTATAGCTAAATTCTACCATCAAGACTTGAAGCTTCATGATTGATACAGGGCTGTGAGTTGTTCTTGTCGGGTTTAGTTATCCATAGGTTTTATCATGAGGAGACAACGTGACCAATATTAATGCTACGTGTATACACGAGCATACTGGGATACAATAGATAATAAGATACACAATGATGGAATGCTGGAAACAGATTGAACTTGCTGTTGCACCCTGTTGCGTGGTGACAACGATACAACGTTACCAAACCCTTGGCTGCTTCTGCGCTTTGGAGGATAAAGATGAAACCATTGGCCTTTCTAGTTTCTTATCAATAGAGATACCACGGTCTACGGAGGCGGATACAACCGCTTCCATGGTGCATAACTGCTATACCGCTATGTACGTTCATGGGTACGGGTGCAACCTCCACCAAACAGTAACAACGTAACGTTAAGACAGGTAAAGCAAGGCACATATCTATCACATATCTATTATCTGCGTCTCTATTACCTATCGGTTGTCTATCTATCTATGAAAACCCCGTCAAGTTTCAACTCCCCCATAGATATCTATTGACGTAACACCCAGAACCCATCACGCATTATATTCATCGTATCTCTTATCAATAATAAAACCGGAATAAGAAAATAAAAGAATAACTTGACGCTATGGTGCATTCGTCTGCCTGTCTTCCTTTTGACACTGTACAATTTGGCCGAAGATATAACGATTGGGATCTTCTCTTCGCTGTGGAGATGAGGATTGTAATAAGGTGTTACACCGCAGTACTGAGTTGATGGGATAAAATCCTTGAAGATGATAATAACAGGACGAGAGGATACCAAATCCTGGGTGATGATGGGACATGGAAAATGGACTTATTTATCAAGATATGTTTGACCTTAACGGAATGCTCTTGATTTGACTTGAACTTCCTGGCTCGCTTTGACCTATCTATTCGTATTCGTCTTGAAAGATCTTGTCCATCACTATTTTGCGCTAGATGTATATTGTATATCTGTTTTAATATAAGGGTTTGTATAGCGACGAAGAGTCGACAAAAAGCCCCCCGAAATTGGTAAAGACGAAAAGAATGATGAGAAAACAGACAGCATCCAGGATAGACCTTGAAGTAATTGCAGGACCACGATACTGTCAATCTAGCATCGGCTATCACGCTCCGGCCTTCCATCGAGGTTCGATCAGTTCGTGAAGATCGATACCATTTATGCCAGCCTCGACGAGAAAGCTACTGGAAATAGGTCAAAAATACACTTTTTGAAGATTAGTGCAGATGTCGAGTGGGAGATATATCATGGTATTCAACCAAAAAAAGAGGGTAAATACCCACACGAATATGTCTCAATAGAAACCAGGCATGAGCCCATCCACGGTCAATTATCGTCTCTTCTTAACACAAATAAGGCCGTAGGTCATAATATGATTAAACAAAGCTAGGAGAAATGCTTGATCGAAGGGGTGTTCAAGATCAAAGGTCGTTTGGGGTCTGTAAATTCATGATTCAGAAACTATCACTCGGACTAATCATCCTGGGTTTCCTGAAGTTGACCACGGCAATACAACAGCCAAGGTTTCATACCACAAAATAGATGTGATGTCATCTTTATTCAGAGGCAGATGAAGTCGTTCAACTATATGAAAGTATAAACTGAGTTTTTTGTTTTTCAGCACCCCGTAGAGCGCCTAATGCGGTAGCGAAACTCCGTCGCATGGGTAAAACATATGCTCACAATGAACTTTCTCGGGGTCTAAATAGGCAAACCCATTATTCCAATCGTTAACGGCATGGTAAGAATAAGATAAGTTCACAAAGGAGGCCGCGATTTCATGTAACACCGTTCGGGAGGTTAAGACTGTTGAGCGACACACGATCGCTTAGAGATGAAACTGAAATTCTGCTTTCACCGCTCAAACTCCATCTTCCACGCCTTACTCTTCGTGAATAGGGCTTTGATGAATCATGGCCAGCCAGCGGATCAGTATACTTATTTATCGAATGTCGTCCATATGCGCCTTAATTAATTATCTTCTTTTTTAGAACCCAACTCATTACAGTAATCGCATGCATCGCGAACCCACCCGCATCACCTTCTGCATCACCACTCAGCCTAATTTCCCTCACTCTCAGCCTCCTCCCTATATGTTTTCTCCCCGTCAAGCTCCTTCAATCTCAGTGCCGCCTGCTCTGGCGTGATATCTCTTTGTGGCTCAGCGAGCAACTCATACCCAACCAAAAACTTCCTCACGGTAGCACTCCTCAACAATGGCGGATAAAAATGCAAGTGTAAATGGCAGCACAGTTCCTCCTCCTCCGTCGCATTCAGGGGCGCTTGATGAAGCCCCATACTATACGGAAAGCTAGTTTTAAACAAATTATCATACCTTTTCGTGCACTGACTCAACATCTCGGCAAGATCATTCCTTTCTTCATCTGTCAGTCCCGCTATGGATGCTACTTCACGTTTAGGTAACACTAGCAACTCGAACGGCCAGATTGCCCACCAGGGGCAGAGAGCCACCCAGGTATTGTTCTCAAATACAATTCTCTCCCTCTTTTCAAGCTCTAGGGTAACATAATCCACTAGTAATCCCCGGCCGTGTTTGGCTTTGTACTCCCGCATGTTGTGGAGTTCGACGGCGATCTCTGTGGGGAGAGAGGAGGTGCACCATGCCTGTCCGTGGGGATGGGGGTTGCTGCAACCCATTGCGGAACCCTTGTTTTCGAAGAGTTGGAGGTATGTGTATTGTTCCTTAGGAGCTACTATTCCTAACTCTGCGGACTTGCTGGTGTTGAAATATTTATGAGCTCGGGGAAGATGGGACGTGTATAAAGCGGCCCATGTCTCGATGATGCTTAGAAGTGAAGCTGAGGGTAAATCGGCGAGTGTGAGGTTGTGAGAGGGGGAGAAGGTGATGACATAGCAACGGCCTTTAACGGCTTCGGCTTGGAGGAGGAGAGGGGATAGGTCTGAAGAAGATTCGGCTGGAGGTGGGATATATGCCGGTTGGTCTTCTTTAACAGCGGAGTAGTCATTGATGAAAATGTAGGTGCTTTTGTAGTCGGGCATAACATCCCCAGTAGCGCGGCGGTTGTTGGGGCAGAGGAAACACGAGGGATCATAGGCGGGAAGGGTGGATTTGGCGGGTTCTTCTTGAGCTCCTCTATCATTACGGATTAGTTATTGTATAATACAATTGTGTGGTTTCTTGGAAAAGTTCATGCATACTGCCAGGGACGCTTTGTACGATGAGGAGAGACCAGAATCCATGAGCCGGTCAAGAGATTAAAACGGCGGTGGGAAATGTCGTCGAGGATTCTTTCATCTGACATGGTGACAGTGTTTTTTTAACGAGTAAAGTTGCACGTAATTGGACCAGGGAGTAGAGGGTATTTATTATTTCTTGCGGGGCTTGGATAATTTAATATTCCAATGTTCGGTGACGTCGCATGAATTAGGCGAGACGCGGATAAACTCAACGCGGGGTCCTTCGGATAAATTACATGAGCCTGGTAAACCTAACCTTTAGCTCTCAGCGCTCTCGGACGCGTCAACCCTATTCCACACAGCTCCAATTGACGCGGCTCTTTGAAGCTATCGACAAGGATCTCGACGACGGAGACGACACCGAACTCGATTACCAACAGAAATCAGCTAATCGGTTCAGTATGGCGAGAGTCCAGGAGTTACGCGGAGAAAGTGAGTTTCCTAGGGTTTTGATTAAGATGCTACACCAACCGCAAAGAATGCTAATGAGCAAGGAGAAAGGTCTTCCGGATCCTCTTGACGCAGGTGCGATGGACCTTATGGAGCTTGAAAAGCGATGTTGAAGAGCAAAGAGCCCAGAACTGATAGCTCACACCCATCACAGCCGACTACGATCCGATAGACCATCTCAACTCCCTCTTCGCTCATCCAGCTGCTCTTGCTTCCGTCACCCCCGTCGCAAGGTCCCTCGACACCCACCTCAATTCTCTCGATGCCGAAATCTCTGCCTTGGTTAGCACACAAGCTGCTACTAATACTGAGAGCTTGTCACGGATATCCGCTGCAAAGGCAGACTTGTCGGAGCTTTTCGATAATATTGATACAGTCCGGGCTAGGGCGATGCGAACAGAGGAAGCTATCACGGCGATGACGGCAGACATCAAGAAGCTAGATTCTACAAAGCGGAACTTGACATTATCGATGACTATGCTGAAGCGACTGCAGATGCTGAGTGGGTTACCTGAATATCCCGCAATTAGGCGACAGCTAATCAGCTATTTACAGCAACGGCGTTCGAACAATTAAAGGCAAATACAAAAATGCGGCAGTATAGGGAATGTGCGTCATTACTAGCGGCGGTGCTCGAGCTTATGGCGCATTTTAAGAGCTATCGGTCGATCGCGCAGATCGCTACACTATCACGAAACGTCGCGGATCTAAAGGCCGAGCTGTTGGAACAGGTTTGCGAGGACTTTGAAATGGCTTTTGTGAAAAATGAAGTGGCTTCTAAGAAAGGGATGTTATCCGAGGCCTGTGCGGTTATTGATGCATTGGGAGATATGGCGAAACAGAGGATTATTGGGTGGTATTGCAACGCAGAGTTGAGGGAATATCGACAAGTCTTTCGAGGGAACGATGAAGCCGGAAGCTTGGACAATATCTCCAGACGCTATGCATGGTTCAAACGAATGTTGAAGACCTACGACGAGGAGCACGCTGCTATCTTCCCTGCCAGCTGGAAAGTCAACGAAGTCCTAGCCAGTAGCTACTGTGAGGGAACAAAGGACGATTTTAAATCCATTCTCCAAAGGGCAATGCGCAGAGAAGGCGGCCAGAGCCTGGACGTAAATCTTCTCCTCTCTGCCTTACAAGAAACTCTCGACTTCGAACTCTACCTGGAACGACGTTTCTCTGGTGGTATCGAGAACCGCAACTCGGGCTTCTTAACCAGCACCACTCATCTCGATACCAGAGCCTCCATGGACACCGTCTCTAGTAAAGACAACGCAACCACAACCTCGTTTGGCAAAACCATCTCAGAAGCTTTTGAACCTTACCTCAGCCTCTGGGTAGAAGCTCAAGAAAAGGCACTTGCCCTAATGATGCCAAAATACCGTGCCTCTCCTTTACGACCACCAGATGCAGCAGACGAAGACTTTGTCCCAACCACAGCTGTCCATCCTAGTAGTATAGAACTTTTCCACTTCTATCGATTAACCCTTTCTCAATGTGCCAAGTTAAGCACTGGGTCAAAGCTTTTAGATCTATCTAAAATATTCGCCAAGTACCTTGACACATACGCTGAATCTGTGTTGGGCGGTTTCCTAAACCCACCCGGAGCCGGTGGAGCCGGCGGTGGAGCAGGTGCAGATGCCCTCAAAATCGAAGATATAGCCATTATCCTCAACACCGCAGACTATTGCTACACAACCACCTCTCAGCTAGCGGATAAAATCAAATCCCGCCTCTCCGAGCCCTCTTTAATCGAATCCGTCGACCTAACCCCACAACGAGATTCCTTCCTCTCCGTCATAAACCGAGTCCTGTCATTACTCTCCACCAGAGTCACATCGGCCCTTGAACCTTCATGGCGCGAGATGCGGAACTCCCCCTGGTCACGCATGGAGACCGTCGGTGACCAATCCGGCTACCTAACCCCTCTCCTGTCCGCGCTCCGCCAATCTGCCGGCGATATTCTAGACGTAATTGCAAAGTTTGAATGGCGGCGTGCATTTGCTTCGCGTCTTGTGGAAGTTATCACCACCAAATTTCTAGAAAACATAGTCTTATGCCGTCCCATCGGTTCAGTAGGGGCAGAACAGATGCTTCTCGACTCTTACGTGTTAAAGAAGGCCTTGGAAGAGCTACCTACTCTTCGTCCTCCAGCACATGCCCACGCGGATGACCCCCCTCCGCAGATTCCTCAGAGCTACTTAAAACACGTAGCTCGCTCCTTCGCCAAACTTGACAGCCTTCTCAAAACTTTACAAGTGTCAATCAACCCAGCCGAAGGGATAGTACAAGCTTATTTAATACATATCGGGGATTCGAATTTAGGGAACTTCAAAAAGATTTTGGATTTGAAGGGGGTTAGGAAGAGTGAGCAACAGGGACTGGGGGAGTTATTTAAGGTTCATGTACCAGCTCATGATGGATTGGTGGAGAGTTCACCGGTTATGAATCAAGTGGTAATAGGAGGATTGCCGACAGACAAGACACAGGGTCCTAGTATCAGTGCTGGGCTATCCGCGGGAGGGTTCGGGGATCTTAGTGCGGTATTAGCGGCGGCACGAGATGGCGTGGATACCTTGCGTCAAGAGGGAGAGCAGGGAGGCTTGGGGAAGTTTTTCAGGAGGGATGCTCAAGGAAAATTAAGGTTTGGACAGGAAGAGCGATAGATGTAATGCAAAATGGGACATGGATATTGACTGCGATGTGATGTTTTGTTTCATTCAACTAGGGAGTTGGTGGAAGCTCAGTTTAAGTTAAAAGATCGGTAATGATGGGAGTATCTGAAATGTATTTTTAAATTTAGCTTATTCTAAAATGGCGTTTGAAGTTTCTATAAATACCTGCGTCCTTACAGTGTGAGTGTTAAATACGAAACCTCAGCATCAGCAACTATTCTATTAGAAGTAAATTCTATTGGAATGAAATGGGGTCACCAGCGTCATATCCTGTTTGCTACATCCTGCAGTTCAGGCTTTATTTCAATTAATATAATCCTCCTCCCTTCCTTCTCCTTCTCATCTGTTGCCGCCATCCTGATCTCTTGTAACTTGAATCCATGATACGCCATTCTTCCGTCCTCATCGTTTAGTAATCTTTTTTAAGCCTGTCACGTATTATATTTTCCGGTGTATCTCTGCGCAGGTTATATCTTATTCCCGCATGGTTGCGCGTTGAAGATGCATCCAGTGGGCAGTGCGGGATTCCAAGATGTTATGTTCAGCCATGTTTGGAGTTTGGTGTGTAATTCCCAGGTGTCTTCTCGAAAAAATGCAGTTATCGATGGATTTCTTATTTGCCGGTTTGAAAAAACAATGAAATGATGAGATAGTGGTTGTACTCATAATTCGATTTCGGTGGGACATTAATAATGATATATCTACAGTAAGGTCGACATGTAGTCCCTTTTTCAGTAGCTGCCAACAACGCTCTTTCAGAGTATGACCGAAGTTTTGAGCACGGTTTTATCCCCTGGATAAATTCATATAACAAGCGGGTTTTATTACTGAAACATCAGATAATACAATGAAAAGATTAAGATAGAAAAATTAATGTCACCACATCAAGTTATAGCCTATGGATCATCAGTCAAAATTGAAGTGCACCGATTAAGAGTAATTCTTTGGGGAACCTAAATAACGAAAGAATTTTCCATTCCTCTGGTGTTTCTTGAGAGAAATTTACTATCTGCAAATTGGGAACGAACACATAAGCTACCAGATACTTCGTTTATAGAAAATTCCCTTCCATACCTACATATATCTTGTATAGTACCAGCTTAGACAACCTCGCCTTTACGTCACGGTAATAAGTGGGACCGGTAGCACACGGTAAGATAAATGTTGCGCATATGAATTGAATGGAATGCTCGTTCTATGTCTCATGAAGTTGTAGAGGCATTCTCTGAGTCTACCTAGAAATACATAAACCACCCCTCCTATCCCCCATTAATATTACCTCTATTCATCAGCTCAAGTTCGTCTATTACCAAGTTACACAGCCCACCTTCTCAGTCATCTATACTTTCTACTCTTAACTATTGGCAGCAGGATATCTCCTAATCGGAATACCGAAACCTTGCACCATGGATCGTATCCCCCGATGGGTAGATCGCCAACGCGCAGAGAAAAGGCTGCGCGACGAATATGCTGGGGGCAGAAATTTTGATATAGCCAGGCATTCGGGAAACTACAATCTAGAAGAGAGTTGGAAGACATCGCGGGATGAAACAGAAGACGATCCAAATCTTGCATACCATCAGCACCTATATGCTGACAGTAGAAGGGAGGCGGTACAGGAGAGGGAGAGGGTAGATATGAGGCTGTCATTAAAGTACGCGGATCAGACGAGAGAGGATTTGCGGAATATGACTAGAGAACAAGAGAAGAAGGATAATAGGGCAATATGGGACAGGGTTCTGTGGTGGAGGGAGGAGAAAGATAGAAGGGGCGAAAAGAACAGGAGGGAGAAGAAGTAGAGGACGGGGGAGCAGGACATGAGGGGCAGATAACCATGCTTTATTAATGCCATCAAGTTCTTGATAGCGAACATTACGAAAGAAGCGTGAAATGTTGGGATACCTTGATTTTTTGGAATGACTGTCCGATAGGCAGCCGAATGTAACATTAATCTACTACTTTATACCACACTGACCATTAAACATCTCTATTTTCCGTTTTTGCAAGTGAGTCCATCATTTCAGAACCCAAAAGAAACCCTGTCGATTACTGTTATTACGTAGATCGCAGCCAACCACATCACAACCCTCGTATTTTCTCTTGGGTTGCAGACCAGCAACGGCACAATAATAAATAATCTTCAGCACCACATTTTACGCTATCTCAATCAATTAGGGAAAGATGGAACGGTTTGCCGGATGATGCGAATGCGCGGCCTTCTTACCATAATTATAGATATGGGGAGAGTCGGAGGGAGACGAGGAGGTATAAAAAAAGGGCGGATAGGTCACACTAAATTCAAACCGCCTTGAGTGATCGTTTATGATACAACGTTTTTTTCACGCCGTCAGATTCATCCGATGCCCTTTTCCAACACATTTTCCAGTACAAAGCCCGGTTAAAGTATGTAAATTTTTCAAAGGTAGCGGTTTGCAAGGCCCATTCAAGTGCAAGCCCTGATTCAACTGTCAGCCTGCCCGAGTGTCACAAATCCAAAACGTAACTCTATCTTCCGGTACTGTCGGCCTGCCATAACGCAGAGCGTCCTAAAAGACTATAGCGACGCTTTTGCTGTTGCGTTTCATAGCTAAACTCAGTGCCATCCAATCGATTTGAAAGTTCTTGCTCCCGAATGACAGAGGAAATGGGGTCAAGGGTGCCCTTAATCAGAACGAAAGAATCCAACAAGATATTTGGTTACAATGTGCTGTAAAACGTAATGGAGACGTTTTTGCTATAGCATTGCCCTAGCCTTACGGGACGTTCTCCAATATGTGCCGGATTCCTCATAAGCATAAATGTACGGCTGTCATTAAAGCCTCTATATAATCTCGATACCTTACAAGATGAATCTCGAGAGATCCTTACTTTTTTTTTCGAAATAAGTCTTGTCAGTTCTCGGGGCGCTTTCTCAAGACGGACGCTCGAGCGTCTCGTGTCATGCTTATTACTAAACGTCGACATCATTACATATCACTCAAATATAGGTTTGAATTTTAATCTTCTTTCATAGAATATTAAGGAACGACGCCTGAATGAGTCCCATGACCATAGCACCTCAATGTAGTATAAATATCATCTCTTGCTCTTGTACTTGTCTTCTACCTCATCGTCCATAGCACAATCTACTTACACAGCTTTGCTATCGCCACTCTCGGTTTAATATCTTCTCACCATTCTCATCTATTACATCGACTAAATATGTCGGGGGCTCGCAACGCATATCTCTTTCATAGGGCGCTCACAGACTCATGGGATAGGGAGTACGACCAATATGTGACGCGGAATGGAGGCTCGTCCGGCCAGAGCCGTAATGGAAGCGGTGTTCAACGAGCAGCAACTACCCCAAAAGCACAAGATGTCTCCAAAAATAAGCCATCCGGTAGTAAATGCTGTTTTTTGAAGAAATTATTCAAGGATGGCCAGAAATAATTATGATATTGGCCCGCGGACCGAGTTTTACTAATTAGGAATTATCTGGTAGAAACACATGTCATTTGATTTGTCTGTACCGTATTGCATATTTAAATAGTACCATTATTCTGAATTTCATAGATCATATCCTGCCAAAACATTTCGTTTCCTAGTCTGTTATCTCCTGTGATTAGCCAAAAACGAAGATATTTTGCCAAATGAGACGTAATAAGACTGCGGCATACGATGAATGCATGACTAAGCGGGTACTGACCTCTCCTTTCTCGGATTGTACGCAGATTAGCTAGGTTCAATGAACCTTTTATTTGGATATACATGCATATGATTTGTTTTTGAGGCAGCATGATCTTGCATGGCTGGATCTTGATTTTCCATGATACACCTGAGCTGTGTACTCATGTCTGAAGTACCAGCAATAACGCAAGACTTCATGGTAAGTCATAACACCCTGAATCCGTCAACGCCCAGTACAGCATATGTAGTTCTCGATGAGATGATTCCATAAATTCAAATATTGTTCATCCCCGAGCCACTCCGAGATTCTCGGCAACTCCTTTTCATTGAATTGAAACATCCCGGCCAGAAATCACCGGGTTCCGTTCTGCAAGCGCCTATAAATACACTCTTTCCCCCAAATATCCGTATATCAATCGACTTTTACTGTGTACTTGCATCCAAGACAGCATTCAGATCATCCGCGCGCAATCATCAATAGTTTCGTTGAAAATCTGTCAACCCCTTCAGTCGAAAAATGTCCTGGCCCGGTCTACCTCCCATAATATATGGTCAGTTTGCGGGGACACCTTTTGATGCACAGGGAGCTGTTCCAAATACGTTCCCAAACTACGACCGCAATACAGGTCTTCCGATTCATAGCGCGGTACAACATACTCCTACAGCGGGGTGGGTTCTGCCACAAAACGTGCAGGACCCAAGAGCTACATCGCAGTATCTTTATCACTTGTCGCTTCTGCAAATAAATGCTCCAAGACAGTAGTGATATTAATAAATTACAGACTTGGCATCAGCTAGCGTTCAGCAGATAATTGCGGTAGTGCTAGCTAAATATCTTGGATTTGTTGCAGTCCGGTGGAATTTTGTCGTGCTTGATATTTCATGTATGCTTCAAAAGAAATGTATCGTAAATCTTATGCGCAGATATAGATGTAGAAGAAACAAAACTTCGAACTTAATCACCTTTCAGCTAAATATTATTCCCAATCCCCGAGGATCTTTTTCATAAGTCTCTGAAAAGCCGACGTTCAATGTATCACGTGAGGACTCGGTGTCAGCTAGACATGTATATATGGCTACCAACCGCAGCGCTAGCGCACCACAGCTCTGTTTCCGCGTTGTGAATATCCGATCATTGCATCAAAAAACATAAGGAACTGATTATTTACTAATACTACTATTAAATGTATTGAGGAATAACAGCAGCTAGCAGAGTTTTGTTGATGCCGGCGATAATGTAAAAACTGGGAATCACAGCGCACCCCTCCAATCAGCATAACTCTAGGCTGGCCGTCACTTATATCTCGAGATGTGTTCAGAGCTCCAAGCACATATTTAATCACTTGGTTTTGATGCAGAATTTTGAGTTTATTATTGTCAAATTGCCCTGGTAGTGTAACTTTAGTTTCTGCATTAGTTTCTGGGGCAACAGAACAGAAGATAGAAGACAATTTTTATTATAAATATCCGGGGTATGTGAGTGACATTGTAATGTACATGTGTAGGATTCTCTTTTCCATCAAATAGAATACTGAAGGACGCCTTATCTATATCCCTGGAATTCAATTCTGTGACCTCTCAGCAAGTATAAAACTCACATTCGCCTCTAAGCATCATCTATATCGGCACTTCTCTCCTCCTGCAGCTCAGACCTAGAACACCGCTCACAAACCGATACCAGAAAACAGCATCGAAATGTCTGGACCAGGGCAGAATATACCTGTGTGGGGATGGGATCAAGAGTATGCCATCTATCAGTACAACCTGGCTCTACAGCAAGGCGGTCCATTACCCCCAAATCCACCTCCTATCAGGCCAATCCAATATTCTGATCCGGTAACATGCCCTTCTTGTGACCGCAAAATAAATATTCTGATTGTTGACTAACACCGTCTAGCCGGCCCCACGACCGGTGATTCAATATGTCAACCAGGTAATAGGACACCCTACTTTTGGTCGACCGCATGACAAGTATTCTGATTGTTGACTGACATCGTCTAGCCGGCTCCACGACCGGTGATCCAATATGTCAATCAGGTAACAGGCCTTGATTGTGACCGTTAGATGGGTATTCTGATTGTTAACCTGAACATGTATAGGCCGCTCCGCCGGCTATGATACAATATTCCAATCAGGTAACAGCCCCTGATTATGACAGCGAAGAAAGTATCCCGATCATTGACTGGTAATGTGCAGCCTGTTCAGCCGGCGGTCATCCAATATTCCAACCAGGTAACAGCTCCAGATTATGATCGTAAAACAAGCTTCTTAACTGTTGACTGACATCGTGCAGCAAGTCCCACCACCAGTACATATATCGGATCCGAGAGTTGTACAGAGCTACCACAACGCGTTGTGGCAAATTATGGGTCAACCCCGACCACCTCCTCGCTAGTGGAGATGGTATATAGATCCTACTGTTGGATATGTTGTCGATAATTATTCGGCATCGTTGTAGGGTTCAGTCCGAATCCTGGGAATTGCCGTTAGTTCTAAATGTATTCTTGTATTCATGCACTGTAACGAAAGATGTTTTAATGTATTTACTCACATTTATGTCAAATCCATAATGTTTTCAACCCATGTGACAAGTCAACGGTCGTTCCCAACGAGTGATTTTGAGTTATGCAGAAGAAGTCAAATGCATACCCTGTCCATCCATTTTTCTCGGTCCCAGCCGTAGGAATCTAAAAGGAGAACACAAGAGGAACGATGATTGTGCTCGAGGTTATCATCGTAATCATGTCTTCACGCTATCCGCTCTGATTGCGTCAGCAGTCCGCGGCATAAGACACAAGCATCAGAGAATGTTGCCATGGTTACTGCTCGGTGAATACTGATAAACCGGTTGGCGAAGTCTGGTGGCGGAATATGTGACAGAATACGGAG
This sequence comes from Pyronema omphalodes, assembly GCA_024516155.1. Lineage (NCBI taxonomy): Eukaryota > Fungi > Ascomycota > Pezizomycetes > Pezizales > Pyronemataceae > Pyronema > Pyronema omphalodes. The sequence goes on from JAJJXM010000013.1 coordinate 857,738, forward strand.
GTCCTCAGCCATCGTGCAGAAAATGCATAAGTACTGGCTATTCATATCCCCCAGATATCTAGAGTGTGGATTACCACCCCAGAAGTCATAGCTGACAATCAAAGACAGCAATACTCCAAGAAATGGAGAAACTAAACACATTCCAATGTGCTTGGAAAATCGCGACAGACCTGTGCGAAAAACAAAGAAGACAAAAATTATAGAGCTTCCAAGTTCCCACAGCATTTATTGGATTGCATCTACTAGGAATACCGCACCCAAAAAAATGGAGAGGATCGGTATTCTCTGTATGATCAACATGAACTGTGTTAGGTGTTCGGATGTCCAGCTGGTAAAGCCCAAGTGTGCTAACTCCGAGAGTGAAGAAGGACGACGAAAGACGATGAATGTGGAGATCATTATTTGCTCAGTAGCATGGTTGACATAAATGCCATGGATCTCGGATTATAGTGTTCTGATTCGCGACGACAAAGGCAAGGTTAGGCACAAGGTGCTGCGGTAATCCAGTCACTTCCATGTGTTGTCTGGATGGGCCATATGCTACCATTGTGTGCTGATAACACCCTCGGCCGGTTGCAATGTTGCATAAAACGAGAACGAACAGGAAAAGGGCCAAATGGCATATTCTTGATCCCGCTCCCCTATGGATGCCATTCTCATGTCTATGACTGGGTGTGGTACTATTGAATATATCCAATAAACTACCGAAAATAGGTTAGGTGTCATCTCAAATGATCTGAGAATGGATATCTGTGCTCACCAATCACCTCATAGACGCTTGCCTCCGACCTCTATCTTTGAGGACATAATAGGAATCTGGCAATCAAGTAATCTGTATGATATGACAGGGTTCATCAGAGTCGCTCGGCCCAGTCGCCAGCACCGGAAGTGATTATAGAGTTGCATGCATGCAGTTTTGGTGATGAGATAGAGCGGTAGAGAGGGAGGTAGGGAGACCAATATTCAGATCATTGAATGGAGGAACTATAACGGTCAGCACAATTCAACAATGTAAAGTTTGTCAAGAGCCAAGGAATGAAGCACGCTCACAAGAAATAGGAAGACAAAAAGGAAATGTTAAAGACCCTAATGACTAGCGTCAGGTTGGCATGAGGGGTCCATCAGTGTTTAAGTTAAGCGTAGCAATGGAGAGGAAGGAGTTGAAGACTGAGGCCGAAGAAGATTGGGCGCATAAAAAAGGAATAGTCTTCTCCATGCCAAAAAGAATGTTTCTTGATATATTAAAAGAATATTTGGGTGCTGTTGTTGCTTGGTGTCACTTTGTTGGTCCAGAGTGAAAATGTAAAGATTGACTGATCCTGGTGTAAGAGTTCAACGAGAAGACTGATATGGTCGCGCAAAGACACCGGCGAAGCATCTTTATCCTGAACCATGAAGAGCAGAAAGAAGCCGAATATCAGAGTCATCCAGCTCTCCTTCGAAAAGATGTACCGTGGTAATGTTTCCTGGTCTCAGTTAGAATACAGTTGTATGAGCGGCCATATAATGGCTTAGTAATAATCGGGTGGTAATACTTACAGGAGAAGCGCCAGTATTACCAGAGCAAACTCAAAAGCATATCAAAGAAAAGGAGAAAGGGGTAAGTTGTTTCAACCAGGTTTCAGTTGAGCCCGAGTTTTCAAGAGGAGAGTGTCGCGATGAACCAAAGGGTCAGTCTAGGATTCTTCAAGCAAAGAGAAAAAAATGATTGTCAGTGCTGTCATTATATGACTCTGGAGATGACGTCCATGGTGTAAATGAGAGAAGAGTAGTTGGATGAGGAGATTAAGGAAGGTAAGACTAGTGGCTTTTATAGTCGGCTGAGGGAGCACAATGTGTGACCACGGACTGGGTTGGACTGAGCTGGAGCTTGGAAAATACAAAATTCAACGAAATACAATTTCTCTTACGATGCTGGATAACAAACGTATGGCTTCATCATTGGTGGCAGAGTACGGCGAGGGGTAGTTAACCGTGAGGTTAAGAATTAAACGATGCAGCTGACTCAGATCGCGATGGCCCAGGGGCTTTGGGCGTCTCCAGAGGTTCAGAAACTTCAATTGGGAAGCTCAAGGTCTAACTTGATCAGGACAATGCTGCGTGAAATGCCACACCTCATCACGTGCCCTCTGTATAGGGATTACTTCAAGAATTCTACATGAACAACCAACCCATCCTATTGCAAGAGAAGGGCAGCAAGGCAACGGGCGTTTACCCCAATGTCCCTTTCAAGTGTCCAGGTCTTATTCTGTACACATCAGACCAGCATTAGGACGTACCAATGTTGTCAATAGCCGGGTCATAGCCTAGTCCAGGTGCTTCTTCGAAGTGGACGGTGTGACCAATATGGGTGCCCTGCCCCTTCGAACCTTGTGTTGACCCCTTCAATACGCGGAGTACCTTGTTTCTTCCTTCTTCTTGCTGCCAACACACGATACCCTACTTTCGTGTCGCCGATACCTCGTTTCTCAACAAAGGTACTGCAGCACACCAATACAAATCGCTCAAAATGCCAAGCGACATCAACAACAACGGCAAGAACAGCAACACATCTCTCTCCGATACCCACACGCTTACCAACAAGGAATCGGATGGCGCCCTCAGTACTAGTATTGTTACCAAGCCGGACTCCCCGCATCCTTGCCCTCCACCTCCTCCCCCGTCTCCTGTCGAGTATGTGGCCGAGTGTTCCTTGAGCGAAACAAAGCCCAAAGATGCTACTGTTCTGAGCAGCTCTACGGGTGCCGCTGGCCCTGCCACTGCCAAGTCTAAGGTCGATCTTTCTGGCATGTCTCGGTATGAGAAGCAGCGTTTCTGGGGTTGGCTTTGCGATGAGGATGGCAGGGTGGACGTCACTCACCCAGCCTTCACGGGATTCCAACCGCACTGAGCAGTGTTTGTTTTAAACATTCTGGTCCTGCTGCCTGGGCCTCCACGGCTTCAAAAGGATGTATTTTGCAGACAGATACAAAAGACAACGAAGGAGGAGCCGAGTGGGATTATGGTTGACTCTGGCCCATGTAGCATCATGGCAGCTCTGAGGTATGTTGATGCTTTTGATTCATCTTTGCACTGAATGGATGTTGTTCGAGGATTGTTTGAGAATATGCTAACCGTGGTCTGGTAGGTAGCATATTCTTACATTTGTGATCTTATAGTTTGTTCTTTTGTGTATTTATTTTCAATGAATGCGGAACAGAGATCTCCCAGATTATGTTTTCACCAATCTTTGTGAACGACGGCTTGTGCTCCAACGGAGGGTACGACGGAGGTTAGAATGAGGAGATTTAATAGCTCCACAGAGTTTGCCACTGCACGTTAACGATTTTCTACACCGCTACAGCTATCGCAGTGGGTATCTGCTCCAGTTTTACAATCTACCCGCTTTCTAGCTAATGATGATAGCTGGATTGGGGGTCTAATATATAGGACACCAAAACGCACAGCATTAACTGTCAAATTGTACATCGGCCAGTGTTCCAAGTTTAAGTCATCACTCATTCACCAGCAGGCTAGAAAAAAGGAAAAAAAAAAAAAAAAAAACTCCCCATTAAGCGAAGATTGTGTTGAAATTAGTGGTGCGTGCTGTATATCATTCGATGTGACAAAGAAAGCAGCCTTTGATCTTAAATTTAGCTAACGTTACATATAAAATTATCGGTTAGGATTTCACATCCAATTTTGATTTACTATCAACAGCGACCGACGTCAAGCATGCACGACATCACTACTAGGTTATAGGGTTCAGGTTTAGTTAGATAGAGGGCTATCCACTGTATTGCCCGTGTTGCGGGGCTAATTCTAGATGACGCAAACGTTTAGTGAACCGGTCTGTTGGGTTTGTGCAACCTTAAAATTGTTCCCGCAGGCCGCGGTGGCTCACGAAGGTTCTACAGGCCGGCGATGGAAGTAGCGGTGTTCTTCTTTAATGTTTTCTAGTCTAGTCAATATGCAGAATATATTTCTCCTCCGCGACTACGGGGTATACAATTCCTATAATTACACCCAATTCCTCCATCTCCTGGATGTTTATCTCTCTATGGCCGAGGACCAAGACCCCTTCAACCGATTCCCGGTACTTCTGAAATCAAGGCCCTGGCAACTTCTATTCGTCCAGTTTATTCGTCCAGTTTAAAATCCTTCAACAGCTGACAAGGTTTTTCCCTTTCGTTTAAGATCTTCAAAAACATTATACCGCGCCCTTACATAATTTATTCCGCCGTGCTGTTTTTGTTTGTAGGTGTTTGGTTATCATCAAGCCTAACTAACAGAAATTCTTTTTACCGATGGCAATGCAGTATTTTTCAAGGATCCCCATTCCGCGGAATTTTTCTAGCCCGATTCAACTATGTTTCGTTTTCTGTTATTATGTTTTTTTGTCTTCCTTTTCTTTTTCATGTCTCTCATTTACGTTTGCAACTTTCAGGTTATCACATTGAACTAGTGGATCTCAGGTTGTAACCCTGGCTGCTCTAGCCGGTTGCCATTAAGCGAGGGGATAATGTTTGAAACGGGGTGAATCGATACAAGAAAGTGCACTTCTACATATCTACCATAGACAGACCTTGATATTATGGAAGTTTAGCAGAGGACTGCGAGCTTGCAATGCTGTTTTTGTAATTTCAAGCATCATTGGCGTATTTGATTTTTTAAGATAGTGTTGAATCACCTCCTCCGCCGTGATGGTTTACTATTTCGTTCTGCGAATATCACAATGGAGAAAAATTTTCAGCAGTCTCAAAAACTCATTTTCCCAGCAGATTCGTTTAATTATTTGTATCACAATAAAGTAACGCAAAGCATGGAAAAATCTCACAACCAAAGCTCCTGACAGTCCGTCCCAAATTGTAGTCCGATCCAATTCGCAGGACTAGGAATTTTCCCGCTTCCCACGTCATTGACATCGAACTAATCCCGGAGCAACAACTCGACAATATCCTTATATTCGTTTAATTCCGCGTGGTGCAAGACGATTTAATTTGCTTACTGTAGTCAACGTCGTTCGTTTTTAATAATGCCGGAGCGAGGGTCTAAAATAGAATAATTTATTGGGATTCATATATAAGAATATACTTGATCCAAGTATTATATAGCTTGCTCCTTCCTAGCTGATTATCTTTTAACTAGGTAACTCTTGACATAGGTCCACATAACCATTGCATTGTCACTCTGTAACGATCAGGTAGTGGTCAATTCCATATTTAGCATATTTCCAACACATATGACACCTTCAGAACCCATTTTCAATTTACAAATACTAAACTTCGTAGATTCGATTCACGTGGCAGTTTGAAAGCCCTCCATCCCCTTGAAATTTCAGAGATCATCTTCTCAGCCTCAGGCTTCCCTCGAGATTGACTACGCGGCTATTTTTCACAGAATTATGGTCGGCCCTCTTCAATTACCATCACAGCCGAAAGTCTGTGCCACTATGACTGTGAGAGCTCTTCTCATTCTAAGCTAAAAGAAGCTCCCTACACGTACGCCAGTGACTGTATCACCCTCATAGAATCAATGATTGCATTAATTTGGTTTCACCCTCGATTTACCTCCAGACCTCCCAGTCGTACAAACCAGTTTAAAATGACGACCAAAACGGACTGTATGGACTGTTGGAATATGAGAACTGTACGGCCACCCAGTTCAGTTTACTGTCAGTAATATAAACTGGTTAAACTGCGAAAACCAGTTAACTGAATGCAAGGCTTGGCAAACCAGGTGAACTGTTTAAACTGCGAAAACTGGTTTGTCCAGAGGAACTGGTTTATGAAGGGGCAATAAATATCATTCAGTGTATGCATAAAAAACTTCTATCCTAATTTGGTCCCTAGAAATCACGACTGACGCCTACAAATGAAGCTCTTGAGCCCCTCAATGACTTCCAGAGCATCTGCCTGCATTGAATGGCGGTCCGATATAATGATCCGCTTGCATTTGGAAAACAGCAGCCCAGACGTGGCAGTCATCGCAAGAACTGAGAGAATGTTCACCGCCATTTTGTCAAGGCTAGGAAATCTGGTTACCAGAAGCTGGTGAAATGAGGAGGGTTGAGATACTGGCAGGCTCGGCCACCGGTGGGTTCAAACGAGGTTGAATACATTATTTATTCCTGCATGCACTGGCTCCCGATGCGGTTAAACTGGTTTGTATTTATCGAGTCCGTTTAATCAGTGCACTGCAGTTACCTGGTTCTATGGACCCCTCAAAACTGAACCAACTGTCTATCCGGGACACCAAAACTGCACCAACTAACTGTGAATTGTCAGTTCAGTTTACCTGGTTTACGATTTTACCCGGTAAACTGGCTATACGGTTGGGAGGTCTGTTTACCTCCTTCTACATACAATTTCTCTTAACCAGCTGTACCCATAATGCGATATCTACAAATTACCAGCATGTTCCTTCTGCATACACCGGCCGCAGTGATACAAGAATAGGATCACATAGGTATTGTACACCAATCCGACGGCTCTGGAAATATCGCGGAAAATTAATCCAGAGTTCCCTATGGTCATGCACGTCGATTTGAATGTGTGGAATCCCGTGGAAATACCGTTCAAATGAAGTATGGAGCCATCCACGGTGAGGATAACCAATAGCAGAGTCTGGTAACTAGCAGGACTATAGCCACCTTTGAAGCTGTACTTAGTGAAGCAGGTTGCATGAAAGAATATAATTTCGAATATGAGCAGTTTAAAATACTCAAGGGCCGGATCGGATGGTATGCCTATTATGAGTGCCGCTTGCCATATCCACAGTCTCTAGGACACTCTATTTTTATATCTGTTGCTGATTTGTATGGAATTTACGCATAGTACAGTTTTAATTTATAGATGGTTATTTTAGGATGTCTTCTTTGCATTTCTCGGGCGATGCCTGAATCACGGTATGTGACCAAATGCTATGAGCCTTTCAGGCCTTGATCAACGTACAATTAAACGAATGAATAACTGTCACCATATGGACGTTATCAAGTGAGACTGCACTCAGTAAGAGCGAATCACAGTTTAAATCGCATTAGAGCTTATTACCTATGCACTTGAAACAAGTGTTGAAGGATCGCTTGATTTTCCAAGTAATCCTCGATGAATTCGCCGTACCCCTTACTTGGCGTGGCATGTTTTTCGAAGGCTGGATCAATATATAAGAAACCATGGTTTCCAGAGCGATGTGATTTAATTCAACTAGAGATTAAATGTAGTGGATCTCCAAATTTTTTGGATATATAGAATGCGGAGCGATGCAGTGACAGGGGCGAAACATTGTAGGTTTTTTCGTGCAGTGCACTTTTAACTCCTTACGGGCTCCTTCATCCAAGTCCCACTACTATTTCAATACCTGGCAAGCCCCTTTGAAAGTAGGGCCCCTTACTGGTTTTACATATATTCTGTTTGCCCTCCAAGCACAAAAGGTCTTGACTGTTTGTAGTTATCTGTTTGATTCCCTTTAAGATGTTCCATTGCCCAGTTTTTCGACTTTGGGTATCCTCTTCAACACATCATCGAACAAAAACCACTCTCATCTCTACCAACTCGCAATATGGTTGAGATGCGTACCGCCAACGAGAATCACGAAATATCCAAAGACTCCAAGCCACTCGAGTCAAAGAAAGCTCATCGAAGACCAGACAAGGACTCGAGACCGGCAACCCGCGCACCAGACTACATCCGTGAATTTCAAAAACATTATCCAGGCAAGGAATTCGATCTACGAACTCACTGGAAGGCACCGCCAAAGGGGTGGAGCATGGATACGACTGCGAAGAAGGAATACCATGAAGCTTTGTTGGACATCAAGCGAATGATGGCACAACGCCCTGGCCCTGCAGGGTATTGATTGCTGTTTGGAGGAGACATATGTTCAGTTTAAACGTTAGCTGAAGAGATCACTGAAAGCTTTGGGCATTGACATAGTAGAACTGGGTGGACTTCGACGGTCAACTGCACTAAACCTCGGTACGAGAATCGTAAGGATTTCTTTGTTTGGCGGATTGTTAATACACATTGGAGATACACAACCAATACAAGGCAGTTACAATCTCTCCGTACTATGACCCTTGGATGCTAGCTGCTCTGCAGTTTGTACATCAGTGACACGTACATATCCACCCATTATCACTCGCGTTTGTCAAGACGGAAGTGATTTATATAAATATATTTGTACAGATCCGTTTTATTGATAGACTATTCCGTTGGAACTTGCAGATAAAAGATATTCAAGTCAACATTGTGAATCTCAAAATAATTATCACACGCTTGATCCTACTGACCCAGTTACTAAGTCTCACACGGTCCCCAACTTTGCTGATTGGTTGAGCTCTCACAATTCTGCCCAACACCGCTATCCTTAAACTTAACCTCAATCGCTGGATCTCCTCATTACTTTGAGACATCATAACCAAGGACCGTATTCTCTGCCTACGTACCCATCCAAGCGTATGAAACACCAAATAGCTTTTGATGACTTCACGTAACATTTGCTATACCAGCTCTCTTGAACCCTCAGTTTTGCTCAAAAAAAAAACATCTGCAGTGTTTTTGTGCTGTTTCAACATCCGAATTATATGGGGTAAGCCGTAATTAGCACGCCCTCCGAGTGCAATCTTTGACGTGCGAGTTACTGAAACGTATTATTCAACTACCGGTACACTTAAATTTAACTACACGCCGAATGTCTGCAACTCATTGTTCGTCCCGAGATCATCCTTTATTCAGCGGGAAATTTATTGCTTTTTAAGCCGATACAGCACCATTCTGCACGGTGACGTTATTTGTACCTTCACAATGCGTCGTCGTTATGTCAAGGAGACACGACTGATAATAGCCCAGCAAACGACGCTCCTTAGAGAGTAACAATATCTCGACTACTCACGAACAATCTATTTAGCTATATACTCATCCACTGATTTGGGTGATGTGCATATGATAGGTGGCGTCTTATTAGAAATGGCGGCGCTTACTTCAACTTTTGTTTATGGTAGGATTGAAAAACTAAAGTCAGTAACCAAGAGATGGTTGCATGGTGTAGTGGTTATCACGTTCGCTTTACAGTTCCCTGCACGCGAAAGGTCGCCAGTTCAAGCCTGGCTGCAATCATTTTGTTTTACCGATGCCGGGAGATGTGACGAGAGGTGCATAAATGGATGTTTTTATGCACCTTGTTTAGTTTGTAAACTAAATAATCAGCGTCTAAATCTGTGCATCAAACGTCAACATCACGTGTACTGACTTTTCTTTGTACCCTTTCCTCATTACCCTTCATAATCAATATCTCAGTCACAGAAAGCACGCGATAGACAGCTGTCTGTGTTGAACCGCGAAAGCCGGGAACCTGCGTATGATTCTTCATGAAACATCACCCGAGACTTTTGCTATGGCGCTTGTTGATTTGTGCCGTGATCCGACGGATACAGGTCTCTTGCCACAGCGGGTTTCATTTATAGAGACACGCTTTGCAGACCCGCCGCCGACAGCTCACTCTTTGACGGCCTACTGCACGTAACTATATAACTATCCCCGATTGAATCTGTCTCTTTCTCGGCAAAATAGCCTATGATCTTTATACAGTGATAAGTAAGTTTTTCCGTTCCGCAGATCATGCATTCAATTTGCCGAATAGTCTGGGTTTAGACCCTAGCTTCTGTAACTACGATAATCACCTGATTTCATGATTTAAGCTTTGGTGATTATACTAGTTGGCCCTTACGAATCATTTAAGCTCAACATCTACCGCCACTCCTTCGCCACCAAATCTTGCGGTTTCAAGTTGAAGGTTTATTTGCAAACAAAACGCGAGTGAAAGGTTTGTGAACCTTAGTTCCGTGCGACAATTATTTCGGCCTCAAGCACCCGAAAAGGGGCAGAGCGGCAAGAAAGAATATAAGTTGATGTGTAGTGCCGCATGATTTATCGGTACGCGCTGTTCCAACCCGTACTTCTAGTGCTGCATCACATTTGGTCACTCGCACTTGGTCAATCATTTAAACAGCCATTCTTTCCCGACTCTTCCCACGCCTCAAATCACCTATAAATAAGACTTATTTTTTTTTCTAGAACTGACAAAACAACTTGATCACTATGTCTGGCCTTCCTCAACCTCTTCATGGCGGTAATTACCCGCAAAACCAGCGTTATCAATGCCCCGGCGCCGGTACCTGTCCTCCGCAAACCAATCGGTGGAATGCATATTCAGACAATGAGAATTCTTCCAATATGGATAACCGCTATTATCAGATCCAGCCTTCCCATGGATATTCCTGGCCTTCACAGCAAACTCAACAACATCAGGGACAACAGGGACAGCAGGGGCAGCAGTTGTCCCCCGGTGCGAGTAATGGGGGATACGGCTGGCGTTAAGTGTATTTGAATGCCTGGTGACGTCTCCTTGTGAGGAATGTTCGCGCGGCAGACTATATCTGTTGATTTGTAGAATTCTGTAGGACTGTTCTGACTTGTTGCTTTTAAAATTTAAAATGTATCATGCCATGCCAGTTAGCTTCATTACAGTTATTGACATACTCTAAAACTGAGATTTGCAATGCTGCGATAGAAATTGGGATACGTAATTTGTGTTTAGGAACGATTTCTTCCTGCACTATTCTGTGCTTCTTCGTTAAGAACTTCGCTCGGTTCATATCAAGTGGATTCTCCAGTGCAGATCATGAACCTATTAGAGGCTTTCCCGTTAAATACGCACGTTGGAATACAATTTCTGTTGTCTTTGAATGCATAATTCTAAGGTATCGAGTCGTTGAAGGAAACCGTTTAGCTGTCTAACAATCTGTTATAAAACCCAACGATTTTGTGCACTGTCGCTGTTATATCACTTATCACTCACACGAGCCCTCAGTAGCCTCCAACACTCAATCTACTCTTCTTAACACTACTTACAAACGCTTCATCAACAATGCCTTCCGACGGCTGGCGCCCCAATGACTATCCTGAGCGCGGGTCGCGCAATAACCACTCTTATCGCTCACATAGCAGTTACGGTACTATTTATACGCAATACGAGCGTGACGGACAATGGCACGAATCTCTTGCGAATGGTACAAGCGTTTGGCGTCCCGAAAATCAGCGAGTGTACTACAATGTACCTAGAGATGAAGAGGACCGGGATAATGGAGGACATGGCCGTGGGGGCGGTGGGTATGTTGCCCCCATGGACTTCTTGAGGAGACGCTAGATGGGTGATTGTTCATGACTCGCGGAGGTCTCGCGCACATCTTTCAGGCACGTTTATTTGGAATTTTGTAGTTTTTGACAGAGCTCCCCACGGTCCGTCCGGTCCAGTCCTGGCTACGGACCGGACTGGACCACATATCACGGTCCGGTCCGGTGCTTGGACTGGGACTGGCAGTCATTTTTACACGGTGGACTGGACCGCCTATGGGTGACCGTAGGTGACCATAAGGTCACACAAAGTCACTCGCAGGTGACCATGGGTGACCGTAGGTGACTGCAGTTTTAGTTTTTGAGCGCGCAGAAATTTCAACAGTGATTCTTATTATATCTTTCTCTACAAGAACTGATCACTACGATTTCAGAGCGGACCTAAGTAATCCCAATGAATTGCCAAAGGTTTCATGATTACTTTTGCTAATGTTTCCCCATTTTCCCAAATTTCCTGTAAAGAACAGGAAAATTGTAAACTATTGAGGTTCATTAGTCTCGCAAACAAAAACGAAACAGATGCCGTGGATGGGAAAGGACAATTACTGGCAGGCTTAGATGGGAAAAGCTTCACTGCGATGGGAAAGGGGGGGGGGGGGGGGGCGGGGGGTGGTTACGGCACGATTTATTTGGAAGAATCTTTACATATGGAGTACCAAGAGAATCATCAGGACTACCCAGTGGTGGAGGCAAACACGCGTTGAGAAAAAAAAATCCGCACCGGAGGATTCTAGCTCCACCTTTGTTGACCGGCAAGCGGCCTCTCTGGTGGTCAGCTCGCTGTTAGCGGCGGTTGCTACTCCCGACCCACTAGTGCTTAGGATAAGCGAGAAATCCGCGGTCCCGCAGTCACCTGCAGTCCGGTCCAGTCTTTTTGTTTTCAAAACCTGGACCGGACTACATGGTTGCAGTCCTCGAAAACATTGGACTGGACTGGACTACACCATGTAGTCCGGTCCAGTCCGCAGTCCTGGACGGACCGTGGGGAGCTCTGGTTTTTGATTTCTTATTTATCTGTGGTTTAAAATAAATTTTATCTTGTAATCATTGGTGGCAGAATATGTCATTTTTGCCGTTTAAAAAAGCGAGTCTTAAGGACCATTGGACAATGGAAGACCTCCCATCGCTCTATTTCGGGTGGGTAGAATAATCTCAACTTCACCTATGCGATCACAATTGAGAATTTGACTAGATAAGGGGGTAGGTATCCCCTATCTATACAACTACTTTATTCACGTTCTATAGAAAATATTTCTTCGTAGTGAAATAGGCTAATCTCCCGTCCGTTGCTATAGAGCGATGGGAAATCCTCCAACCTTTCGTGTGTAACAGCAAGATTTTGGTTATCTTAATATCCTTGCTTATCTTTGTATCGATATTTTTGATTCAATACATGCCAAATTGAATAATTCAATGTTTCATATACTATTTCCAGCGAGATATAAATCCTCGGAGTCATCACTGATTGGTCCATGTTGAACATACATCACTCGAAACCTCCCCTAGCAGTATCGAATTAAAATCGCAGCTTCCAAAACCTTCCTGCGGTAAGTATATAAATTAATAGTAGAAAATGCCTGGCAACACAAAGCTAACATAAACAATTTTCAATCGAAAGACCTGCTTCGATGACCAATCCAAACGACCCATGGAATCGCTGGGTCCCCAATGGCGTAAATAACCCACCACACCCGAATTACGGCAATATATTCCATCCAAACCCTGCCGGCCCGATGGCCCCCTGGTTAGAATCAACCCATAATAACATACCCATCGCTCGGCCACCAGCATTTACACCGTATGGTGTGCCTGCTGTAGTATCCGGTGCTGCTCCGGGTACGCAAAATGGTTATCTATTGCCCTTGGCAGCTTTACCGGGTCAGCAAAGCACATTACCTTTCATGCCAGAACTTCCCAGTCCACATCCTCAGCATCAGCCTACCCAGTTTTATCAGCCTATTCCACATGCTGCGAATTTACCCCCGCTTCCCGGTGATCCGGGTTATGTACAGAGAAATACGGCATTGCAGATATCTTCTAGTGCATCCACTTTTCAACACACGCCAGGTACAACATACCAGCGTCCAGCAACGTATGGATGGATAGAGCAAACTTATATTCCTGCACAAGGCCTCAATCAGCCTGCTGTGGTGTTCAATATGCCTCTCAATGTATATCGGGGACCTGTAACATATCCTCCGCCAAGGCCACCCGGGGGATGAGTTTCAAACGACGCTTGGATGTCTTTTAAAGATCGAGAATTTGAATTTTGGTTGAATTTGTAGTTTTAATTGTAATGGAATTCAAGTTTTAAAGAAAAATCTTTTAATATTCAATGCACCGAAACTAGCTGCCCTCGCTTAGCCTCGAATGCACCAGCGTTAAGGTTAGTGGCCAAACTCTATTCTTACACGGGTTTGCTAATTTTCATGGTACCCTTTTAAACACGCTCAAGATGAATCAAATTTTATACCAATTGAATATGGACTTGATTAAATTCCTTTGTATCTCTATCAATAAAACTCGACGAGGTTGGCAGTGTCTTAACTTTCGCTAATCCACAACTCAAAGCTCACCGCTCCCTCACATCAACTTGCAATAAATACAGTCAAATCATTCCTATCATGTCAGGATTTCACAGCAACTTTGGTTATATCTACACAAAGAACGGGGATGGTTCATGGCATGTAACCACGGCGGCCGGTCAACTACTACCTGATCAACAAGGAACATCGACATCATCTAATAACCAGAGTACACAAACCTCGTCCAGCACAAATTCCAATCCTCCGTCTCTTTATATACCGAAGCAGGGAGGATACGTAGCGCCGTCATCGTTTCTGTGGCCCAACGGGAGACCTTCTAGATAATTGAGGGTTGATTATTGGCCGAATGCATGTCTTTGCAACCTTGATACTGTCATTTGTCATGATATCTAGCATTTATATGTCCTTCCCGTCATTTGTATAATATGATTAGTTTCGAAATTGAATATGATTTTCGATGAGTGCGTGCTTATGCGGCTCTATCATCAGACAACATGATTATCATCCGCGGTCACTCGCATTATAATTAGCATATTATCGCTGGTTTGCGCATTGTTGAATGTCAACACGCCACTCCAACGCTAATAAAACAACACGTTTTTCGCTTAATTATCCTAATCGGGAAGTCGGAGAGAACTCTCACGGCTTCACGAATTCCACCCTCCGAGGCCCATGGCTCCCATGAAGCCTCCCCCCCCTCCGCGCTTCGGCCTCACCTCCGATATGCGCATGTCCGGTGGCAGCAACTCATCCCGAGTCTCCACGCCTGCCCCCGCCGCCGAAGACGACGTGTTTGGGTCCTCCGCACCCGGCACCCCAACGCGTCCCAGTAAAGACGCCCCCTCCGCAGCCCCAGGATCAGGTTGGTCCTCGGGGAGCTCCCTTTCTTCGTGCCCCAGCACCGTGAAGAAACGCGCACAATTTGCGGCCTTCGGGTCGCTCGTGCAAAGCGAACTCCGTTCCGCCCCCGCGGTAGGTTCCCAGGCCTCCCCCCAAGTCAGCGTGTCCCTTATGGACAAGTTGTCGGAGCGCCTCGCCGCTGCGGAGGAACGCTTGAAGGCTCTGGAGGAGCAAATACGTCTCCAGGAAGCCCGCCCATGCTCGTGCCCGCAGGCAAACCTCGCGACGTCGACCCAGTCTACCGCCCTTCGCCAGCCCCACCCTGTTGGCACCCAACAGTCTGCTCAGGCAGAGAAATCCAGAACTTCCTCCGTTGTCGTAGGCATGCCCAAGGCTGCCCCCATACCATCCCTCCCCGCCCTCCCGCGAGCGTCCAAACTCACCGCGGCCCAATCCTACGCCGCAAAGCTCCGCAGCAACCTCCCCGAGCTCCCCCCCCCCGCCCCCCCCTCCGGCGTGGCAGCTTGTTCCCTCACGCAAACAGCTGAAGGCCCCCCAACGCCCTCCCAACTTTTCCGTCCCCGAAAAGAACCTCGCCGCTGAAGATCGCCGCATGATCTTCGTCCGTCAGGAAGGAGCCCGCCCCTCGTCGAAACCAGACCAGGATTTCACGGCCGCCATCAACGTCTGCTTGCACCTCCGCGGTGCACCCCATTTCCACCGTGTAGCCCGAGTCTCCAGAAACTCGAAGGGAACGATCACGGCTACCACCAACCCGGGAGTGAGAGCGGACTC
Source organism: Pyronema omphalodes (assembly GCA_024516155.1). Taxonomy (NCBI): domain Eukaryota; kingdom Fungi; phylum Ascomycota; class Pezizomycetes; order Pezizales; family Pyronemataceae; genus Pyronema; species Pyronema omphalodes. The sequence continues at coordinate 873,090 of JAJJXM010000013.1, forward strand.
CCTGATATCGTGCTACCGCAACGAGATCCTCAATGCCATCCGCGAGGTTGACCGCTTTGTGGTGGACGTCAAACCCATGGACAAATGGGTCAAGTTGAAAGTCCACGCCATCCCCCTCAATCGTTTTCTGGGTAGAGGAAGGAATGGCCTGCAAAAGCTCGAGCTTGAGTTGCAAGCCAACCACGACCAGCTCGAGGTCATCCCAGGTGCTCGTTGGTTAGGCAGCAGACGACGCATTCGCGAGCGCTTTGAACAGGGCGAGATTCAGTCGTCTTCAGCTGTCTTTTCGGTGAAGGGAACCCCCGCCGCGCAAATGCTCATCGCTCGAGGCGCCCTCCTAGGATCCTCTCGTTACCGCGTCGAGCTCTTCAACCACGACGGCCCTGACAGTCAGTGCTCGGGCTGTCTTAAGTGGGGACACATTCGGGAGAAATGTCAAACCCCCAAGCTCTTCCGATGCCGATTCTGTGGTCAGCACCACGCTTCGGAGGAACACAAGTGCAGCATGATAGGATGCTCCACCTCCAAGGGACTCCCGTGCCAGCATTCGAAGGAGTCTGCTCGTTGCGTTAATTGCAAAGGCAATCACTACGCCAATGCTCGCAACTGCCCATCCCGCCTTGAAGCCTTCGCCCTGGCCCGTCAGCGTCGCCAGATGTCTTCCTCCTCCGATCAAGCTTCCCCTGCAGCGGAAGCCTCGCAACCAGAAGCAGACCCCTCCTCTTCCGCCTCCAGCGATCCAAACGAATCCTCAACCACGGAGACCACATCAGCCCTCTCCACCCCCCGTCCTGCAGCCACGGCGTCTGACCCAGACGCTATGGTCGATGCCGAAGTGCCGGATAACACTCAATGCTGAAGTGCCTCACGGTACTTCAACTAAATTGCCGAAAGAGCGGTGAGGCTCTGACGGCGGTGATGGAGAGCGGTCTCGCTCTGGGTGCGGATGTGGTGTTGGTTCAGGAGCCCCCGACCTTCCAAGGTTGGCGCCATCCAGCCTACGAGTTCCTCTGGGGAGGAAGGGTTCTGACGGGGAGACGACGGGATTCGGCGTGGCAGCTTCGTCCACGAGAGGACTTGGCTGCGCCCGGGGAAGGTGACCTCCAGGTGCTGGATGTCACATGCAGAGGTCATAAACAAGTACGTATTGTAAATGTTTATGACGCTCCGCGAACTGATGATGGAGTACGCCCTGCACGCAATGCGGACTGGCGCAGGATTATAGGACGGGACACTATTCTCGCTGGCGACTTCAACGCTCACAGCAGAAGGTGGAACCCCCTGTGCGAGAGGCCACTCCATCATCAGTTCTTGGAAGATCTGATGGACTCATTCGATCTCCGCTATGTCGGTGATGGTAAGGAAACCCACACCCAAACGGGCCAGATCCGACATAGTGTCATCGATTTAGTCCTGACGACGATGGAACTCGAAGCCCACGTGGTTGCGAAGCTCCTCGATGACCCGAATCACTCCACAACGTCCGATCATGAGGCGCTGATCTGGAAAGTGGACTCTGTGACGGTCCCAGAGGACTTCGACGCCCCAACCAGAGGATGGGCGGTTGGAGAATGGCTGGAGAGTGACGAAGGAGCGCAGAAAGCGGCGTTAGATTATCGCCATCGAAGCGAACGCAGACCGCTCCTATCCGATCACTGCTCCGAGAACGACGTTGAGGAAGAGGTGGTCTGGGTGCGTCAACAACTGGTGGACATGCTGAACGCTCACGCTAGGAAGATCCGAATCACCGCTCGGTCTAAGAAGTGGTGGCACCCCGATGTTAAAGCTGCACGCAGCGAGTACGGCCGGAAACGGAGGGCAGCCAAGCGCGGTCAATGTTCGATAGAGGAAGAACATCGCCTCCGCAACGCCTACCTCAGCACCCAACGTCGCCACAAACGAGAGTGTTGGGTTTCTTTCTTAGAGGGAGCCAATGGGGAGGCGGTATGGAAAGTCCTTCGCGCAACCAAACCGCGAAATGCTGCGGTGGTTGGATCTCTTGAGGATGAACACGGCAACCAGGCTGACGAGGAGGATGCCAAACGTCGTATGCTTGCAGACGTTTCTTTCCCTCCCCCGAACCCATACCCCGGTCACAGTGGCAACGCAGGCCCCCCAGGACGCGGATTCCTCCGAGTGACCCAGGAACTGGTCTCCGATTCGATCCACGGTCAGAGCAACTCCAAGGCTCCGGGTGGTGACGGGTTAGGAGTACCTATTATCAAGGCGCTTATGCGATGGGACCCTGAACGGGTGACTTCCATCGTCTATCACTGCGTGCGGCTAGGATTCCACCCAACCGACTGGAAAACTGCCAAAGGAGTCTGTATCCCCAAACCGGGGAAGACTTCCTACCGCAAAGCGAAGAGTTTCCGTATCATCTCTCTTTTAAGCTGTCTGGGAAAGTTAGTTGAAAAGGTGGTCGCCACCCTCATCGCGGAGGAGGCCGAAAGGCTACACGCTTTTCACGCTGGGCAATTTGGTGGGAGGAGAGGTCGCTCCGCCGTCGACGCCGCGGCAGTCTTGATTGAGGCGGTAGAATTCGCTTGGGAGAAGCAGAAACTTGCGGGAGCTCTAATGATGGACGTTAAAGGGGCCTTTCCCACTGTCAACCGAGACTGCCTTATGCGGAAAATGCGGCGAGCAGGCATGGATGAATGCTACGTGCGGTGGGTGTCTTCGTTTATGAGTGGTCGAAGAGTTGAGATATCACTAGGCGGTGACTCAGGTACACCCATCGAGACGAACACCGGCCTCCCCCAAGGATCCCCCGTGTCCCCAGTCCTTTTCTTGATCTATATAGCCGATCTCGCTGATTATGTTGAATCAAGAGTCCCCGACGTGACAGGCCTGTCGTTTGTCGATGACGTGACCTGGATCGTGACCGGTGATTCTGCTCGGGAGGTCTCCGATAAGCTTGAACGGTGTGCAAACGCTTGCTCGTGGTGGGCCTCCACCAACGCGGTGGTGTTTGAAACAGACAAAACGGAAGCCATGCTCTTTTCTCGACGGAGGGGAGAGGCTAACCCTGACGAGGTCACAGTCTCGGTAGGTCCTCACCAGATCCCGTTCGCCTCGTCAGCCATCCGTTGGCTCGGCTTTTGGCTCGATCCAAAGCTCACTCTTAACCACCATCACCAAAAGTGGTTGACCAAAGCCAGGCAACAGCATGCTCGTCTTGCGAGGCTTTGTCGTGCTCAGGGACTCCCTCCGGGGAGCACTGCTAACCTGCAAAAGGCGGTAGTCCAGTCAGTGGCTATGTATGGTGCGGAGATTAACGCAGTCCGGCGCCTAAAAGGCAAGAGCTCGGGACGCACTGCTCGGCTGCAACTGCTCCTCAATAAGCAAGCACGAACGGTCACGGGGTGCTTCAAAACGACCCCACTCGGCTTCTTGATGGCTGAAAGTGCCGTACGCCCAGCGGAAGCGCTCATCAAAGGCCGAGAAGCAAAATTTCGGTCACGCCTTCTCACTCGCCCTCGCCCCGCCCCCCCCTCGACCGGCACTCAACCGTCCCCGACCGCTGCGGCTATCACTCGGCTGCTCAAACGCACGGAAAAAGCATGTGGATTCGAAGCAGTCGAAAATGTCACAGTCCCCGACCGCTTTCGTCGCTTCCCCGTGGTGATCGCACCCAGGGCTGAAGCTGAAACCTTCGCCCGGAACTGGAGGAACCTCACGTCCACGACATGCATCTGGACAGATGGCTCTCGAATGGAGGGACATACGGGAGCGGGAGTAGTCCGCTACATCAACGGAGCCTTTCGTTCTTCCCAGCACTACTTGGGTCGTCATACGGAGGTGTTTGACGCTGAGCTCTACGCCATCTGGCGAGGGCTCAAGGAGTTCCATTCCAATCATTTCTGGGACCCCAACTCGAATACCAAAGCGATCGTGTTTTCGGACGCCCAGGCTGCCCTCAAGCGTCTGGAGTCTGACACCCCCGGTCCCGGCCAAGAGCTCGCCAAACTTATCTCCCGCGAAGCCTACTACCTCCTCTTTGACTCCGGTATCGACGTGGAATTCCATTGGATCCCGGGCCACAGCGATATCCCCGAAAACGAGGAAGCGGATCGAGTAGCTAAAGAAGCGTCGAAGCATCGCTGCGACTCCCGTATGCTCAAACGGTGTGACGACCCAGTGTGTGCTGTGCCGGCGTGGGCTTCCCTGGCGCACCTCAACCGGATCGCAACGGAAACGACATCGACTATCACTCGTCGCTGGATTAAGCAACAAACAGCGACCAGCCGTTCCTTCCGCCCCCGCCAGAAATGGGGAATCCGCCCTGAATTGGTCTCCCTACCCAAACGCCGAGCAGCTGTGTTCCTCCAGCTTGCTTCAGGCCACGCCCTCATCGGCACCCATCTGGTGCGCGTTAAGAAAAAAGAGTCGGACCGGTGCTGGTGGTGCCAGTCAGAAAAAAGACAAACCAGAGGCCATTTGTTTGGAGAATGCCCCCGCTGGCGAAAGGAGTTCAAGACGTTGAAAGAGGAGGTTGAGAGAATACGGGGACGGAGGGGAAGGCCGAGAGGAAGGCTTAAGGTGGTGGATTTATTTAGGGACGATCGACTCACGAAAGCGATCTTGGAATTTTTATCTGCAACGGAGATAGGCAGAAGATACGTATAGGCATGGGCAGAAGGGCCAGGTGCTTGGAGGGCGAATTGTAAAATTTTTTCATTACTTTTCTTTTGATTTTCACGGTTTTTTCTTTTTAGTTATAAGAGGGGAAGGTGTGAGCGATACGGGGGACTGTCAGGTTTCGGCTGGGGTTTAGGATTTTTTTTGTTTCTTTTTGGGTGTTTCTTTATTTACTTATCTTTTCGGGGACGTCACGGGGAGCAGGAGATTGGGGAGCCTCTTTAGGTGGTCTCGGCCACGAGGACAGGAAAAACGGATTTAGTTTCCCGCATAGGCCTTAAAGGCCTCGAACGGTGTATGATTAAAAATCAAATCAAAATCAAATCAAAGCATTGTTGAATGTACAAGACAGAAAGAATACGGAATCAAACCAGAGACATCATAGTGAAAGACGTATTGCATAGTACATTATTCATTCTCCCTCAAAAATTGGAAATAAAGTAGTTGACACTGCCTGAGGTAAGGTCATGCTTTCCATGTCGCTGCGCCAAAAATTTTAACCTCACGACAACGCACTGGCGGTATATAAAAGTGTGAATGTCCGTTTATTTCAACTGATACAATCCATTTTCTTTTCTATTACAGGCTTTGCCGCAACAGTCATTTGTGAAGCCTTCATCAGATGATACCGCCAGGGCCGAGAAGGCCAGATCACTGGCTTCCGATTGAATGAAAATGAAAATTAAATTCTTTTGTTATCATTTCACCACTATAAATACTACTTTTTCCAATACTCCCTCATAGAGTAAACACAGCATCAAAGATTCCACAGAAGTCAAATAACCAAAGCTACAAACTACATATATATATATCCTCCACATACCCAGCACAAAATGCAGATGAATGTTAATGGTGTCCAATATACATTGGACAATAATGGCCAGTGGGTACCAGCCCCCGGGGCATCAGCGCCAGCAGTTGTATATCCAGCCAATTTCCCCGGACAAACTCAAACTCAACCTCAAACTCCTATTCAGCAACCTACCTATGCAGCTGCACGTCCTGGTCCGGCTCCTCAACTTCAGTTTTTAGGTCAGGTCCAACAAGCTGGACAGATAGGCGCAATGCGAATGCAATGGCAGAACGGACAATGGGTATGGCGTTGATATACATCGGTTGTATGTATACAGATGAGTCCATAGTTGGCAAATCATAATATCGTCCTGGTGGCAGATGTAATATTCTATTTTAGTGTAATTTTTTGATATTTTAATTGTTAGTATTTGTTAGAAATCAATGCGTTTTTTCTATTCATTACAGCTGACTCGTTTTCTTGTGTGTGATCCCAAAATCCGCATCCAAAACATTAACATATTTATCTGTGGTAGCCTATTGTATTATTTGGCTTTTTATTAAATGCTTCAGTTTCTTCACATCTTAAAACACTGTTCCCATAAACTCGTCCATCTGAATTTTATCCAGCCGGTGGGCGCTACAATTAGAAAGAGAATCAATGACCACAACTGACTTGCTTCCCGCTGTACCAGTGCACAACTATGCATCTTCCTCGTCTTAATGCATGGTTATCATCTGCCCATGAAGACATGCATGATGCGCTATTAATTACTACTAATACGGCTGCATAATTAGTCTTTGGGTTGTTTCCAATCCCCCAAGTGTCCAAAGTTTCAGAATACAATCTTTTTTTGCATCACTTCAGAAAATCCTTTCGCGTGTCTGATACCCCGTACACATCATTCCAGAATACTGAAGTATTGAATTCTTACTCATTATTCAATTCCACTGCACCGATTTTAGAAAAAATATTAACCCCAATCCGTTATTGGTATAAATACCGCTTTTATTTTACCATAGCCAATCAACATTACTCATTTCATCTGCAGCCACACCATTTCCAGCGAATCAGACATCCATAATCCGCAACCTACCATCGATCGATGTTGCACCCAAAACCAACATTAGGTAATCCTCATTGAATGAAACTCAATCAATATCTAACCAAGCCGACTAGTGCCCGTGAGACAACCCGTCGACTCCATCTACGGCACTGCCCAAATCACGATCTACCAACCCTCTACCTTTCCACCGGTTCCTACCGGGGAGCGCGTTGGGGCCGCACCAGCAGCTACCTGGCCACCCCCGCCTCCCGGTGCCCCCGGCCCACCAGTATACGCCAGAGGACACCCCAACGCCTACCCCAATAACGCGGTTTACACCCCCGTAGTAGCACCCACGACTATGAACCCACCAAACACCAATGCCTCTACTAACGGATACGCATTTTGGTTGGGCAACAACTATGCTACAGTGCGAGGACAGTATCCCACCGCGGAGCAAATGGCGGCTTATAGGTTTCCTCCTACTTAGACTTAGGAGATGCTACTAGTGTCTCCACGGACGCGGATTTATATAGAGGGCGTATAGAGATAGATAGAGGTCCGGGGAGTTGGAGGCTATTTGGAATTTTGAGTTTGTTCTGTTTTATGTGTATGCTTTGATTTTTTAGAAAAATTAGGTTGTAATGATTTTATTTTTAAAATATAGGTATTTCATGCAGAACCCAAGTTTTTCGGATTCCACTAGAACCCTTCAACTTGATGTCACTATCATCATCTCTAATATAATGCCTACCCGTCAACCCCGTCTATCGCAGGTATTTTTAAAGACAAGGCCAATGGAAAATCTGTACACTCTTGGTGGTAGAACCAAACCCCACCAGAAGCTGTTGACTTCAATACACCTCCCCCACACCGTGCTGATACTGCGCAGCACAAGAAATATATTAATTATTTATTTATAAATTGAATAATACGCTGATGACAAGAAATATGTTTCATGTTGAAAAAATATGGACCATCCGAAGTCACCACAATAACCGGAAACTTGAAATCTCGCACCTGCATGGCCAATCGTAGAAAGAGTGAGAAACCATGTTCCAACTACCAAGTAACTCCAGCAAACCGTATCTTGTTCGCAAGCGCATAGAATCTCCCACTACAAGCGTAATCAAGATCTATCAAATGAAACGAAGATCCAGCTAAGCATCAAATACGAGTGACTATCAGATCAGTTGGCTACGCCGCTTTGTTGTTTTATTGCAGTCCAATCGGAAAACATGTAAAGCTCGGAAGTCCATTCACGATTCATTCCAGCACCAACATCTCCAGGGAGGTCCCAGAGCGCTACTCAAGTGGCATCGGTCACTCCTTCCGGATCTCTACGATACCACGGTTAAGATTGCAAGCGATGGAATTAGACCTTTATTCTAGCAAGAAACTGGATATACCTTGTTGGCTTAATTGTGTGGTTAACGCCCCCAAGAGTTACTCTCATCGTAAAAGCGGTCGGACACTGTGCCTACCCAGCTCCACTGGTGGGTTAACGCGATGTCTCCACACTATATCGGGACCTTGGTCAACCCCGCGCCCGACCTTCAAGTCGTCACCAATTTCAAATGGCACTGAATAGCCAAAACCAAGGCAGCTCCTTTCCCGCTTCCTCGGCTTTTCGGAGACATCCGGACATAGATGTCGATCTTTCTGACGTCACCAAATATTTACGGCAAGAGGACACGTTCACGGATGACGGATACACACAGTTCAGGCACACAGTTTCACATCCATAACAATAAGATTTTGTTCGCGAAAAAAGTAGATAAAATTATAACTTCATCTCTATTTCCAGTAAAATTCAATCCATCAACTAAGACGAATCTAACACATAATAGTGCATGGTATCATAAAAACAATCGTAAAAACACTAACACCCAAGCTTGCCAAAACACCACTTATGAAATCAAACATTCATGAACAATCATCGCCGTAATTTAAAAAAAAAACACACCGGATATTTACTGGCCTCCGCGGAGACGAAGGACCAAGTGAAGAGTCGACTCCTTCTGGATATTGTAGTCTGACAGCGTACGGCCGTCCTCCAACTGCTTTCCGGCAAAGATCAAACGCTGCTGGTCCGGGGGAATTCCCTCCTTGTCCTGAATCTTGCTCTTGACATTGTCGATGGTGTCGCTAGACTCAACCTCAAGGGTAATAGTCTTACCAGTGAGAGTCTTGACGAAGATCTGCATACCTCCACGGAGTCGGAGGACAAGGTGCAAGGTAGATTCCTTCTGAATATTGTAGTCTGACAATGTACGTCCATCCTCCAACTGCTTACCAGCAAAGATCAAGCGCTGCTGGTCCGGAGGAATACCCTCCTTATCCTGGATCTTTGACTTTACATTGTCGATGGTATCAGAGCTCTCAACTTCAAGCGTAATGGTCTTTCCGGTCACTATGGAAGTGGGGTTAGTAAATATATCTGTGCGTAATAAAGAGGGACTAAACATACAAGTCTTAACGAAAATTTGCATTCCTCCACGAAGACGGAGGACCAAGTGGAGAGTAGACTCCTTCTGAATGTTATAGTCTGACAAGGTACGCCCATCCTCCAACTGCTTTCCAGCGAAGATCAAGCGCTGCTGGTCAGGAGGAATACCCTCCTTATCCTGGATCTTTGACTTGACGTTGTCGATTGTATCGGAGCTCTCAACCTCCAAAGTAATGGTCTTTCCAGTAAGAGTCTTCACGAAGATCTGCATTCCTCCACGAAGACGAAGAACCAAGTGGAGAGTAGATTCCTTCTGAATGTTGTAGTCGGATAAAGTGCGACCATCTTCAAGCTGCTTTCCAGCGAAGATCAAGCGCTGCTGATCGGGAGGAATACCCTCCTTGTCCTGGATTTTTGACTTTACATTATCGATAGTGTCGGATGACTCGACCTGACATGTTTGTTAGCATTTATGGTTGTCACTGGAAATGGTTGTTGCGGGCGCAGGAGCAATGCGCATTCCGTCAACCGGGAGCTCCATATAGCTTACCTCCAAAGTGATAGTCTTGCCAGTGAGGGTCTTGACGAAGATCTGCATGTTGTTTGTTTGAGGAAATAAAGGGTGGTGAAGTACTTGGTTGCAAAAGATTATCGAGTGTATTTGAGACAGAATACAGAGAGGAACAAGTTGTCGGGGAGCGGGAGCTTATAAGAGCTGTGAGGGGCGATTGTCTTGGCAGACGAGGCTGGGAGCTCGAATGACTCTTAGCGTCTTGATCGCGCAAGTGGCGAAACGTACGCTAAAGCTCCAGAACCGCCTAGAGAGTTCTTACCTAATACGGGTAGCTCGATCCGTCGCGAATACGCTTGGAGCAACCGCAGCAACACTCCTCCAACTTGAGTTCAACACGTACCTCCCACGAAAAGCGCCACTACAGAATGTCTTCCACCAGCTCCAGCTACGTGACTCCCGGACAGATGCGCAACTTGCGCGCATGTATGATCTGTTCATACGTGCAGACATTTCAGGTTTGTCTGCGTATGCTTTTATGAAAATTTACGCGTATGAATACATGCTAATCAACCGTGCAATGAGCAGAAGTTTAAGGTTAACGGATGTCCCAACTGCGAGCAGCTTCTGAATAACCTCGGTCCTGAAGCTATTGAAGACATTACCTCTCCTGTATTCGAGGGCTTAGTTGCCTTGCGTGACCCAATTAAATCCTGGGTGGCCCGATGGCAGCGTGTCGAGCGGTGTGAGAAGGGCATCTACGCAGTGAAAGTGAGCGGAAATGTAAGACTCAATTTTATCTCGAAATGCATAGAACGCGTACTAACGCGTGTACAGCTGCCAGAGGAGATCCTACGCGAGCTCGAGAACCTTAACATCGTCTACCGCCCCCGCGACGGAAGCTACGTTATCGAAGATTGAACATCTTACAATCCTACTGCATTTCCCTATACTACCTTATTTGTTACTGTATTTTTGGCGTGGGAGCAATGGCGTTTTCGGAATAGATCATATCGGTTCTAGATTTTGTATGGATTCACGAAGACTCATCCATCATTCTATTCCCAAAACGGTGGCCAATTAAGCGCACCTAAGGTCGCTTATTCTATCTTTCCGATAGCCGATACATGGCTTCACATTGGATAGCATTTGACTCACTATAGTTCGACTGTAGGGTTCAAAAGCTCGCTGATCAGAGGATTCTTTGTTTCTAGTTCCGCCTAGCTACACTAGCCACTACATTGTATTATAAATCATTTAATGCAAACCTGAGTTCATGCCTCTGTAAGAGACAGAAAACATGCACAAATCAAACCAAAGAGAACCCTTAAGAACTTTCAAGAACCCTCAGAAATCTGCGATAATGCCAAATGCACGCCAATTTTCTTTGACCCAACAGCATGATACATAAAAAAAAACTATATGAAAGAAAAATTTACGCATCATAATTACATTCAAATGCCTCGATGACGAAATAAAGTACTCGATCACAAGCAGTCATGCAAGCGCTGCGGTCACCTTAGCGCATAACGGGTAGACCTAGCGTACTTCCCCGCAAAATTTGTACATAAACACCGCTAGCTTTAGGACCTGGTGGCAATTCTGGCCAAAATATGCAGCTGCGCCACATTCGCCGTCAACCGTTGCTTGTGCCACAATTCGCCACCAGTACAGGCTGCGTTTTATCAAATTCCAAATGGCATTACCTTGGAAGAAGCAGAATAGTGAATGTCCTACTTGAATTTCTTAAATAACACTATAGTGACGAGAATTACGCATCATAAGCACATCGGGCCAAGCTTTTTATTTTTTGATTAATAAACATACTCCCCTCCCCTCCTTTGGGAGAGCATTTCCCACCCGAACATTATGTACATTCTTGACGACTATTTGGATTCGAAAGCATTCCATATTACCGACAGGATGAAAGTACTCCGATTACTACCGTCGACCATTGTCTATAAACTCTTCAATCGTCCCATAACTATGGTCCCTAGTTCTCGGTTCTTGAGTATTTTGCGTGAAATTTCTTCTTAACATCCTTATGACCCATTTGGTCACGCTCCCAGTACTTAGGCTATTATCGGATTTGACAGACTCTGTGGAAGTTTGTTTGGAATGAGCGTTTTTGTATTCGATATTGATACGACAGAAGCGTGTGATTGGTATAAATCCGAACAGAAGTATCTTTGTATTTTCTCTCGGGATGCTATAGGTCTTGGGTGCCGGCGATGATATCGCGGGCGCAGGCACAGTGTACGAGCGCGATTTTGCACGATTGGTGGGGTATTTTGGTGGTCGTGGAATTCGGAGACCGTAAAGTGACATTTCCCGTCCTTGAGCGATACTATGAGGATAGATGAAGATGGAGTACGCTAATGCTACCCTCATTTGCATTATGAGGTGTTTAAATATCTTCTGGGTGCCATTCAGCCTCAAGGGCTGTGTATGCATTTGCGTTCATCGTTATGCCTCTTTAGTCATTGTATGGGTCGTCTTTGGATATCGATCCGAGAGCCTTGTATGACAGGCGACTTGCAAATCGCAAGGCTTATAAAAGGAACCAAGTTACACAGTTGATTATCTTCGAGATCAATGGTAGTGAAGCCAAAAATTCCTATCATCGTGAGGGCCAGGGTCGCTCGTTCAAGTCAGAAAAAATTCCGTAACGGCCAATATTGTAGACATCCAAGTCCACTGCTAGATTTGTGTTATAATTTCGTAGCACCAGCATGTGAACAACATATGTATGTATCTATTAACCCTTCATTCTTTTTTTTTGGCAAGCTATAAACAACTCCAACACATGTGTAAACATTTGGATTCACTGGTGAGTATCCTTCCTCTGCAAAACTTCACCCTCCTCATCTCCTGTTCGGAGTTCCTTCACCCATTGCAAAAACTTCCCTCAACATTTGGTAACGGTATGTCCATTATTTTTTCTGACCTCGCATGGTTGATAAACTTAGTGAAACTATCTTGCGAAATTATCGAATTCAAGCATCCTGCTATTCTAGCATTATTGATATATCCCGTAATACCATCTAAAATACCTTGTTAATATTAATTGGCTCTGCATTACCGAAAAAAAAATCCAAAACACTCCCTGGTGAATCGCCGAGATTCCGGCTAGGTGGGGCATTATAGGTAAACCCGAGTTACTTTCGGGTGACTATCAACGACTGTGGCTTGATCGGTGGTATCTTAAGCTTGGTAATATCCTCAAGTTTCATTTCGCAGTATTCCTAATCTGGTATGCTATTTCCCGGGTTCAGTATCATTGTAGGGAGTTTATAGATGGTGGGATCCTGTTTTGGTCTCTGGGGAATGTGTCCAATACTCGCTTTATAGTGATTTAAGTCTGCTATTTCGTATACTGATTCAAGTATCATTGAATACGATCTACTGGATTTGAATTCTCGTCGATATTCGGCGTTGGCTTCCCCCAAATTATCAGTGCACTATCTTGCCTTATCACTCAATCGATATACAGCTATAGCTATTTGCTCGCAGTGGAGTGGCGAACAAAATCTTTGGAATTTCGGAGACGATTCATGTGGAGATTGGAATAACTATATGATAATATTAGCTTGGTCTATAACTGAGCTATTGGGTAGTATCACCTCGTCCATTTCAACGCCACAGAGGAATTACGGAGTTGTCCATCATGACGGTCCGGTTATTCGGCGATGAACTTTGCAGATGCGTGTATTATATTTGAGAGGATGTATCATGTATCCAATTTTAAATGGCTCGATGTCGCTACTCAAATGTTTCCAAAACGACGTGCGGGTTGACCGAAGGGTTTTATAGCATTTATAAACCTGATGTCTTGTGTATTCGTGTTTAGCCTACGACTCACGTGCATCATACATGTCTTTATGTGCGCGCTGTTGTATCACTTACTGCGTCTGACTTACGTTCTTTACAACACTGAATATGAATACAGTTGTTTACATACACCGCCATGTATCGTTTGATGATATAGTCAATATTAGCTCACAAAGGGCTCCTGGTCCTTCACTCTTTATTAGGAAGGCTCTGGGATATGGTTATGTTTTTGCTATATGCGAGTTTTATGGGTGCGCCTAATTTATGGCACCCTCGGAATACAGTTTTGTAGACTAAATACAGCATAGATACTCGTACTAACCGAGAGCCCTCAGTCGGCACGAGCACAGTGTGAAATCACCACTTACCGTTTGTACTATATTAGGAGCCATTCTGGAGGAATCAAGCTCACCTTCCTCAAAAGCGGGTTATAAACCAATCTTAATTTGAACAATGATCCATCTATTTCCAACTCGGAGTAATCCTCCAAATTGTAGCCTTCTGAAGAGCGACCAGGGTCAACTTCAGACTAATACCGAGTGATTCACGATGACTAATTAGCACCCCACGCATCGTGGCGGAGCACACCCAACCTGGAATGAGCCTCTCGTATACATGACAACATCCCAATCGCCTCCAAAGCGGAGCTTAACCATGTACATCACTGACCGGTGGATACATATGTGAGTTTTCCCTCATTGTTCGCAATATATGCATGCAGATAAGACTAGTCTACTCCCACCGTCCATTGGATACGAAGTAGATAATATCCCCAAGTTCTACTATGACACCATATGAGCCCTGGTTTTTCGCTATTTTTGTTCTTCGCCTGGATATAATCACGGTAGCTACGGTAGACCTGTAGGGATGGATACACGGTAGATGTTGCTAAGGCAGATCCTGAGGCGCATTTCGTGTCAGGGATTGGAATATAGGCATTATACGCCGGTTGGCCCACGGGGTGATGTATGATGTTGATTAAGCTTCTCGGGTTCTTGGATGAATTGAAAGTAACGGTTTTTAGATGCCCATGGAAAACGGGAGTAGACAACGGATATGGATAGACAAGCGGGCCCTGGAATACTACGTGCAAGGATGAAACGTGCTCTGACAGCGGGAATTGAGAGAAGAGAATAATTAAAGATAGATAGATTATGCGTGAATATAAAATTGAATATTCTCCGTAATCTAATGCATCCACTTTGTTTGACGGTGAAGAGTTAACTTCAAAATGACGAGCAAGGCCAAGGAAACCGGTCAGAGTTAGATTTATTTCGTAGATGAAGACAATTGTACTTGAATTACCTAATTGCCCGGTATCATTTTCTCAATGTCTATGCTTTCCTCACATGGGCTGTGTAAATGATATGGTGATCTCAAATAGTCGACCCCGAATGGGTATCGCTGAAGGATCTTAGTCAGCAAGCCAGCATGTATATCCCTGTCACGGGTTCAATTGCAATCTACAAAGTCTGACATCCTTACAGCCCCACCACCCTAGAAAATAGTTGGATAGCGAAGCTTTTTTCTCGCGTAAGCTGTCACACCGTGATGAAGTCAATCCATTCTGGAAATAGAACCGAGAAGACAAGTTATTATTCGCCTATCGAAGTTCGAAATGTGTATGATTTCCAAAATAGTAACAAAATTTCCGATGAGGGATCCAGTAATTCACCAACCAACGCCAGTAATTAACAATACAAAAATAGATCTCCCAATAACCCTCATTATAGCTATCTGGTCCTACTCTCTGATGGCTTCGGGAACGAAAAGATACCGCTTAAGCGATTTGTTCTGGAAGGCCTTGGCGTAGCTTCTTCAATGGAAACCGAAAGCGGGTTTACCCGATGATACGGAACTATAGATGTTTCGGGCTCCATTTCTTGACTCTGTAGAGTATCGCTATGGTGACGATTCAAATTCGGTGGCGACAAAACATCACGTGCAGGTGGACGCTCTCTCGGGGAAGCAGGCGTCGAGTGAAATCGACGGCCAGGTGGGGAATTCGTATGCGGAGGAGCTAATAATCGACGAGAATCATGAGCCTCATGTGAAGATAATCCCACTGCAGAATCCATGAAATGCGTGTCGACATACAATACAGTATCCTGACGGTCTGTTGATGAAGTATTAGCATAAGGCTTGGCGTGTTTTGAGAATGGCGGAGGGGACAAACTATGGAGCCAACGCTGAAATTCTCTCTGGGAATCTGCCCTCATCCGTTCGATTATTGCCTAGTGTTTTTAAGTTAGTGCCGTGGTTGGGGAAGTCTCTGGATCTGATCTTACAATCCTCAAGTGATGTTGCAGACTACTTTCGACTTCGAAACCTTCAAGCCCCTAAACTAATTGTCAGTTATGGTACCATCGTGAGTAAAAAGTATTCTTACAGTTTCCGTTTCAACACTATCCCACCATTTCACATCCTCTCCAAAATATTTCCTGAAATTATTGGCAAAATATCGCTTCTCAAACCCCTGGGCGGATACAAAGTAAGATGGTTTGCGGTGAAACATTGGTACTTGGTACTTTGACAATTTCCGAGAGGGTTTATGCTGGGTCTATGGTCTTCTTCGTTAAGCTTGTAGTTGAAAGATCAGATCTTATCAGAATATTTTGGGTTGTTGTAGCAGCGAGTAAATTTGCCAAGGGTGACGTTTTGGTAGCCAGCTCGCCAAAGCCCGAAACACAGCGACGCATAAATGGAAAGAGATAAAAATTTGCTTTGACAGCAGCATAGGATCTTATCAGACTTTTATATACCCACTTCGAGTCTGGAAGCTCACCGGCTGAACTGTCCCGCGTAGGCTTAGTAGTATGGTTTATATATGGATCAATGGCCTGAGCTAATGTGTGCCTTGAACTGCGCCTCTGTTAAATACTGAGTGATGGGCTAGCTGTGTTTTTTGCCAAATGTGAGTCCAAGTGTTTTCCTATATTCCCTGTGCCACAAAATCACCGTTAGTTTCTGCAATAGATCTTCAGACGAGAAAAAGAAAAATTTTGGTAACGAGAATTTTCAAGTAACACGTAAGGGTAATGGAGTGATTTCACACGCCGAGGTATGTGAAATCTTCAGAATGTCTGGCCTTGAATCAGATTTCGGGATCGATATTTCAAAGACTTCAATCGCGCATTTCATCGGTTGAAACATAAACTGAAAGAACCATTACCTCACTTGATATGCTCAATAATAGCGGAATATTCAGTCACTGTGGATTTGAAAATGGTACTCTTTCATGCATGGCCGGGAAACTTTAATCAAATCTGCTAGACTTGCTTATGGTGGCGTTCGCGCTAGTGAGCATGCCTGGCATCAAAAGGCCTAGAATTTTAACTCTGCACTTCATCAATTATTTGTTCAAAGCGGTTCAACTTTATCAGACAGTAGATATTCGGCATGATTTTAGGCAGCTCAATGTGCCTTATGAGTGGCTAAGCCTTTATGTTGTAATCTCGATGTATATATACGTACTCCTAGATCTACACTCCATTGTTGCTACACACAGCTCCACTTTCCACCAACTGATAAACATCCGTAAACCCCAATTCGTTCTGCAAATAAGATCCTTTCCTTTATTGTTCTGTGTTTAGCGTCACCAAGTTTATGCCCTATGGGTGGTAGGGCCGGCCATACTCTCGCATCGTATGACTGCTAACTTTCTGGCCTCCAGTCTCTGATCAGGGTTAGCCCCGTCTGTATACTGTACGTCGATTTCAAGATATCAATCGAGATTTCATCATGTTCTAACTTCATAACGTAAAGGATATCACAATGCCAGCCGGTTTAGGAAAACGGGTGCGCTTTACCCCCAGTATTGCTTCTGAAGCACCTTCGACAACAATCAGTCCCAGCCACTCGCATACGGAGCCCGTACCGTCTGAAACAGCCGAAGATACTCGACATGACTCCACAAACTGCGATGCATGTAACCAGCACTGGACGGCCGCAGATGAACTAGGTTGGAGCTATAAGGAAATCTGCCCAGTGGCTGCGCAAGAGATTGAGCGCGATGCCATCAATCGCAAAGTTCCTAAACTTATTGAGAAGAAAAAACGCACATGTCCGTGTTTCAAATTAATGACTCATTCAGTATTTCAGCACTCGAAGAATATCGCATTGGAAAAGCCAATATCAGAGGGATGGAACGTCTTTGGTAGTAATGGGCCTATTGTTGATATAGCAGTGGATGAGTTTGGGGCTTACCAAGCAGCTGCGATGACAAGAAGTTGGCACAGAGGTGAGCTAATATTCTGCTACGTAATGTGCGTCCACTTCACTTTGAGAATCCAGTGGGGAGTATCATTGGCTAATATATTACTTCAGTTTGGCGCTGCTCAGTAATCTCATTTGCGTTCACAGGGCTATGCATCCAATTGCCCTGAAAAATGGCATTCACGAAGTAATGAAGAACGAAATACGATATCTTATTGAAGAGAGCCACTCTGAAGAGGATTACTACACGCGAGAATTCGTTTGGCAGCCACATATATCATTATTACTGATGACCATTACTGGAATCCTTGGATATATGATTTGTAAGCATATTAAATTCTAGATAGACTCTGCAAATTCACTAACTCGATAAGTTGCAAGGTTATGCAACGTCTATTCCCGGCCCCGTTGTCTTTTTATTGGATCCCTAGGCTGCGTTGGAGGTCTGATGATGACTGCGAGCAGCGAGTGGCTTTCATCATACACTATTGGAGCAATGATTACTGCATTTTCATCAACGGGTCTTCAAGCCGTTATATCAATTATAGTCGCGGATATTACCGACCTTCGACATCGGACAATGTTTCTGTGGTACTTGGAATGTACCGTTTGGTTGTGGTCTGGGTTGAGTGGATGGTTCCAAGATATGATTAAACGCAACTGGTAATTTTCATCATTTACCGTGAAACTTACAACGTAGGACTAACTCGGCGCAATAGGCGAGATGCTACGTGGGTCTACAATGGTTGTGTTATGCTTTTGACAATCCCCAACTTGGTAGCTTTCTACATCTATATCCGGCGCGCAAAAAGGCGAGGATTTGTTCCCCTAGTATTAAGGAAAAGTTACACTTGTAGCATATTCAACCCCCGGACCATGGCTACAAAAGTTGCTGAGCTTTTTTCAATTAATGATATTTGCGGTATTTTGACCTGGAGCATCAGCGTGCTGTCAATTGCCTCAAGTGCGTGTGTTTCTTCCTGGACTATGCTAGGCGAAATACGAGGATTCTTCCTTGCCTCTGGAATCGCTTTCTTAATATTCTTTGTTGCTTGGGAAGCATACCTACATGTTTACAACCAGCGGATGATACAATTAGAATCACATGTTGATTCGGACATACCACACAGTAACACGCCCATTGCAGTCCTTTCTATTCGTAATAACGCACCTTCAAAGGAACTAGATGATATCGCCGAAAAGATAGCTAGACGACTAAAGAACCGAGATCATGAGTGTAAAACGGAAGGTATTATGTTTCCAATTTCCCTATTTCTTGGAGGAGATCTTGTGCTTCTTTTGCTATGTGTCGGCCTTGAGTCCTTCAGTGGCCCGCTGAATTCATGGATCCTCCACGGTACCCCGGCCGCATTAATCAAAATCAAGTGGCAGCATATGTATTTCACGGTATGTATAACCTTTGCGAATTTAAATAACAGCGATTAATTTTCATAGGTTCATGAGCTCGCCTACTCTTTCGGTGGTCTAGTCGCAGCCATAACGATTGTACGGGTAAAAAGGCTAAAGTACGTCATAATTATAGCGCTTTTTATACAGCTTATCTCTGCGCTGGTAAGTATGATTCAATTTCTTTAATATGCATTTTCGATTTCTAAATATAAAGATTGCTATATCCACTTACCTGAGTAACGGAATCGCCTACGATGATGTGTATCTTCCACAGATCCTTCACGGCATTGGCTCTGGAATGTGTCAGACACCACTACTGGTCACAGTACATGTAAGCTGTATCACCCGTGCTAATATTGCAACTGCTACCGGACTAACGATGAGCATCCGGATGCTCTCGTATATTTGTGGGCATGCTGCTTGTCAGAAAATCAGGGATGTATTCTTTCTGGGCGAACCATTTGAGTTCGACGATAAATTCTATCATGATAGTCAGCGTATGGTGCAAGAAATGTGGGGATATTTGGGTGCTGTCAATGCAATGGTACTTACAATTGCACTCGCAATCGTAGTAGCAGGAATACGAGATGTAGGCTGATATTTCATAACGACAACCTTGGCTGACAGCGTTCGTAGGATTATCTCCCATCACTAAGACAGCATGTAGTAGGTGTAGTTTTTGGTACGCCGGATGAAGTAAGCCCCGAGGAGAGCTTTTTGGAAGAAATTACAGAGGAATAAAGCAGTGGAGTGTGTTTAGTGACTACGTGTACACTGTATAGATAGGTTCGGGCTTTATGGTTCCTCAGAGGCAGTAGAAAGGAATTTGTACCCTGGAGAATATTTCTAATTCCAAGTTTACAAAGATTAGTGTACTCGGATAGTGAAATAAGTCAGGTGGACCCCTCATATAATTCGCACATAACAACAGCACAACCATAACTGCAGAAATGTCCCTAAAAAAGGGCAAAAGATGAAGAGCCATTTGCAAGCATTTTTGGCCATTATTATTAAAAACATATCTGATGTCATGGAAGGCGCTGCTCTTGACGTTTCCTGTTGTATGGGGGAGAAGAGTCGGGCACGGTGATACTGCATACAACAGAGCGCCGGAGTACCTGGTACAGTCGAACTATATCCACATATGTGAAGATCGTGATGGTCGAAAAAGACCGTGTGAGTAGAGGTGTACACAGAGGAACAAACGGCGGAGACGACAGTGTTCAAAATTTATATATTTCCCTGCATTAACCCATTTATATGCAATACATAACTACTCATACCATAGAGGATCATGTTTTCTTGAAACATCGGGTTTCCAGAATTTCCAAACGCAAATAACGAAACCGCCAATCATGAATTAGCACGTCGGTAGCGGGAGTTTCTGTGATACGTAACAGCTTTTTTGTAGTTTAATTTTCACCGAAGTATCCGCAATAATTAGATCAGCTCATCACAGTAACCAGGGAAACCGACATATAATGAAACTTCAGCTACTGATATTCAATATATAATAATTTAGCTACTCTAGGGATGTATCTAGGTCTGAAAGATTGTAGTACATGTATCCGAGTACATAACTTTAGGCGAGTCGTGCCTTTATGGCGTTGACGCGTTACGCGACATCTCGGTAGCCGTTGTCATTTGGCGCGGGCAAATTTGGCCGCACGCTCTGTAGGGTTGCAGGCAGCAGCTTCACTCGCAACGCTAAACTAGCGCCGCCACAAATTTCCTCTCCCCAAAACCCCTCTTTCTTCTACGGTGGTTCCTCTTCAGCTCCATCTCCATCTTTGCGTCCATCACTGTCAACTCCATCTCAACAACCACATTTCACCAATAATGTAAGAAACGAGCTTTTTGAATCCTTCTTACCTTTTCTCGATCTTCTGCTATGAGAAAAGAAAGATGGACACTCAAATCGCTCTTGCTAACCTCTCGCGTTACAGTTTTATCAAATTGCCAAAATGGTCAAGACTTCCGTTCTCAACGACTGCTTAAACGCTATCAACAACGCCGAGAAGGCTGGAAAGCGTCAGGTCCTCATCCGTCCTTCCTCCAAGGTCATCGTCAAGTTCTTGCACGTTATGCAGAAGCATGGTACGTTCTAAATCCCTAATCCAACCACTGAGAGGCAAAGCGAACAAAGATTGGTACACCATTCCTCCCGGATTAATACATAACCCATTCGTCTCGCACCAACAGCGAATGGGCCTTAAATATCCGGAATATTAGTCAAGTACCAATCATGGTTTACCAATCTCTGTCACTTTGCCTCTATAGTGACCGGAGCCGAATGGGACCATGCTAACATTTCTTTTCTTTAGGATACATTGGCGAATTCGAGGAAGTCGATGACCACCGTTCCGGAAAGATTGTCATTCAGCTTAACGGACGCATCAACAAGACCGGTTGCATTTCCCCCCGCTACAATATCAAGCTTAACGAGCTCGAGAAGTGGGTTACCAAGCTCCTTCCCTCTCGTCAGTTTGGCCACATCGTCCTTACTACCTCCGCCGGTATCATGGACCACGAGGAGGCCCGTCGCAAGCACGTTGCTGGAAAGATCATCGGATTCTTCTACTAGACGATACAAAATAGATGGAATTAAAGGAGTTATGGCGTCTTGGGTTCTGAATTTTAGAATAGTCACTTAATATATTTTGGATTAAACGTCTATCTACTGTTTTCTACTTTGCGCGAAATTTTGTGATATAAATCAGCTCATCTCATCATGAGCGCGCCTCCGAAGATTTGCCGATCTTTATCACAGCAAGCCTAATCATTTCCTTCATGGGCATATCTCGCTTCGCTCAAGCTTTAAATTTGCATAACCGATACCCAACATTCATCTACGTCACACTCTCCGCCTTCCGCCCAAATACATCATTCGTGAACGCTCGCATATGTACAGCCTGATGCCAACATCCCATGATCACGTGGTTGTGGACTCTACATCTAGCTTGGGATACGCTATGCGGCTACATACACTTAATCCACAATGTAAATATAGTCCAAGGCATAGTACAACATCATAAAATCGATGACAGAAAACTTTCCTTCCAGCTGTCACATCGCTAATTCGCTCTTCCTCAACTTGTCGTGGAAGGCCTCGACCAATTGGCCATGACTAAAGAAAGTCCGTATGGTGAACATAATGTTAACATTGATGTTATATCTATAATAATTAACTTGTTGGGAAATAATCGAGTAACAAGACTCATGGTTGAACCGCTGTGTATCTGTGTAACGGCCTCGTGCTCTGGAAGAAGAGCAGCAACCGCCTTGGTCTCCTACTGGTGAGGGCATAATAAATCAACGGATGAAACGAGATCCTTTGAGACTAGTAGTTGATTTTAAGGTTCAAAATTTTGAGTGTATCAAAGCGGAGAGAAATGGAAAGAACCACCCCCCAAAATGCACAGTTCGTCTATAGTATGATTGGAGATCCACAAACAATAGCTGCCCGCCGTAATAAGTAAATAAGTACATCCGATCCAGAACACAACGCCAAATTACCTATAATACAAGCCCAGTTATAACAAACATTTTAGCCCACAACCTCCTCTACCTGCATGCAACATCCCTACTCAGAATCTAATGGGATTCCTGCCGCAGAATTTTCCTCAAGCTTCTTCTCCTTCGCTATCTGCTCACGGTAAAGCTTATCCGCATGCATTTGAATCTTGTCGTCCACCTCCGGATCTCTGTTGATATCGTTCTTGTAACCCAGTGTCTTCAAGAAATTCTATAATGGTGTTAGCTTTTTATTCCATTGATAACTTTCCCCCCTACTTTCGTAGCTTAGCACTCACCTGCTGACTCTTGTAGCAATTATCGAAAACACGGTTCTCCTCCTTACAACCGGTAAATTTCTTGATCATACCAGGATTCCAGCACTCATTAAGAGCAAGCTGTTCAAAAACACAGTTCTCCAAAGCCGCTCTACCAATGAGAGTTCTTCTAGTGCTGTAACTCTCATAGACATCATGAATCGCCATGGAAGGAGTTCTTCCTTCCGCATTGACCATTTCTAATGGTTTATAGTTTGCCCAAATATCCGCATATTTTTTTCCATACTTGCTGAACTCTGTAGGATCGAAAGGTTTCGCATCGGGCGCTGGGGTTCCGTCGCTGGTAAATTGGTTACGACTCGGCTTGCGCGGCGCTTCGCTTTCGAGGTAGGCTCGAGCTTCCTCGGAAATGTGGGACCAGGTGTCACCCTTTTTGTCGTCGTCGCTGCTGAAGGGCCACATTTTTTTTGTGAGCTGGGGAATTGAGGTGGGCTGGTTCAGCTGTGGTGAGGCGCGTCGTGGGGTGAGGAGCTACACGCGGCGGAGGTGCGGGACTTGACCGCTCATCCGGGTAACGGATAGTGGGGTAGGTGAGTGATGGCCTATGTAAATTTCTTTAATTATTGCGAATTTGGAAAATATGAGAATAGTAGAGAAGGCTTGGAGAATATTCCAGAACGTCATAACTTTGGGGGGTATATAGTGGCAAGGTTATATACACATTGAAAATCAAACGCCAATACGTAGCCGCATCTAGCAACCAAGCAAAAACTAAAACGACCAGAACGCCACCCAAATCGCTACATACAAACTGCAGAGCGCCTACCCAGCGTGGTACACCGGTATTAGTGAATAACCACAAAGAAACAAAAACCTGCCATATTTTCAGAGCCCCTATTCCTGACCATTCGCCCTATTGAATTCTTTCAATGCCTCCGTGGCTTTCTCAAGAGTTCGGTTGAATTCCACAACCCGCGCCAAAAGTCCAGAACCATCTTCTCCTCCGCCAGTCACCGCCTGCTGCATCTTATCCAACAATGCCTCGAGACCATATTCAGTGCTAAGCTCCCTCTCAGGATGGTCCAAGGGGATATTTTTCATCTTCGCAGCTGCAAGCTCGCAGTTACCAGATATTTCCTCAAACGTAGTTGCAACCCTTCGTCGACGCTATAATTGGTCAGTGATTGCATTCGAACATAATGAGAACTTCCACATACCTCATTTTCCTTCGAAGCAATATCATGCTTATGTCGCACTTCATCTTTCTGTACTGCAATTGCACGTCTTTGCCTTTCAATTTCCAAAATCTCCTGCTGCAATTGGATTTTCCGCTTGTTGGCTGCCCGGATACGAGACTGCAGATTGATGTAGTTCTCAAATGCTTCGGTGTATACCATCATGCGAACAGCCAGCTCCTCTTTAAAGTCGCGAACAGCAGATTTCTCAACTGTGCTACTAAGATCTTTGTACGCGCGGTCAATAATCTCCATAAACAAAGTGTATGCAATGTCAATATGATTGACGCCCTTTCGATTGCTTTGCGGGGGTGCATCGCTTCCTTTTGCGTATCGCCATATTCGTACCGAAAATCCATCCTGTGTTCCTCTGGATTTCCTCCCGGCCTCTTTTTCGGTCTCATCATCCTCATACTCCTGTTCTTCGACTCGTTGTGTCCGCTTAGATTTCGGCTTTGGCTTCTCAGGACTTGCATCAGGCATCTCCTCGTCATCAATTTCCATAGCATCATCTTCCCATTCGTGCTCTGACTCTGGCTCCGGCTCTAGCCGTACAGCTGCTACCCGGCCTCGCTCCTTTGCTCTGGCACGAGCTTCTCTTGCCTGTTGTTCAGCCTCAGCTGCTTGTTGTGCAGCCCGCGCAGCCGCCATTGCATCTGCCTTTGCCTTCTCCCGCTTCCTCGCTAATGCAGCCGCCTTCTCCTGTGCTTCTCTTTCCTTACGTATCTCCGCTTCTGCCTCAGCCTGTGCCTCCAATCTTGCAATCCTCTCGGCCTCTTCAGCCTCCCGCTCCTCCTCCTCGGTGATTTTGGGTGACGGAGGCCTCTTAGCCGTTGGCCTACGTTGCTGTGGTTTCTGCCATGGTGTGGACATTTCCATAGGCTCTGGCCCATCCGACGACGACGGTGTACCTCCCAAAAATAAAGGTGTTGTTTTGACTGGTGTTTGCATCACATCTCCACTCCCGTCTGCATCCTCCATAATCACAGATTGATCAATAACATCTGACACAGATTCCTCCCGCCTACGTCCCGGCGATGGCCTGGGCGTATCCATGTCAATATTCATAGCATGCTCATCAATCAACGTATCCTGCTCCATAGCTTCCGGTTCTTGCTCATCCTTTTCCGTTGGCTCCTGAGACGACTCTACCTCTGTCTCGATAATAGTTTCTGCCTCTGTCTCAATCATATTTTCAGGTTTAAGTTCCCCCGGTGGTTCAAGCCTTGGTATGTGGCCCAACTGTGGTGCTCGAGGTGGTGAAATTTTCCGTTTCTTCGCGGAAGGCTCAGGTGCAGGGAGATCGCCGATATCGAGAGAAAATCCTGCATTGGCTATACGGACATTTCTATTGCCGTTAGCATTGTCCTTGTTTTCCTTGTGGTTCGATTTCCAAAAACGTACCCAGTGCCTCGGAGCCTTTGCGCCAGCCTTTCGGCACGCTCAGCTTGCATTGCCTCCACCTTGTTGGCTGCTCGGTTAGCTTTGCTTTGCTGTATCTCTCGTCGGTCCGGGGAATCGAGGAATTTGTCAGGGCTGGGCTGCCGGGTTCGTTTGCCGCGGGTTTCGGGGGTGGGGCGAGCAGGGGGGGGAGCAGGAGCATGCGCAGATACTGGGGGAGATTTGGATGCTGGTGCAGCTGCTAGAGTTTCAGCGGGTACCGGTGATGATTTGGCTTTCCATGCAGGTGTTTTTGCAGGCACTGGCGGTGATTTAGCTTTCGAGGCGGAGGTTTTTACAGGTACTAATGGTGATTTGGCTTTCGGTGCAGGAGTTTCTGCAGGTACCGGTGATGATTTAGATTTTGCTGCAGAAGTTTTTGCGCCAAATATCGAAGTACCAGGAGCTGGGGTCGGCCATTGTATTGGCTGCTGTGGTCGTATCGGCCTGTCGTCGCCTGGCTGTACAAGTGGCACTGCTACCGGGGAAGGTTCCATCGCTGGTGGTGGAATGGATTCCTTAGGAGCTCTGGGAGCAGTTTTAATTGGAGTAGCAATAGGAGATTCCATTACTGCTCGTTGAGGTGCTGATGCCGGTGGGGGAGTAGGTTCGGAAATTCGAGCAGGAGCTGGCATCGGGGCCGACGAAGATACAATAGGCGGGGGAGACCTCCGTAGGCCTCTCTTTACAAAGGGATTGAAATCTTCTTCATTCGGTACCGTAGCACCTGTCGGTAGCCCTTGCGTGCGGGTGGCATTTGGAGGCGAGCGTCGTAGGCCTCTCGAGGCGAAAGGGTTGCGTTCTGGCTGTTGGGGTATACTGGGTTGGAAGGCATTGGGATTAATTCTCGGCGAGCTTCGCCGTGTTGGGGGTTCCGCAATGAGGCTTCCGATGGAGCTTTCGGCGCTGCTAGGTGATTTCGCGGGTTCTTTTGGTGCTTCTGGTTCTGGCGCTGGCGGTGCTTGGGGTTCTCTCGGTGCCTGTGGAGGTCCCCCCATCAAATCTTGCAAGTTTCCAAAATCAATTCCTCCATTGGTGACCTTATGAGTTCTTTCCGGCGATCAGTGGTGAGCTTTGGTGGAATGTTAGGAATTCGAACTAACCCGGCGCCCCGCTGTCGCGCAGCCAGTCGCTCCTGGCGTTGCTCCTGGCGCAGCTCCTCCCGTGTCTTCTCTGTACGCGCTTTAGCTCCATAGCAATATAAAAGTGAGGATTGGACGAACTTACGCGTCTGCGACGCCATAAAGGTGTCTTCTGAGGTGGGAAGTAGCGGTGACGCGTTCGGAATCGTGGTTGCAGTCAACAAATGCTACGTACAGCGCGCGCTTCGTCGTTTCGGATGCGTTTGTCTTGGCAGGATGTGGTAGACCCCAACCGCTGTCCCGGGAGATTTTGGGTTCTTACAATCATTAATCATACATTATTTCACCCGAATTTCGTGCTCTTGACATAGAGATAATATGATGGTATGACTCGAAAAACATTGCTGATGTAGAATCACGAAATACTTTGAAGCGCCCTAATTTGAGGGTTGGCCCTAACTCTTAGCTCCTACTCCCACATTTCGTCATACATAGCCACTAGCCTTCTCTTTCATTCACCTTCGACCATATCCGCATGCACCATCACAAATCCTCCTCTCGCCTCTCAATCGATAATATATACATTCCATTTCACCTTCCCGAGGTTCAAGAAGTACAACATGTAACATGAATGGAAAATCAAATCAAAAACAATGCATCCCTCCATAACGCCATCCCAATAATTATAAACATGGGTATCATAAAGGTATCGTGTCAATCAGTTAAAAGGCATAAGTCGCTGGAATCCTACGTAACATGGTAGGGTCCCTCGCAATCAATGGTGTGGCCTCCGGGGGCCTGCTATCCGCCATGGGCAGTCCACTATCCATATTGTGGAAGTGTCGCGGCAAAGTCGGGGGTGGGAAGATGCTGTACTTCTGGGGTAACTTTGGAAGTGGCTTCTATAAGTCATTTATTATCAGTATTATGTTCACTGTAATTAAACTATTTATTAACTAACCCGTATATGCTCAGACGTTCCACCGGAACTCATTGCCCTTCTTCGACCATAGTTCTCGCTAGCCCGAATCTCGTTGTCACCTCTTCCATCGTCACTTTCGTGTCTTTGATTATTGTTATGCTTTGAACTTGTCTCTGCCACCTCTCTAATATGCTCTAGTCTGATCTGCTCCATAAACGGGAGTTTGTATTGTGGAGTGAGGCCTAGGTCCTCGGCAGGCCTGGATGGAACAGGAGGTGGTGCCTTTCGTGCAGAGATTACGGACTGTAATGGTATCTGTGGGGTTGAGCGTGCCTTTGATTTCAACTCTGTCTTGGAACGGGTGAGACGCTTAGGTTGCTTCTTGACTGGTGTCTTTGTTTGCGAGTAATCAATCGACAAGGATTTAGAACGGCGAATGGTGTTGGAAGTTGCAATATGAGGGTTTGAATCCGATGAATTGAATCTACCCAATGACGTGGACCACTCTCTGACAGGGCTATTAGGCTCTGGTGATGACGTTTGCGAGTATGGTATCGTGGGTATCGGGCCAGACGCCTGGGATTGAACATGCCAGGGCCGCTCTTTTCCAGGTTTGTATTTGGTTGACTTTTCATTCTGGTCATCTCTGTCTACAAGACCACGTTCCTCACTGTCGAGGTTCTTGTCGCTAAAAACACAGAGTAGAACTCGTGAGATTTTCGTCCAGGTGGATTTTCGTTCATTCGGTTGGTAGAGCATACTGAATCTGCTAGGAAGGTCGGGTTCTGTATTCTCTCTGTTCTCCATGGGTTCTTTTTTATCCTTCTCCTCTAGCATTCCTATTGGTGCCGGATCCGATATATCTAGAGGCTCAGTAGCTGCGGCAACCTGCTGAACTGCACCCGGTAAAGCTCCCCTTGCGGGCATGAACATGCTTACGCAGGTGTTTCTTTTACCATCAATCCCCGTTACCGGTGGTGGTCCTTTCTTCAACGAATTCTGTGGTGCTATTTCGGAAATCTCTGCAATATGCACCAGTGGTGATTGAACTTCCACACTTCCGTAGAATATCTCTTCCGCTTCCCTCTCCTCCAGAACGACTGCAGTAACACTACCCTGAATGTTTCGGTATCCTCGTCTACCGTCACTCCTTCGGTGCCAGCTGTTCCGGGAACTCATCGACGAAATCGATACGCTGTGACCGTTCCCCGTTGTTGGGGATTTGAATATTACTGGTGAATCCGGAGCCATGTAGGAACTGGTATCCACGATGATTGTTACGCCGGGCTTCAAAAATTGCTTCCACTTCGTCGGCTGAATTGTGTGTCCCTTATTATCCGTTACTCTTATCCGTCTCTGATGGAAGATTTCTTTTCCAAATAGTGAAACTAGCGTTTTCTGGAATCTCTGTTCCGGATGTCAGTAGTGATATGGGAAGAGATAGTGATAGGACAAAACTAACATCCCAAGTTCTGACTTGATGTAATGGTACGACGTATGGGGACTATGAATACCATCGCCGTCAGCGTATCCAACGATGCCATCATCGAGCAAGATGCACCCACCATATACGGAGCCAACAAGATCCGTACTCGCGGCACTGCCGGGTCGTATCGCGGTTTCCTGAGTGAATTCGTAGATGTCGTGGTCTCTCCAGAAGACGAAGTCTTGATGTCCCGATTCTCTATAATCGGGGACTCGGCCCGACTTAGTTGACTGTAACCCGAAGACATATTCGAGGTTCGGGGGTAGATGTTGTATTTATTTGTCGTTGAAAACTGAAACAGCCGATTACATATGGTAAGGTTGAGGGTGTTGCTTTCAACTCCAAAGATCGGCCGGCGTCAAGGAAATCAAAATGTAGCTGCCTGAGCTCGGACTCGTGTCTCATACGGCTCGCGCGCGGTAATGAAGGGCGACGCAACGACTATAGGAGGCTTTTCTATGTATGTCTGAGGAAGTTTTCTTCAAGTCCTCTTCATCGTAAGTTGGTCCCCAGGATCACCCTGTAACAGGTTGTACAAGTAGGTAAATATCGCCGTTTAAAGATAATGTGATGCACTTTTTGAAAATCCGCACTGCAGAGATAAGACACAAAACGTGTTAACGGTTCATGTGAAAACGGGGATGTTTAAGAATGCCGGAGAACTGAAGCGAAAGACAAGAAGTAGAAACAGTAATTGCAACAGAGACAAAGTTGATATTGAGGCGTTTTTCGGGACCAGATATGGGAGTTGGATAAACCCAGCGGAAGGGAAAGGTAGCCACCATATCCTTTAGTTGGTACCTTTGTGCAATTTTTAATACTTTTTCTCGCCAAAAATGCCCGAAGACATAAGATCTGGGTCGTAGATACGATTCTGACTACACCTAGAAATTAATCGAAATCATCAATATCGTCCTATTTGGGAAGAAACCGGCACAGAATCAATGATGGTGAAGCGGGGGAGAGGTGGGAGCAGCCAAGGTTACAAGGATCTTGTAACGCCTATGTTTCAGCTTGAAGATGCACCCAACTAATGGGAAACAGCGCCAATGTTTATGCAGCCACCATGTGGCCACCACACGGATAAATCCCAATGCTATGTTCCCTGTCGATCTTTAGCCACAGGGGAACTAGAACAACATTCCTTTGCGGCAGAATAACCAAATGATCAATGCTCGCCATAGCTATGAAACTCATCGATTCTATGCGAGATGATCGATCTGGTAACTCGCCTGAATTGACTAAATAAAGGAGAAGTTCATGCAAGAAATCCTACACATCTGTTAGGGGGGAAACAATCAGACGGATGCGAACACCAAGGGCTATGTGCATGAGCGGTGATAAAGATGCAGATTCAGGCCCGCGAGTCAACTCCGGATGCCACGCAGAGTAAGTGTGACTCTATCCGCTTTGGCTGACATGTTCGGCGGTAGAGTGCATGAACTTCGTTGGCGTAGAGTACAGTCTGTACATAGATAACCGCATTGTGTATGTACCCGAATACATCGATAAGCTCTGGAAGTATGTAGTGCTAATCGGGATTTTTAACTTGTACTACATACCAACATCATACCAACTCCTACCCGGTAGTCTGTTCCTGCATGGATATGACTGCTCATTGTTTTAACTAGACCGTTACGGCTACAACGGAAGCTATTTTTTTTTTACGGAAATGTGATGGAGTACACACTATGGCTGCTTATGGATATTTTGACAATGCAATTCACCGGTAAATATGAATCTACCTGAGGAGCTTCTAGAGATCAATTGTACCGAATAGTATGCTATAATTTGATAACCGGTCAACGGAATATGCCTTGAAAAATTTACTTTACCGGAGAGGTTTTTCCGTTTATTACCTTCATATAGTGAAATCGGTCACCTCCGAGAGCACACCGCAATATCGGGTTGTGTGAGATATCGTGTCCGGAAGACTGAATCTTGCTTGGCGTACGGAATCACATAAGAATCCAGTTAGTAAAGTACTTATCAATCTGTCGCCTTATAAACCTAGCTGTATCAAGCCGTTTTAAACGGTGTGTGATGAAGAATACAGTATCTCTGTGGAACCCCAATGGCCGAAGTTTTATTTCTTCTACGTTTTCCCTACACGATACGGAAGGACAGATATAATACACTGCAATGTAAAACGTCACAAACGTCCATGCCCAAGCGTGTAACGTATTTCTTGGCCAAGAAAAATTTCTGGCTAGAGTTAGACAGTGTTAGTGAGTTTGTGGATGGTTGTACAGCATATTGTCTACGATGCGAAACGAACCAACATCTATTGGAAACGAATCAACGATAATCGAAGACAATACACCCGGCCAAGTCTACTATGGTTTGTCAAAGACAGCTAAAGGCTACAGCCGTTCAAACCATGACTTCCATACATCACAGATATGCACATCAACGCCGACTCACTGGTTATGGGACTACTGTTTGTTATACCCATCTGGTGCTGTATGAGCTGCTAGGTATTAGTTATGTCTTCCTCCTCACCCCAAATATACATCGCTCGGTAAAGCGTAAGTATATAGCCGTTAGATTTATTGCTTGTTACGATTCACCTCTTCTTACGGCACATGACGCAAAATGATGCTTTCTTGATCTAGGCCTCAGATCTCTAGGGCACTTGGACCTCTAATGGTATATTTTCAGTAATTGTGAATGGAATTTACTGTGATTAATTGCTGTACGTCACAGTGTTCGGTGCTCGGCAAGCCAATAAGCTAGTAGCTAATTTTACGGGCCCTGCCGATTTTTCGGTGGGGAACTATCCAACGACAGTAGAGAATCGAGAAGGTAACGGTAGGTAGGGATATAAATTGGCTAGAAGGTTTGAGGCATCGTGATAAGGCGAGAATAAGCTTCCGGCTGCCTCGAATTAGCCGCGAGATGATCAGGTTCATCCATAGTCAGCAGGTCTGTACGAGTACGGCAATTTTCGGAAATGCAGTTTACAGAAAGATTAAAATCGCTGGGTCGGTTGCGTGGGCTAATGAACTGTCTTTCGCTGTGACATCCAAGACCCAATATATCACGTGGTATGTAACGCAATTCATCGCTCGATCACTCGAGAAACATAAACTCACGCTAGCTGATATTGGACACATTTCTCGGAAAGCCACTGATGTCACTTTGTATGCGTTTAAAGTAGAATTTAAAACTCAGTGGCTAAAAACTATGAAACATATAACGGCAAAGAAATACAAGTTCCCATCCTCCAGTAATACAATACCAAAATATTCCATCAATAGTAGAATACATATCTGTTCGTCCGAGACGCATTTCTACCCCGGTATGCATTTCTACCCCCATAACCGCCGTAGAAGTACTGATTTGGTGCACCATATCCAGACGTGGGATCCGTCCTAATGACAGGTTCCACATCATCGTCGTCAAAAATTGGATCGCCAGCTACAGAACCCGGTCCACCTCCTCCTTGAGATCCACCACCTCCTCCTTGAGACCCACCTCCTCCTCCGTAAGATCCTCCACCTCCTCCTTGAGACCCACCACCTCCTCCGTAAGATCCTCCTCCTCCTCCTTGAGACCCACCACCTCCTCCGTAAGATCCTCCTCCTCCTCCTTGAGACCCACCACCTCCTCCGTACGATCCACCACCCCCACTTCCTCCCCCCGCTATAGAGGGTGGCTGACGGATAGGCGATTGGATTGTTCCTCCGCCCCATCCACCACTGACGGGCTGTGGTGTTGAACGTCCTGGATCACAACAATAAAGCCCGCCGTAGACGTTAATGTTGCTGTTAGGGTTTTGGCGAAGGATACCTTCCACAGCATTAGAGCAGGCCCCGCCCATTACGTGGATATTTGGTCCCCCGGATCCCCCCATGGATCCACCTCCATTGTATCCACAGATGTGGTGTATGGCTGGCATAAAGCCATATGCTTGAACGGGTTGATGTCTTCGGGGGCCGAAAACAGTGTCCATCGTTCCACCGGGACCAAAAACGGTGTCCATCACTCCGCCGGGACCGAAAACGCGGTTGAGGTCGCTCATTGTTGAAGGGTTATGGGATGTAAATGTAGCTGAATGTAAGATCTGGGTTGGAGGGTTGTAGAGATACAGAGATGTTGGTAGCGCTTTATATACCATTTTTCTTTGCGGGCAATATATACTATTTGGTAACTTTCAATTTTTGTGGACTTCAATATTACGAAGTTCAGTTAAACAGAACATTGAACTCGGTGATCAAATTTAGGATTAGATACATTTGAAACCCAATTTTAAATATTTACATGAATGCACATTTTTTCATCCGAAAATAATTCAATACGCGTCGGTAATTTGTGGAACGATTTTCACGATGACCAGAGGTCCACTGGCGTGATTACTCGGGAAATTGGATGATACTTCATGATGCACGCTAGGCTGTCTCCGTAAATGAAGTCCTGTCTCAGTACTTGTAATTCCCAATTAAAAATGATTGTATCATAAGTTTGTTCAGAAAAGCAACATTTAAAATTCATTGATATCCAAAGACTATTGTAAACAAAATCAAGACTCGCTAATAATTCACACCATCCTCATCTTATAAAGACAGATACTAGATATACAGACTAGAATTAATGATACTAATTCCGCAACCTACTCTGTGTATTGTATTTCCAAGACGAACCACCATTACCTAGCCGAGACTGATTTCCCAGGCTCCCAATAGTACGGTATGCCGAAGGTGGGCCTGCTCCATTTGTCGAATCCTCTTTGATAATTGGCTCGGCATCATCATCATTCAGAATGGATGGCGGATTTCCTCCGAGCGTCCTACCTCCACCCAAATATCCTCCAAGCGTTCTACCTCCACCCAAATATCCTCCAAGCGTTCTACCTCCACCCAAATATCCCCCGCTACCTCCTGCTATGGGTGAACGAATCGGTGCTTGCGCTGGCGGTTTAGTCGGGTTCAAAGTTGGGAGTGTGACTGGTCTGTTAACTGGCGTCGTAATCGGGGCTCGTATCGGGAGTGAGACTGGTCTGTTAACTTGCGTTGTAGTCGGGGTTCGTGTCGGGAGCGAGATCGGGGAATAAACTGCTGATCCAGCAGATGGTGAGACAATCGGTGGATAACCTGGAACTATGACTACGTTTCCGACTATTTGACCATTCATGGGTTGGAGTCCAGATAGCAGTATTCGGAAGCCCATTTTTGATTGTATTTTGATTATATGGTTAAAGGTTTGACTTGGTTCAATCGGACTGGCAGTGTTTGAATATAAAGGGAGTGATAGTATTTTGTAAAAAGAGTGATGATGCTGTTTAAATCATCACTTGGGTAATACAGTGGGAATATTATTCAATATTCATAGATTTCCACACAAGATACAGTGCGGCGTAACATTCAATGAGAATCTTCAGATTGAAGTTTACACGAATTGTAAAATATGGTATATTGTATCTTGGCTTTAACCATTACAATCGCAATTTCGTTGTCTGGGCTTCTCCAAAGATTCCCAATTGGATACCCGAACCTAATCGGATATATATTCCCAAGAGGGCATACCCGCAACCTTAATCAGGTGTTTGATAAAAAAATTGGAAAGCAACCTAAGGCTCAGGGAGAGTTAGCATGTGAGTACATAATCCGCTCGGGGGGAGGGGGGGGGGGGGGGAGGGGGACAGGGGGTGACGACCAGAAAGCTAAAGAACAAAAAGTCGGGGGTGGAACGGGGGGTTATATAAACAAACTGGACCCCGGGAAGTAGCCACCATGTACACAGGCGAGGCACGTAAAGCGGATGTTTTTTTCTTATGACGTGATGATATAGTATTATCGTACCACCGGTAGTTGTACGGCGGTACCATAGTCTTGTACTTCTCCGGCAGGCGTTGGGTGGTATCAAAGAACTCTAACAATCTTCTAGGTATCCGCAATGAGGACAGGTTGCTTGGAACTGACGATAGCTCATGATCATTTATCTGGCGGCAGTGGCAGACCAGATCGCTTAGGTCGCATAGTGGCAATTTCTCGTCCATGCGCCGCTTGGATATGGTTCTAACGGAGTATTTATTCCCTCACATCTTTGCCGGTGGAAATGTTTTAGGCCTTATTAAAGAAGCTAGTATGTGATCGTAAGCGGCTTTCTGTCAGGAGAGATAATTATGCTGTAATAGGTCGCCTCAAACCGGGAATAATCGTTTAAAATGCAACCCAACACACGGCGTACGCACGTTTTCAGCACTAACGGCAACCGGCTTTTCCTCACGGTAGTCCTTCATTAATAGCAGTGTAATGCAAGGAGTAAGTGCCATCTTTTCATGGCGAAAGGAAGTTGTGAATCGACACCATTAAATCAGTCGTTAGCGGCCGCGAACCGACATCCCTGGCGAGCACCCTTGAGAACTGGAAAGATAAAAATCACTCCAATCCGCGGTTGAAATGGGAAACGACATTATAGCTTGCAGTTTCTTTAAAAGGCCCCTGAAGCCATTGATTGGATTTTGGATACTATAGAAGGAAAAAAAACAGAAAATGAAACAGAGATAACCCCGAGTGATCCGATATGAATATTTGTACTCAACTATTGTAACATTTCCGAAGAAGATAGAATCTGAACATGGTTGAATCCAGCTTTGATATTTGGGTCTTTCCGTCATGGGATTACTCACAGGAATTATGCTGCTCGAGTGGAAAAGATCGAGGGCTCAGGTTTGGATTGATCCCGTATGATGGATATTTTGTGTATCCTAGGGGGGACACGGGAAGTTCAAAGTCGACGTGAGAATGAAGTTAGGGTTTATTATCAGATTACGTCATGATACACAGTAGTCAAGCGGCGATCTTACAGTAGTGTGACCACTAGATACACTACGCTAGCTCAATATGCCTAACGCAAAAAATGTCCACTCTTCTGCCACCTAAGAAGGTTGGAGCAGAAGAGTGGGCCAACTGTTCGATCGAATTTACTTGTGCATTCCAAGCAAAAGTAAAGGAAAATTCATCGACAAATATTCAGCAAAAAAAAGCACGTAAAAGTATTTTCAGCTTTAACTAGACGAATCTGGGCTTCTCCAAAATTGCCGTTGGCCACTTGGGGATACTCGCAACTTGGTCGAGCGTTTGATCAACGGCAGTACAATTCAAGGTCTACATATCGAAAAACTATCCGGCATATATGACGCAATAAGAAAAAAACAAAATCAGAGGTCGGGAAAACAATATGTGGTTATATAGATATACAGAGTTCGGCACGGTCCGTCCAGGACGGCGGACCGGACGGGACCACGCTGGTGGTCCGGTCCCGTCCGCAAACTAAAAAGACCGGACGGGACGGCGGGTGACGGCAGGACCGTGGGTTTCGGGTGAGCTAGTTTGCAGGGGGCGGTTTGGTTTAAGTTTGCCAGAAATTATGGGCCGCAGCAGCGACGTCTTCAGCACTGTAGCAGATGAACCCTTCATGCTGCACTTTAGTAAAACTTTTACACCCCACTGCAGGTGCACGCTCCACCCAGCAATAGTTTGACTGCCTATGGTAGCTTGATATTATTTTTGTTCCTTAGTGAAGTACAATCAGGCTATAAATATTTCTTCTATCCTTCAAATTCCATCTTCTACCTTTCCATCTTCTACCTGCAAGAATTTTCCACTTCTTTCATTGCCGTGTAAGTCGAACATTAACAACCATCACTCTATTCCCAGAAGAGCAAGAATATGCCAATTCTCTTATCGCCGTCCTCTATATCTGTTCCAACCCGGAGCAGAACACCCTGCCTGTTCTCTCAAGAGTTGTGTTCATTCGAGAAGGATGGGGAAGGACGCATTTTAGTGGCAAGAGAAGGAGCATTCTTATGCATCAGTATAGTTTTTTTTTTTGTTTGCAAGCAATTCCATATAGGTGACTTTGATTCGTGCAATGCATCACAATTATCTAAGGAAAACACCATGGGCCATAGTAAAAAACTGCGGGTTGCGAGTGTCCGACAAAGACGCTAGTGGTGGTCACCCACGGTCACCCGCGGTCCGTCCCGTCCGTGGTGCCTCCAGGACGGCCGGTCCTGGTCCTACTTCAGGACGGGACCGGACGGACCGTGCCGAACTCTGTAGATATACAATTGAAAACAGGAGTAAGTCTGGGAGGAGTCCGTAAAGCGGATATCCCGATATCACACATAATGTATATCCTTTTACCGCTCATTCAGTCATATGCTGGGAAGTCAGGCTTATTTACATAATCTCCTCATTATACCCGGTATCCACCCGACACAGCAATCATGGCCAAGCATGTTGAGTCGTTGGGAAACAGTAATAACTCGTAACCCTGGCAGGCTATTGGCGGTAGTGATGAGCTTGAGGATTAGATCGTTTGAGTCAGTCATCTGCAATTCCTTTTCCATGTGCTGCATGTGATCATCTGGCCCCCTCCAGGCCATCATGACCGTAGGTTTACGGTGTATTCGTCAATTCTTAGATTCGAAGTTAAACTTCGATATATCATTTATATCATATTCGAAGTACTAGCCTTAGCTGTATACTTTACAGCGTTAAAAAAAATCTGCCATACCCTCAACAAGGTAGGATGATATCGTATGATTTATTCTCGTAAATTTGACGCACGTCACGATTTTGAATCATCAACTGCTGTTGTTGACCACAGTGCTACATTTATGCAAATATTTGGTTTAGAACAAAAGTTTAGAATATTTTCTAATTACAAAGCTGTAGATCACATCGAAGTCTATCGAACGTCTAACCAGCGCAAAGCAAAAACCTGAAGCAAAACATGAAATTCCAAAAATCAAAACTCAAAAATCAAAACCGACTCCCCGCATCAACGCTATACACACTAATAGTACCGAATTGTAGTTTCAATCCGCTTTAATTCGGGTTTGGGGGCCTTGGTCCAACCCAGGGTTTTTGTCCGTACATTTGACCCGGCATAGCAAGTGCTTGTGCTGGTGCACCTAGCTGCGGAAAGATCCCAGGCATAAACTGAGCCGCATTGAATGGTAAACCTTGCCCATGTTGGGGCTGTAGCAACCAATTCGAAGCAGCTTGAGCTGGTGGTAATGCAGCAGGTAAAGGTTCTATCCCGAGAAGTCCGGGGTGGATAAAACCAGGTGGGGGTCCCGGGCGAGCTGGTATAACTGCTGGAACGACACCAGCAGGTTGGGCAATACCTCCTGCGGGTCCTCCAGTCACTGATATTAGTTCATAATATCCAGCAGGATTAAGACGAAATCGGGCAACTCCAGCTGCACCGGCTGCACCGGCTGCACCGGCTGCACCGCCGTCCCGACCTGGCCGAACTACACCGAACTGTTCGGCTATCATAGCCTCGAGGGCGGCGGGACCATGTTCACTCTGTATCTCAACCATCCCACTATTGGCGAGCGGACCGCCTTCAAAGTTGGTTGTGTAAATCTTGCCGTCTGGTCCTTCCCAAAAAGCCATTGTGATTTGTCGTCCAAGGAGATTAGATGGAATTGAAGGGTAGATGAATGACAAAAGCTGTGACGAAACAGGATGCGATTCGATGGAGGACGGGAGGCGAAGGTGTTTGTTGGATTTCCTATTGGTCAAAAAAATGCCTTATATATGTCGTCCGAGCGGCCATGAAGGCGCGGAGTATCGAGATTTATGATTGAATGCGGCGAAACTAATATTGAATTGAGTTGACGGTAATGTTCAGGGGCGCGTTGTCTCCTTGAATGGAATCCTACTTTCAATATACGTATTTATCTTATAGACCTAGTGGCCTTTCTTCAGGACTCCTGGAAGTATCGGTATGACAATGATTCCGTCCGGAAAGAGGCGGACACCTCAGGGTGATACTTCATGATGCTCGTGAAGGTCTAACGCTAAATAGCGTAGCCCCACCCACGATTGCAAATTTCGCTAGCTATCCAGACGAACTTCAGCTCTTGATGAGATCTGCCGCTCCGGCGAATCCGACGCAGATACAAAAGCTGATCAGGTCATCAGCTTAAGCTTCGGTCAAAAAGCCGGAATAACAAGCGGGGCATAATTAGCATCTCTCTTTAACCGGAACTCTGGATGAAGTGAGGAATTGATTTCCAATCGAATCTTCTCACAGAAACTCAACCATCTTGCCGGAATTTTCATGCCAAAATAGGCATCTCATCTTCAGCGCAAGCCTTATGTAGTTCCTGAAGCTCATTGCCGATCGATGACGCACAGCGTGTAGGTGGAGCCCGCCGGATAAAATCACCCCGCAACGCGACCGAACTAAAGCCGCCAGCTTCGTGTACTTATACATAACATATCCAAACCTCATCTTGTAGCTTTACATAGTTCATGCTTTCTCGTCTCTCCACAATCCGTAATCATCTTTTCCCCACAACTACCAGACTGTACTCCACCGCAAGAATGACCGCTTGGACCAAGTACGTTGGCGCGTTTTCCCACAGCTCTGCCCAATCTAACCCATCCCAGGAAGACCGACACCCTCAACACCGGTGCTACAATCCCTCTCATCGGATTGGGAACCTGGCAGTCCCAGCCCGGTGCCGTCGAGAAGGCCGTGGAGGCCGCTCTCCGCGCTGGATACCGTCACATTGACACCGCCCTTGCCTACGGAAACGAAGCTGAAGTCGGAGCTGGAATCCGTGCCTCCGGTGTTCCCCGTGAGGAGATCTTCATCACCACCAAGCTCGACAACACCTGGCACAAGCGTGTTCCTGAGGGAATTGCATCTTCTTTGAAGTCTTTCGGAGTTGACTATGTCGATTTATACCTTATGCACTGGCCCTCATCCACCACTGAGGAGGACTTGATGAAGCACTACCCCGATTGGGACTTCACCAAGACTTGGGCCGAGATGCAGAAGATCCCCAAGACCCAGGCTAAGGCTATTGGTGTCTCTAACTTCGCCATCAAAAACCTCGAGATCTTGTTGAACGCTCCTACCACCACTGTTGTCCCTGCTGTAAACCAGATTGAGCTCCACCCCATGAACCCCTCTCCCAAGTTGGTCAAGTACTGCAAGGAGAAGGGAATTCACTGCACCGGGTACTCCTGCTTGGGGTCTACCAACTCTCCCCTCCACAAGAACGAAGCTCTCCTCGCCATCTCCGAGAAGACCGGAAAGACCTCCGCGCAGGTGTTGTTGAAGTGGGGACTTCAGAAGGGATGGAGTGTTATCCCCAAGACCGTTACTGAAAGCCGTGTGAAGAACAACTTTGACCAGGACGGTTGGGAGTTGGAGGATGCCGACATTGCTAAGCTTGATGCTATTACCGAGCGATTTAAGGTCTGCGGAGACTCATGGTGAGCATAATCTATCGATCCGTGGTTAATGGGATTAAGATACTAATGAGCGATAGGTTGCCTGTTCGTGTGTTCTTTGGCGATGACGAGTAAATGGGAAAGGAGGAGAAAAAGGCGCGGTGAATGGTGGAAATAGGTGTGATGTCATATATCCAGTTTGATTAGTGAACAAAATGCATGTTGATTAGAGAGGCGAAAATCAATTTATTTCATTTCCATGTCAGCCTTGCATACGTACGTGAGATGAACCTAATTTTACACGGGATAATGATATCATACAACACGGCAATCCTGGCGTGTTAATAATAGTGTGGAATGCAGTGACACAATATTTGCCTCGACTCCTCTTCCTAATTGTGTCGCGGTTGAATCCATTACTATCCTGGTACCCCACATTTTACTGGCTGTTCCTGCTCCCTGGTCCCGGACCAAATGTATACATAAGTGTAATTCTCATCAGTTTCGGTTCTACAGTGCGGTGAGCTGTCTTTAACTAATATTTATACACCAAATGTCGTGACTCAGTGTCAACCACAATATTGCTTCCGTTCCGAACCACTCTACAGTCACTATGTGTCAGGGGCAGTTTTGAAGTTTCGAGAGTTGCATTGACAACTTCTACCTATTCTTCAAGCTCACCATTTTATTCCCAGGTGACAAGCTATCCATTCTCCACAACAAACCAAGCATCATGTATCTACTCGATCGGAAATTCTCTGAATTTCATAAAAACTTCATTTGGTGCTTCGATATCTTTTCCACAGCATGAAGCCATCACGCCATGGATCCAGAAGATTCAAGCTTCTCTAATGCGCTGTTAACCTGTAATATATCTTTTCCATCCATGAATAGAACCAGAAGTTTTTAAAACACGTAATTTTCCTCCTTCACAGGTGGCTTGGGCAATAGAGAAATTGACAATATCCGAGTGACATATAGTGAGCCCATATATATCCACCTTCATCTTCGTCTCGTGTGCATACAGCATGTGTTTACCACAAATCGTCACTGTGGGGTTGACTAGAGAAATACATATCAATCAAATACATAGACCACAATCCTCCTACCTGCATTACCATACGCCATTGAGAAGTTATTCCTGATCATTTTTACTCCGAACACAAGCTCCTTCCGTCCATCAAGCTCGATTCAGTCCATGTAACATATCCAACTCCCAGCCACCTCAACAGCCCACTATTAACACCCATCCCCAAATTTACATGTATCATACATAACCCCAGTTCGAATTTCCAGGCATCAGTATCAGCCATACCATTTTCATTCCCATTTTCATACATATGCAAATCCTCATCGTGACAAACTCTTCGCAACCGTTGACCACCCCCAAACCTCCAGCTGCAACTCTAATTACCCGCACTCACATCCGTATCTCACACCCGCACCCGCA
Organism: Pyronema omphalodes; assembly: GCA_024516155.1. Lineage (NCBI taxonomy): Eukaryota > Fungi > Ascomycota > Pezizomycetes > Pezizales > Pyronemataceae > Pyronema > Pyronema omphalodes. The sequence goes on from JAJJXM010000013.1 coordinate 914,598, forward strand.
TTCTTAATCCTAATCCCTACTACGGCTATGCTACATACATATGAGTAACATCGGAACTGACTCCGAGTCAGCGGGACGTTGCAGATGGTGCAGATCATCATTGATCGGCGGTTTATCTTATTGTAAGGCTGATAGATATGATGATTAAGGCAAATTGTGATAGGGTTACGTACGCATGGGTGTATGTATAAGCTGTAAAAACAATCAAGGGCGGAAAGAATGTGCTGCAACCATAAATTGCTCACAGTTTGTTTCGGTAACGAATAGCTGTGGATTATATTAGCACATGGAGGGCTGGGCTGGGATGAGATGGTTGGATGGTTGGATGGATTGATGGGTATGAATATTGCCTATTGGAGATTTGTATGTACATGTATTTAAATTAAGGTTCCAATATGGTGTTATTCCAGGAACCTAATGTACGTAGAATTGTACTGTGATAATGCACATGTATTACCTGTCATTTTAACCATGCGTCAATCCATCACATTACCGGTACATCATATTCATCCCTTCATCCATTAATTTTCTCATGCATATATGATGGGTCGCATCTACCTTCCTCCTCTATGTACTTCAGCTCAAATTTAACGATACAGATACATATCATATATCCAAGCCGTCCATTATCTTCCAAATGAAATGCTCCCTCGCCCCATCTAGGTTACTATATATATGTATTACAGGTATTTATTGAATATCTGTATCTATGTAGAATGCTCATACATACATATACATTCCCGCATCGATGTATGAGTACATGTAAGTACTCTACACATCTGCAAGTCTATGCGCAGCACACAGTACACACTCCCGTATCACAGCATTATGGTTAATATTAATTACTTAAAGCAACGACAATTTAAACCCTAATTTATGTACTTCCTATCTATCTGACAGGCTACTTTGATTCCCGCTTATTCATGTACAGCAGCTATACCTAGATGTAGTGTGATTGTACCCAGATACTTTAGGAAAAAGGGGCAGCTAATTAAGTTTATCCTGATGTCGTAACTTGGTGATAGCGTCTGTAGGACTTTGAGTAAGACATTCAGACTTTGTATTTATGTATACACAGATTTGTAAAGATTTTATGCCAAGCTTCGCCGACTCAAAAATGTAGCGAAACTTCGAAAGCCAAGCAGAATAGCTTCGTTACTTATAGTACTCTTATCCAGAAGTTTAAAAAGTCCAAGAATGGAGAACAATTCTGGAGACGAGGTAAAAAACTCGGGTAAGCAAAGTTCAAACACGGTAACGATGATTAGGCTCGAGTTGCTATCATTTCCACAAGGACGGCGTTTGAAGTTTAAAAATCCTACATATCGACTGACGCGGAATGTAAGTTATCTATTTTGCCGGGTCTATGTCTGCTGATAATAATACTGATTTCCATTTCCATTTTTATTTCCTCAATATCAGGCCACTTGACTTGGGGGGATGTAAGAAGCGGTAACAAGTTTCATGTTAACACCATAACCCCTTGTTGTATCCACGAATAGTTCACCCTGTCAACTGTCAAGCACCGCATCGAGATAGAATCCCACGCAATGTTTTGTAGTAAGTCTTCCAAAAGTCAGCTCAAAACTCCAAAGAGTAACGATCCCCAAATGCCTCCTCAGAAGTTTGAGATGTTCATCGTCAGCATCTTGAATGTTCATCACATGTAAGACCGCCTATTTACGAGCCCAAAAAGTTAGGGAGTAATCTATTCATCCCCGCCAGACACGTAATATTGCAGATCTATTTGTGATACCATTGTAGTAACTTCAACCTCGTTGCACGTAGGCGGTAGCATGAGGCTATCGAGTCCGGTCATAGACTTCCCGTTCGTGTAATGATTCCACCTCAATTGAGCGGCGGATGAACCTATAGCCGCGCAAGCTTCAAGTAGCGATGAATAAACTCTGCTCCTTGCATTGAACTCAGGATTTACAAGATTGACTGCCAAATCGAGTCTTCCGGGGGCGATTTCGAATGTAATAGATCATCGCTCGAGGGTATATGCGTTGATACTATTCTGATACCCTGTTATAGCCCTGCCGTAAGCTCTGCTATATAAATATGGTTATCCTGTGCGAGTTAGACTATCTTGCGCCATTAGTTCAGACATTGTACAAGATTCAGTACCTAACAATCTATCAGTAACAGTTATCTTTACCTTACATCCGGGAAAAAGAAAAAATGGCTCAAGCTCTTGAAGGCATTGAGACGAGGTTGTACATCAATGGCGAGGTACGTCCGTACTCTTTATTTTCCCCCCATATCTCTTTAATGCGCCAGTTCTGGAGTTCCAGTTGCCAGGCGTTGGTTATTGAGCACCAAATTTGGAGCATCGGTCCTAAGCGTTATTCCTTGTCCACTCACCAGTCCTCACGTTCTGGAGAGCTATGAGCTCCCCATAGACGACCGCTAATATAGGGCGTTTCTCCAGTGGTTCGAATCACCCGACCAAATCCATCTCGTCCGCCCATTTGACGAGCAACCTCTATGCTCCGTCCATTCTGCGACAGTCGGGCACATCGACGCCGCCGTCTCTGCGGCCTTGTTGTCCTTCCCAGCCTGGCGTGACCTCGGCCCTTTAGGTCGTAAGCCCTTCTTCCGCCGCCTCTCCGCCTTGATGCGTGAGCATGCCACCGAATTTGCCGCTCTCAATGCCCTCAATTTGGGCCGCTCCTCGGAACTCTCCAACTGGGAAGTTCAGCATTCAGCAGATATCTATGAATACTATGCCGAAGCTGCAATTGATATTGTTGGTGAGACGAGAGTGGGAGTTGATGGTCGTCTGGATTTCGAAATCAGACAGCCGTATGGAGTTGTGGGTGCGATTATTCCATGGAATGTGCCAACGATGATGTTTGCCATGAAGACTGGGGCTGCACTTGCTGCAGGAAATACAATCGTGATGAAGAGCAGTGAGAAGGCGCCGTTGACAGTGAGTACTAAACTTAACGCAAGAGAGTTCAAAGTCTCAGAAAATGATACTAATGAACGATGGTAATAGTCATTGCTTATGGCAAGTCTCATGCACAAGGCTGGGTTCCCTGCTGGTGTTGTAAACATTCTCTCCGGACTTGGACCTGTCGCAGGGGCGAGACTTGCGGAGCACCCGGATGTCAGGAAGCTGTCGTTCACTGGTAGCACCGCAACTGGAAGACGTATGTCTGCATATTTCCAAAACCGTTTCATACGCAGTTGCTGATGTTATCAATAAATAGTTCTGCAGAAGGTATCTGCCGAGACGAACATGAAGAAGTACCAACTCGAGCTCGGTGGCAAGTCGGCGTGTATCGTATTTGCGGATGCGGACCTTGAAAAGGCGGCAGAGCTTCTCGCAAACAGTTTCACTTTTTTGAGCGGCCAAGCCTGTATTGCCAGTAGCAGGGTTCTTGTTGAAGAGAGTGTTATGGAGGAGTTTATGGGGTTTGTTAACCTTTGTTTTTATCCACATCTGCCGGTGCTTTGTTGTGTGGAGATTCAGGGAAATTGCACTATCGGCCGGTTGCTAATTAATCTGTGTACAGCCACTTCCGGACGTTCGTTGGAGCAAAGGAGATGAATGTTCTCACAGATCCCACACTTGATTGCGCAGATGGACTCTCTCCTTTGGTTGATGAGATTCAATTCAAGAAGGTATTGGCCTATATCGAAGAAGGAAAGCGAACATCGGCGAAGCCCGTGATTGGCGGACACCGAATTGGAAGCAAGGTATGTCCAGCTAATTGCCCCTAGCCGTCGTAATAAAGTTATCTGATCCCCCCACTTTAATAGGGTTATTTTGTGGCACCATGCATTTTTGAGAACCTGCCGCAGAGCTCGCGTTTAATTCAAGAAGAAATATTCGGTCCCGTGGTCTGCGTCAATACGTTCAAGACTGAACAGGAAGCCTTGGCCCTTGCAAATGACACCCAATATGGTTTATATGCTAGTGCATTTTCAAAGGATGTTGGGCGTCTCATGCGTTGCGCAAAGGGCCTGGATGCAGGAATGGTTGGATTGAATGTTACTTCTCCTGACCTGGTTCCTGGCTTCGCCTTTGGTGGTTACAAGAGTTCTGGCTCTGGGCGCGACGCATACAAACACGGGTTGTTGACCATGGTCGAGCAGAAGACCGTGGGGCTTGTTTACGGAACCCAGGCACATTAAATGGTGCAGAAGCCTGACGAAGGCTGAAGAATTCTTGGTGGGGAGACTCATGTCGTATTTCAAGTTTCGGTGTTTCTTGGTATCCAGACGGTTGGGCGCAGATGAGGATGGTGGTTTCGGTCTTACCAGCGATTCGCCATGTTCACTAGCTCGCCGAGGTGAACTGGACTCTGTCGCTGTTTTCTGTGGTAGTTATCTCGGAATAAAATGAGGCTCATACTCTGTCCTTCTCAGCTGATGGGTGCTCGGTGATGATCCACTTTCCTGAAACTCCAACCAATCTACGCGAGCCTCGGCCACGGGTTAAATTCCGGTGATTAAGATCTTGGTATCTTTTATCTCTAAACTTGATCAATTCTAGTTCGCGCCACGATCTTTTGCGCCCCAGGGTACCACGCTATCTAAATTTGCTCCCAAGTCCGAGCGGCGCGATCTTCTTTTTATGGGCCCGTCTGATATGTACCCTGTGTCCTCACTTCTGTACTTCTGCACTCTGCAAGCCCAGTGTCCGTCAGGGCCGTCAGTCTCCCCGTGAGTTAGTGAGCGGACGTGCATCATCATGCGTTTGATGGATGGGTATAGTGCACTCTGGTGCGGGGGTGGAAGCGCAACACGCGTGGGAAGGCCTTGATGTGTGATTCGCCTGAGAAACCGTAAGGCGGAGTCAATGTTTCGTTCGTTCGCGTAGAGTAAAGTTGCAAGACCGTGCGCGCGCTGTGGAACTGGCAGACCACACACAGCACCAGTTTTCCAGTACTAGCTGAAGTCACATCTCCGTGTGATGCTGTAATATTGTCCTGGAACACCATGCGGACTGGATGATGATTGTTGATATTGATTGATCTGCAGTGGTTTGGCCGTAGATGAGATGAAAACTGGAAAATTCCAGGGAGGGTGGGAGGGAGGGTTGTTGGGGCCAGTTGGGGCGGCATGATTGCAATCTATGGCTTTCAGATATGAATAACAAAAATTTGTCTTCTGGTGTCATTTTTGGTGTAATAATCCTGGGACCTGATCTCATGTAGAGAATTTTAGGTTGGGTCCCCCACACCCATTCGCGTCTAGCCCCCGCTGTGGCTGGCGACTTCTATTTTCCTTCTATCGCCTGCGTGTAACGCAACTAAAGTTGCTGGTCCATAGATAACGGCCCCTCCTTCCCAGGACGTTCTTGCAGGTCGCCTTAAAAAGTCCCATATCGCAAGTGCCGCTGCTTTGTCCGGAGTGAGTCGAAGATCCATAAATCCTGAGCCTCGCCGCGGAAAACTTTCGTTAGCTATCCGTCGAAGCCACCGTCCGCACCGCAACTTCCACCAACAGTTGCACTTAACGTCATTCACTGTACCTCACCGAAAGCCAGTCACTTATAAATAAGTCTTCGACAACTCCCATACTTTCAACAATCGTTTCAACAAACCCGAGCATTACCTACAGCATCAACATGAACGTATCCACCGACATACGACCTTCGTTCGGCGGCTTCGAGTTTGTTCTCAAAACTCCCACTCTGATGCACGCCGCTGCCGTTGCTCTCGGAGGTAGCATTGTATACTATTCATTCAACCGCAAGCGCATTGCCGGAAACAATGACTCTCTTTTGCCGGCTACTGAGAAGGTTTGTTCCAATTCAACATGTATGGCCCGAAGATTTTTCCTGACAGTTAGTAGAAAAAGCCAGCAATTCTCGAGCCTCTCCACAACTTCAACTACCAAACGACACCACCCATTACGATCCGTCCGTACAAGCCCATCTACCATCTCAACATGGGAATTCAGTCTCTTTCTCCCAATGAGCTCATTATGCTCGACCGCAACTATCGCATGAGACTCGCCAAGAGAAGACATCTGATGCGCACCCACCACAACACTACCGGATGCCTGCCCCACGCTTCCTGGGCCGTAAACGAGTTCTACACGTACCTGATCTCAAACCACCTCCCCACGAGATTCCCCACCGTCTTCAGCAAGTCTCCCTCCGGAACCTTGGTTCTGAATCAGACCACGAGTGACACCTACCCCGTTATTCCACAGTCTTCCCAAAATGCGTTGACCGCGCTTGGTGAGAATCTCGACGAGGACTTTGTTTTCCTTGTTCCAGACGCCGAAGGAGTTTACAGAGTCGGAGCTTTCGTCATGTGTTTCCCCAACGGGTTCGACATGTCCACGAAACTTGGCGCAACAATGGAGGAGATTCACAAGCCTGTGCCAGAGCTCCAGGCTAAGCTTGGAAAGAGCATCGAGCGCCATTTCGCGCGTATGACTCCCGGAGTCGAGAATGGTGTAAAGCGTACCAACTGGAGTATCTCACGGAGCTCGGAATTGTGGACCCCTCAGGGTACCCATGTGTACGACGGCGAGGAGATCCCTGAGGATGTTGCAATCAACCCCGAGGAGTGTTGTTTGAGAGTGGAACGCCAGACGATTTGGAAGCTTCCTGGCACTGGTGCAATTGTGTTTGGTATTAAGACCTACCTTACGCCTCTCAGTGAGATCAAGCAGGAGGCTGGAGAGGCCGAGAAGCTTGCGACTGCCATTGAGGGTCTCGGCGACAAGATGGGCCGGTATAAGGCACGTGGGGTTTGGGGAAGCCAGGTTTTGCAATACTTGCGCGCTTAGTTTTGAGATTTGATATCTTTTGGTTTTAATTCGTTTTGATTTCTGCGGGTCTGGCGGGTGTTTCTGGGGTTCTGGATTTGCTTTTTGGTTTCTAGGTCTGCTTTGATTTGTTAGATGTTTTAGTTCTAGTCTTTTAGGGTTATTGTTTTATGGCGTCATATATTCAGGGAGAGATACATACTCAGAAATGATAAAAACAACATGTTTTGTTGCGTCATGCCTTTGCCTTCGTGCCTTCCATGCGTTCCCCAACCAAGCCTTCGTGATCTCGATTCTTCGCACGTAATTGATCATCCGGTACATTCTAGGGAGATCGCCATTACCGCCGTGGTAAGTTGCCAGTCAATATCGTGCCTCGAACTGTAAAACACCCCACGCCTCAGAAGTACCCCGCAAACTAGCTTTGCAGATCCCATTCAAACATCCTAAATAGGACCTAGCTCGGAGATGACCTATTGACAAGTGACCGTCGCGGCTCTCATACGATTCCTGACAGAGTGCATCCAGCAACAGTTTGTTGTTGTGCAGCCGGAATTTGAGACGCACAAAGTTCTGTACAAGGTGGCTAGTTGAGTTTCGCTGGCATCCTACGCTACCACAACAATTGATTCTGCCTGATCGATGTCGCCGACTTCCATGACGAGCCCTCCAGCTGTTGTAACAATTCGGTCATAGCAACAAGCCAACCAGGAATTGAATGCAAACCACGGCAGAACCCCAACAGGAAACAGCAACCCACGCATAACCAACGGATTATCGGCACCGGTCAGGAAGTAACTCCAGTCTCCAAGCTCCAGCCTTATTGGTACCTATTTCGGCAAATATGTTTTCCCGGTATTACTCTGGAAACAGAACCTGGATATCCCGTTTGAAGATATACGGCAGAGTTGCTGATATGTACGGGCTTGCGTGTCACATATGTACCTCTGGCAGAGATCCTGGTTTGCCATTGCATCAACACGGGGTGGCTAGACCCGCTCCTAGAGGTTGTGGAAGATACCCACGATGTAATGCATAAAACACAATCCCAGTGTTGAGTCCGTGCTGTTGTACGACATCGATAAGAGGAAAAAAAGCAACTTCATCCAGTAGAAGATGCACTTTTGAAGATCCCGTGGACTTCTTGAATTGTAATTACGAAACAAGCTTCTCTTGCATCGCGTTGATGGGCCTTTCGGTTGAGATCGTCAAGTGAGAATAGCAAAAAGTCTTTGTAATAAGTGCAAAATGGAAAATGAGGCGTGTATGTAACACATGCATTATTGTCCTTGATGTCTGTCAATGTCATCGAAACGCGCGATTGTGCACCCGTGTACAATATCCATCTCGTGAGAATTCCAAAGGCGGTGAAGATAACAGTGGTAGTGGGCCTCAGCGCTGAAAACACGGAAGACGGCCTAGATAGAATCCTCCCAAGTTGGTGAGTGAATTGACCGGAGATATCAATATTTGTATGGCTTCCATATCATCCATCGAGATCTGTGCTCGAGCGTACCTTAACATGTGTCATCGAAGAAGAAGAGCCCAAGCTGTAAGCTGCGCTTAAGTCCGCCAACCGGAAAGCCAGCCTAAAGCAACGTGGTACCAGGTACCACATAGTTCGCGGGCCGCGAGCAAGTCACAACAGGGTCCCGAATTCTTCCGGGTCCGACGTCTAGACAACTGGAAGAACCATTCTTTGGCCAGACTATCGATAAGCTTATATTCCTAACTGCGCTGCCGAAAGTCCGATATCGAACGGTTCGCAGCACTATCTGTTAGCACTCCCGGATGAGACTCCGTCGGGCCGGCCTTACCAATCGAAGTATGTAGCTGAATTCGGGCCCTATGCACTTCTGATGGTTCTGATGCAAAGTGACGTTGGGCTTCATGAGGCCACGAGGTCGTTGTTTTGTAGCACATGAAGTTTAAACGTTTTCGAAAACTCTCGGTGTATCGCGTGCGCATAGATAGAACAGGCATGACGTGCATGAGATGGGCGGGCATAGACTGTCACAACACCACAAACTCCTAATCTTAGTCCCTTTTCGACAGGTAAAAATCGGCTTCAACAAACAGATTGCATAAGAACTCTTCATTCTTACCTTTGATATGAAAACCCACGTTCAAGTCATGGGAGTTAGTGTTCAGAAAGGAAAAAGATGGAGATGGAGCTTCGTCACACGTTGGAAAAGATGGGAAGGTCTTTACAACACAACCGAGGTGCTCGGGGTTATGTCCGATGATTCGGCTAACACATGTAGGCATACACAAAAATGAGTTGAACATTTATTATGGGTAATGAATGTCCATTGGCATTATTGAACTCGGGATTACAGGGAACTTTCTCTTCGCTTGGCACATTGGTCCGTGATAGTTTCCACCAAATATATCGGTTATCGGTTATGTGCATGCATATGCATCTTTTTCATGACAAGGAGTAATCGGAGTACTTGAAGTCAATGGCGGCGCCCAAGACGCCATTCAGCAATAGTGCGATGATGGCAAAGTATTACGTGAATGCTTGGCAACTTTCACTAAGGATATCAATAACTGCTAATTTTGGATATATATATACGGTATGTGAAAGTGCGGCTTACGAGAAGTAAGAAGAATGCGAAACAGCGGCTAATAAAGTTTAATTATCAACCATGGAGATTAGCATACATGTATAATAAATCTTATTCTTACCGCATGTTCAGTTCACATTTGAGTTCATGGAGGAATTCACCCTAACTATCCGCACCAGACTTTTCTAAGAATAACGGGAAGGTCATCGTAGGAAGGTAAAGAAGCTCATAACATCACTCCTTCTTTAATCACAGCATATGCATGAATTTTGTCATAGGCATTCATTCAGTCAAAAGCAACATCAAGACGACAAATATGATTGATGGCAATGAAGGTTCGGATAACAAGTATGATATGCTGCTAATTATACACCTATGCTTTGTATTATCAGTTTCTTTGATTCCTGTCATTAAATTCCTAAATCTTCTCTATCTATTCAGATGAAGGTTTAAGTATGCCCAAAGTAGCAGAAGTCACCCTGTATAGTGCAAACAAACCCAAAGTCACCAGGCTCTGTAACTCTGTTGCGGCCCGATATTTCGAGTCTACGAGAAATGGTGAAGCAGTCAGCAAATAGTTGACAAAAAACGTGATATTTTTTGCGCCAGTTATCGAAATATCGATGAAATTACTTTGGTGTCATTTGATGATTCCAAATATCTTGTTCAACCCCCGTTGACTTGCTCGAATATCTCGATGCAAATGTCAGAGACTCGGATATGACATTGACTGTGTAACACCCATTATTCCGGAAGCTTTACCCCAGAATATTCTTGTCCTCTCATTTCTTCTTTCTTCTTTGTTATACATTCATAAATTTCTTGCGGAAAAGATTAGTTGCATATTCTAAGGGCCAAAACTGACATACATACTGCTTCGAGCAGATTGTTGAAAAGTACCGCGTATCCTCTAAATGATATCGTAATATCTCTAGCGTCTTGAAGACCCAGTGCAAAGGTTTGATAAAATAAACTTGTATCTCCGTATTCTAGTTTCTAAGAATGCCATAGTCAGTAGGCAATGGAACTGCCATTATTAGTCTGACAACGCTAGTGCTTGGAAATGGTACTCGACTGTCAATCATGCACCCGGAATTCCTAATAGATTCTTCATGATACGTATATGCAGAGCCTGTGATACCCTTTTAATAGCCCCGAAACGCTCCTTCATACTTAAGTCATTTGAGTCTGTGACATCATTAAGGAGTGCAGAAAGCTGGTAAAACTGAGGTAACCGAAGTAGATGAGGTAACTGAAGTAACTGAGAAGCGACTTAAGCCCGTCCTCAATCCCATGCCATTTTTCGTGTAGCTATCTTTCAGCTGCCTCATCATGGCTAAAAAGTGAATATTCCATAATATGATGATTTCCCTACTATATGCATGGTGATAGTTGTTATAGTTCAGTCTTGGCGAGAATTCAAAGTCCTCCCACCATTTCAATACACTCTGCAAATCCTTCTTCCGCTCTCTATTATGATCTCTTGCTGTGGAACTGAGTATGTTGATGTATTCTCCCCTCCTGATCTCGAAAATAATGGGTGGCCGTATTGTCTGAAGATTATATAATACTCTGGAATCTGGATAAGTATTCTATGATTGCGAATAACTACAGAAAGTGTAGAACTCCAATGTAATCACCGCAAATAACTCGGGATTCTTGACAGGCTTGAAATTTCAATTAAACAAAAACAAAAACAAAAACAAAAAACGAAAACTATCCCAACATGAGGGCTATCGTACTTGCGTCTTTGTATCAGTCAAAATATCCACATAGAGAATTTTCAAGCATGTATTGTACATTTCGGCTAAAGTTTTCATCAGATCATGTGTTGCAGCCCTACATGCTTTGGCGCTAAATGCAGTCATAGCTATCACTCGAACAGGGAAATACGCACCATTTTCAGAATGGGCTGTGACATTTTTGAGCACCTTGAAGGCACGTTTTTTCCTCTCTGGGTATTTGTAGGTGGAAGATGCTGACGTTGTCAATATTGATGATTGGAAATGCTTTATGGATGCGTGATAATTAATTCCAGATGAATTGTTTTCATACTCTCTCCGACGTCAATTTTGAGATTGAGTCCCGGCCACTATTAGTCACAAGAAAGGACGAGGAAGACAGAGTAAGTTGTATATAGAAAAAGACACTTGAAGATAGTATGTAGTATCTATCGCGAAATTTCGTTGGTACCCTATAGTACCCCACAGTAACCCACCGTCCGGCCATCTGGTTTATTTCGGCCACTTGCATTTGCCCCCTACCCACCTTCTATGTGTCACATGATAATGTAGTAATCCGTAAAGCAAGTTACCGAAGAGTCCCAGTCGGGAGTGTTTGTATACATGTCTACATCCAACACCGGCGCCTTGGAAGCTATATATTAGAAGCTGGAACCCGTATTATGAAGTAAGGGGGGGGGGGGGGGGGGGTTCTGGGGTATACAACGTTAACCCGGCTGATAGCAGAGCTTCAGTTTCAACGCTGCAGTAAAAGTAGAATTGCACTGGCATTTTATAATGTGATGTGGGGTATGGTTTACAGTTATTTTATTGCACAATGCAAACTCTACGTTCCTTCACTTTTGTAGCTCACCGCCTAGATTTTAAATTTGCTTAGTATTGATCACTCTCTGCGATAACTTCCATTGATATTGGCAAAATATGGGGGAAGATTATAGCTGTTGTAGATAGACAGCTATTGCAGATGGGTAGATTGAACATAGAACACACTTTATTGCAGCAAGAAAGAGAGATGAGAAAGATGAGAAATAATATTTTTAACGCAGGCTGCAGAAAAACTTTAATTTCGGATTCCAAGTAATAAGTCAAATCCCCAGTGATAAAAGCTCCGAGCACGAAAGTCCGCAACACAAAAACGCAAAAACTTACAAAAGAAACATGACAAGTTCTCGCATTAATGATTAATTTATGTGATGGAGAAAAATAAAGGCGATTGGTGGTAGGTATGCTGCAGCTTTATCTGCACAATCGAATGGAGGAGTACCTTCAGAATTAATTGGTGAAAAAGTATTTTTATATTTCTTCAGTTTTTGTGCTAGTTCTCTATAAAGTTTATTTACTATTTTACAAGTTCAATGCCCCCCTGCAATGTAGTATATGTTACATACACATCATCGGATCATCAATAGATAACGCTAGCTCTGTGCAAGTTGTGAGCATCACCCATAACCCATCAAATTCCAGGCAGAATATATGCAATCCTTATGACCATGTGTAAATTTTAATTTATAGTGCTAGATACATCCTATATGGCATCGTAGAGTGAAGTCAGATATATATTTCATAAATTCAAGACTTCTTTACAGAGACAGTCCATGCCATATATAGAATCGCTCAGACGAGAAATAAAATCATGATAACACACACGATGTATAGACACTGAACTCAAGTGATACAACATGACTGCAAACTATTATTCCGAGGCAATTAACCTTGGTGACATGGGAATCATATATATATCACAAACACAAAATCTTCTGTTGATCTATATTTTTAACCCATGCTGCTCTGCTGAAAGTAAATATCTGGAAAAAAATAATACCCAGAACTATAGAAGATACTCCCAGAAATATCACATCAGACCTCACCCTATGGAAAAGCGCCTTCAAAATTACAATGCAGAGCTTTGTATACTCATTTTTAAGTGCAAGAGAGCAAATGAGAGGTGGGTGGCATACGTAACTTCAGTGCTGGTCGGACAGGGGGGGGGGGGGGTCTTCTGGCGGACATATGACGCAATTAGCGCATCAGCGTCCAACGGCTGCTTTTTCTCTCAACTAATGAGATATGTACCATTTATGAGGCTCTGAACTCCACCGACAATTTTACTGTAGAATCTAAGGAGATTAGATTTCGAAAACAAAAAGAGGTACCAAATGATAAAGTTGAAATTTATGCCCAGCTTATGGTTTGGATTAGAGTAAATAAACAATGCCAATCATGCATTAACTGAATTGTGCTGTTGAATAAATATTTCAGAGGCATGAGATTGTGATGATGAGCTGCGTTTAACCCCCCCCCACCCCCCCCGGGCCCCGCTTACCAGACTTACGGTCACAGTCGCAGTCACACCAACACCCACCGCCACTCATCTCAATCCCTTTATAAATTGAACTCCCTTCCAGCAACTTGCAACAACCTGCAACAATAACCACGTCATACTTCCGCCGCTAATTCTTCCGGTAATCCATACCTACACAACCTTCTATACTACCATACAAACCACTACCTATTTCCAGGGCCGTATGCCTCACGCACTCCAATCCGTTCCAAACTGAATGCCATACTTGCGGAGGACACATCCCATGAAATCTTGCTATGTGAATCTTGCCAAAGATACATCCATGGCAACAACCCAACAATCTCCTCACCCCGTCATCAGAGGGTATCATATGCCTATCACCAATCACCTTTCCGACGCAATATCCAACAAATCTAGATCCTTCTCAATCCGGTCTTATAGCGGTAACAACTTCCTGATATCGAAATCGCCTCCGTACCTGGGATCTCATACAAAATATAAGCGATAAATCATCCGTTCGGGTTATGTAGTAGTCTCCCACCTAGATTTTTGAGGGTTCCTGACTCGGACTCTTTGGGTCTCCGGAATATCCAAATTGATTCTTGGGTGCATAGCCTTGAATCAGAGAACCTCCAACAATGCGGCAGTGGTTCGCCGGGTCAACGATTATTACACTTCGCAAGAATTGCACCTTGAAAATAATGAGGAAGTATACAATACAGAGCTCTATACAATGCAGAGCTCTATACCATTTACAGAGCTCTTCGACAAGCTCACAACCTGAGGAGCAGGGGAATATTGTTTCCAAAAATGATGATTTTCTTTGATGCATAAGCTGCATTTCGGCGGTTACAGTCTGCAGAACGATAATGAAGGACCAGGACAAACCATGGGAATCTGGATACATAGTAGTACGGGAAGGGAACTTCAACACCTGGGGGTGAAAATCGACCACTGCTGGATCTCAAGTCATATTGGAATCACCGGGAATAAGATGGCGGATGCCGCAGCAAAAAGAGTAGGGGCATATCAATGCGTATGTATGTCTTATGCAACAGTGTACACCGACCAACTGGGCATCTCTTACTCACGTGAACCGACTTGCCACTGAAAAATTAACTAGATTGATGAAAGAATGGATTACAACTAATCTGGAAAAAAGCCAGTCCTGCTCTGATTGGGACATATCTTGTACAAACCAAGAAAAAAGCTTCAGATAGTTTCTAGTTCCGTAACCCTAGAAAAAGAAAAACCCGGGGATCTGTTTAGCGAATATAAGGCATCAAAGGGAGATTTCTTGGTGTTGAAGAAGAAGCTTGAGAAGATGAAAGAGAATAGAATGAGTCCAGGGATGAGGATGAATGTGGTGGCTTTGTTCCAAGATGAATGGTTGACGGAACATGTATTAAATTTTCTTCAACGGATAGGTGTGGGAATATATCTCTTTCTTCAGTCTCGTTTCGTCTAGTAATTCTTTCATGTTCGCTCCAAGAACTATATTCTCTCAGAGAACAAGTGCGAACGAAATCGGAAGAGGAGATAATACGCGGGAAAGAGACAGATAGAGAGGGGGTCGGAAGATCAGAAGATCGAAAGATTGAAAGATCAGAAAAGCAGGGCAGGAGTAAAGACAATAAAGACAATATCATAAACTCGAAAAAAGAGAGAGACGAGCGACGAGATGAGAAGTGGCACAAAAGTTCAGTAAGGAGAGAAGAGACAGGAGAGTAAAAAGAGACGAGTTGACAGCAGCGAGTTAAAAAAAAAAGATCACAGATCACGAGGACGGAATTCTAATATTCTCTATTCTCTATTCTCTTTTCATTTTTCATTTCTCTTTTCTATTCTCTTTTCTCTTTTCATTTCTATTTTCTATTCTCCTTTCTTTCTATTCTATTCTTTCATTTCCAATCTACGCAATCAATAAACCAATAAACCAACAAATCAATATATGAATCACTCAACAGCTATGTAGGTATATAAACACAAGAAAACATCTTTATAAAACAACTCTCACAATTTCCCATATTTCCCAATTTCCATATTCTCATCATACCGTACACAATGCATAATGCACACCAGCTCGTTACCATGAATGAAACTTACGAGATGAATTTTATCAAGACTTGAACAAAAGCTTGGATCAGTGTGTATGTATGTAGGTAGGTAGATGAGACATAGATGAGACATAAATGAGACATAGTATAATTACCCAGGAATCCAGGACTCAAAAATCACAGATCCTAAAATCCAAAAAGCCAAAAAGCCAAAAACATCACAACGATTATAAGGGAGGGTATCAATTCTCATGATAAACAGCCAATAAAGAATCAAAGGGAGCAAAAAAAATCAAAGGGGAAAAGAAATAATAATAATAATAATAAGATTCTTTACGCAAACCCACGACAAGCTACAGCAAGCTACAACAAGCTACATTACAGCACATCCCTATCAAAGCTCATGCATTCATCTGCATCATCATCTACTTCACCTCCCGCTCCTTCTCCTCCTTAAAAGCCCATCCAGCACCCAACCAACAATCTACGCCAGCATCAGCGTTTCATTTCCACAAAAAAAAGAGAAATTACAATTCCGTCTTTACATTACCTCTCTTCTCCAGTGCCGCCTTATTTTCCAATTTCCCACCACCGAGTTGTTCCTGAACCCCCATGACACCTCCCAACCACGCTGCCGTTAACCTGGCCCAATCATTAACCGTCGCTTTATCCAGATGATTTCCATCATCATCCATTGTATGCCAGACCGCCGGAAATGGACTAGGGATTAAATGCAAGACTTCCACACCTCTTTGAAGGAAGGGGAGATGATCATCCTGGACTGCACCTCCGTACCAATAACCTCCTTTTGTATCTTTATCTTTTTCATAGAACCATTTTCCCGATTTCCCAGTTTCCATTAAACCCTCATATCTTAACCTTTCCTCCGTTTCCGCGAATCCCTTATAAGCCCAATGTGTAGTTGGGAAATAACTCGGAATCCTAGGTGCCGCAGATCCCAACAAATCTAACAACACAAACAAATCGATATTTCCCAGTTCATTTTTCCTAATCGACATAGGGGGATGAGTACTATCCTCCCAAACCCTGGCTAGATCCCTAGCACCATAAAGAGAGTCTGTATCCGACCAACTTTCCCAAGCCTCCTCCCCATCCAACATCAACACCATGATCCCCTTTTCCTTCTGTTTCGCCTTCCTTCCTTCGTCTCCTTCCATCGCTTCTATCGTTGCCCATTTACTCGTCAATGCCGCATCAATAGCTTTAGCAGCCCAAAGGATAACAGCACATGGAACCGCCGAGTCAGTAGCACCGATAAAGCCCTCAGGAGTAACCTTAGAATCATAATGCGCCACCAGAACGATTCTTCCGACATCACCGGCCCTAGCCCAAGGTGGGTCCTTGGTGGCAATGAAGTTTGTGAAGGGGATTTTTTTGCCGGCTGATAAAGGGGTGGTTTGGGAGGAGTTTTGGGTGCTGAGAGACCAGGATGGAAGGTTTTGGGAAAAGAAATTTTGGAAGTGTTGGAGTACTTTAGTGGAGCCGGGGGTACCGGGAACTCGTGGGATCATAATGGGGGATAATATAGAGCCATTGCTGGGATCGAGGTCTGTGGCGAGAGGTTTCGGGAGCGTGTGAAGTGCCGCGGGACTGAGAGAGGTGAAGGCATTGGTGAGAGTCGAGAGGAGAAATAGTGGTAGAAGACTACGAGGGGTGGTGAAAATTGGTAGGGAAGGCCACATGGTGAGGGTATCTTCGGGGTAGTCTTCGTTGGCGTCGGCGTCGGCGTCGTCGTCGTCGTAGTCCTCGTCAATACCGGCGGCGGCGGCGTTATCCTCGACTTCTTCCTCACCGTCGTCAGTCCACCGAGCCTCCGTCTGTTGAATTGAATTCACCGTGTCGTAGTAATCCGTAACCAGCAATCCGTAATCCACCAAAGCTATCCTTAATCCGAAATCCGTAACAAAGTCTTCAGATCTCAATTCCTCAGCTCATCCAAAGTAAGGTATCTTCCCACGGAACAAAGGTAGTGGATGGAAGACGCGTGTACTGTAGTCAACTGTCAATCCCAAGCTCCAAGCTCCAGGCTCCAAATGCTCCGGGATTTCCACGCTACGGTTGGGTTAGCGTAATAATTGGCACGGTGGCCTTTATGCAGGGCCGGCTGGATGGTATGTGTGGTATGGTATGGTATGGTATGACGACCGTGCGGCGTGCGCTTAACATGCATAATGCGCATATGTACTAGGAACCTCGGTTGTTTGACCGGGCTGCTGGGGCATAGTGCTAGCTGTTACATCGGCATCGGAGAGTTTTTATATATGTTATATATTTCGTATCCCCCCACCGTGCTCCTTTAATAATACCAGTAATCTGTATATTTATTCCACGTGCATGCATAAAAGCCTTCCAACTTTTAAACTTTTAGACTTTGAGACTTCAATATCCTCCTACTTTCTACCTCCTACCCCAGTATCTAGTATCTAGTATCCAGTATTCCTTTATCCAATATCTAGTATCCAGTATCCAGTATCTAGTATTCAAAACTTCCAAACTTCCTATATCCAATATGCATATCTATATCTATATGCATATCCATATCTATATCCATATCCACATCCACATCCATATGCATATGCATATACAAGATCCTAACCACAAGACAAAGATATAAACACACATACACATACCAAGCAATATCTGAATTTGATAAATTATCAAAGCACACACAGACACACACACAGACACACACACACACACACACACACACATGCATTGGCACTATGTATAACCAAAAACTCAAACTTCAACTTCAACTTCAACTCAAACTTAAGAGATTTAAACCAAAGGGGAAACAAAAACCAAAGGGGGAACAAAAACCAAAGGGGAAACAAAAAGAAAAAGAAAAAAAGAAAAAAGAAAAAATCAGACAGACTCCGGTATGAAATAAAAACTAAAAACATAGGAAACAAAAAAGGTTATTCAAATCAGAAAAGAACCCACACCTCTAACCACCACCACCACCACCGCCGCCGCCCCAACTACATAGCACCCTTCTAAATACCAGCACTAGAATCACCACTACCACCCCTACTCCCCTACCACTACCAACAACAACAACAACAATCTTCTGGTCCAGAAAGGAATCGAAAGAAAAAAGAAAATAAAGTTAAAAGAAAATAAATAAAAAAAACAAGATGAACCAGAAGTTCCGTAACCAACCCCATATGAATCATTTGTAAGCCATAAAAGAGGGGGAAAAAAAAAGAAAAAGAAAAAAAAAATTGCTACATAAACCCTGGTAGCCAAAAGATGAAGATAAGGTATAAGAGTAAAAATAAAAGTAAAAAAAACAGGAAAAAGGTCAAGAAAAAAGGAAGATAAAGTAAAAGAAAAGAAAAACCGGATAAAACAAAAGAAAAAAATCCCTCCAATAGATAAAATAAAGATGAAGATAATAACACGCACTCAAATTCCAACGTTTTTCCCCTAAAAAAGATTCCTAACCTAATGAAAAAAAAAAAAAAGATATTCCATATTCCATATGTTCGCCTTCCAGATAAAATATTCCCAACACCAATCAACGACAACCCCACACGCCTAGATGCAGACAGTAAAGGAAAAACAGGAAAAAGGAGATATAATGAAAAGACACAAGCAGATTCAGCGCAACTTTACAAAAGGAAAAGGAAAAAACCGCTGTTATAAAAACGACATACCTCGAAGATAATGAACAAAGGGAATGGGAAAAAGAGAAAAAAAGAAACAGGTTATCAAAAGCGCGCAAACGCCATCGCTATGAATCAAGCTGCTAATGAATCACTCCTAATCATCCTTAATCTGCTGTAACTCCTCACCCTCATGTACCAAGGTCGCCTGAGAACTGGCCGTAGTAGGAGTATGTCTTCCATCGTCTTCTTCTTCCATTGGTTTCTGTAACCTATGTGTTCCGTGTTCCTGCTCCTGGTCTTCCTCCCCCTCAATCACTGTCTCACCACCAAACTCGCTTTCCGAAGCCGACGCAGTACTAGGACGCCCATTAAGATCCAACTGCTGCCCGACAAGTTCCTTAAATCTCTCCTTTCTCTCTTCCTCCTCCTCCTCCAAAATCGGTTCAGGATCCTGCAATTCGCTCAATCCTTGTCCCATAACCACTCTACCAATCTGTCTTGGGGAAGAAAACATGTTCTCTCTCAATCCCGACTTGGGGGTTCTCTTGGGGGAAGCGGGGGAGGGGGGCTGAAACTTCTTTCTGGTGGGAGAAGCCGGGGGTTCATCCCAAAGGTGTTTTCCCATAGCGCTAGTAGTTCTTACAGTAGCGGTAAAAGGTCCCTGAGCTTTTCTAATCGAACTTTCCGTAGGTCTGGTCAATCTGGCCAAAAAGTCTGAGCTAGGCATAGAAGGGGTCGGGTGACAATTGCTAGCAGAAGTTCCGGGACGACTTCCATGGTCTGAGATGGTAGATTTCTGGCGACGTAGACGGGGCTGAGAACGTTGATGAGCTACTGAAGGGGAACGTTTAATTTCTGCAGGTTGAGCAACGGGAATTTCGGCGCCAGTTTTGGCGGCCCAGGATGCAGTGGGTTTGGTGAGACGGCTGTCTTGTGCTTGAGTTGCAGCGCGGGGAGCCGGCTTGACGGGGACCTTTACGGGAGCGGTGACGGTTCCCTTGCGGGGACGGGTGGTAGTGGCCGAGTGGGTGGGCTTGATGGGGGATGCGGGTAATGTTCGCACGCTGCGTTTGTCGCTCGAGTCGGAGGGCTTTCGAGCGTGGTTAGAGGCGCGAGATGGAGGGACGATGAGAGCTTCGGGTGTCTTTTTGGGACGGACGACCTTCTTGACAGGCTCGGTAACTGTCTTCGTCTTCTCAACCGGGGCCTTGGGCTTGGGTGCGACTTTGGTAACCTCCCGCACAGGCTTGGGCGTCTTTGATCGCTTGTCTTCAACAGGCTTCTTTTCTGCGCGAGTGGCGGTTCGGGTAGGTGCCCGAGTTGTGGGCGCTGATTTAGGAGCGGGCTCGGGCTTTGCGACGGGCTTCGATTCTGGCTTTACCTCTGGTTCGGGTTCCGGCTGAGGTTCGGGCTCTGGTTCGACTGGTGTAGGAGGGTCGATCTTTGCCGGCTCTGCTGGTATTGTCGGTTTAATAGGTGACTTTGGTGTAGAATCAGCTATAATTGTAGGAGTTGGAACAAATGGCGCAGCCAATGTGACATCCCCTACGGGAGTAGATACTTTGGTGGCAGTAGATGCTTCGCCAGCGAGAGCTTCTTGTGCCTTCGCAGCTTCAATATCCTCAATCTTTTGTAGCCCAACACCTTCCTTCCCTGCGATAGCCACGAACGAGGTCCTAATCTTTCCCAGGGGGTTCGGCTGGGGACTTAGTTGTCGACTGATTGGAGGAGTACTGGGAGAGTTTGGCACTGATGACCCCTTCTCGAACATGGCGAGGAGGTTCTTGACACCTCCACCACCAGATGGCCGGGGAGCCCCAATGCCACGACCCGTTGACTCCGGAGAGGCCATCACGGTGGACTTGACTGTCCCTGTTGTCTTTGGAGTCGACCCAGTATTATTGTTGACTTCGAATTTTGAGATGATGTTGGAGATTGCGATTGAGTTGCGTCGGGTGCCTTTGGCGGAAGACACGGGGGGAGTCTCGTTGGACAGTATGGGTGGTGGTGTGAGAGGTGGTTCGTGGGGGTTGCTAGGCTTCGTCGGTGACGGAGGCGCGCTTCCACTCCTGAGAGCTGAGTCGTTAACCATAGGTGTCCAAACAAAAAACAAATTGACCCCGAAGTTGAATGAGCATCTGGCGGGAGTTCTTGTAAACTTACCTACACGGGGTTATCTAATTTCCATGCAACAATGACCAGGTGGTGGTAGTTTCAGGAGAAGTAGTAGCTCTAGTGGGATGGATCGCAGCAACCCTAGCTAGGCACTTGGAGAGATGAGGCAGAGCTAAGGATAGGCGCAGGGGAGAGGGGCGACGAGGCGAAAAAGGCGAAGAGGCGAGCGATGAGCGACGAGCGACGGGAGGGAAGCTGGGTAATAGTAGTTCGAGTGAGAGGAGGCGCAGGCGGGGAGGGGGAGGGGAGGGGGGGAGGCAACTGAGCGGAGGAGAACTGAGCGAGCGAGCGATCGAGCGAGCGGAGAGGGAGAGAGAGGGGGGAGGATTGTGTGTGTTTTGCGGGTTGTTGTGCTCGAGTGCGGGATTCAAAGTAATTTTTTGGGGGGGGTGGTGGTGGTGGTGGGGAGGGAGCGGGCAGGGGAAACGAAATTAACAAAAAAATTGAAAGAGTAGATAGCGGTCAGAAATGAACAAAAGTGGCAGTAGCTTCCTTATGGTGGATGTTAGAAAATGAGCAGAATTGACGGTAGCTGATTGTGGGTGGGGAGTGACTTTGTTGTTGTGGTGGTGGTGGTGGTTGTGGTGGTGGTTGTGGTGTCGGTGGTGGTGGTGGTGTTTGGGGAGATGAGTGCGAGTGTGTGGTTGTCGAGGTGGGCTTGTGTCGTAGATTTGATTGATTTGGCCCTTGCGTGAGATCGTAGATTTGATTGATTGATCGAGAGCTACAGTTTTTTATTTTTTATTTTTATTTTTTTATTTTTATTTTTTCTTTAATTCTCGCTCTTCCTCCCGCAAAATCAAAAAAAAAACGAAGACGACACAATAAAAAAAAAATGACAAACACGGTCAACAGGGCGCCTAAAACGGCACCATTCTGATTCCCCCCTTCCTGCCCTATCTGTTTCGCAGCTGCATACAGCAGAGATACAGCCAAAATGCAGCGAAACTTAAAACACACCACCACTCAAAACTGTCATTCTCTGCATCCATCACCGCCCTTTCTTCCCACTGCCTCACCTTTCAAAGACACACCTTCCGTCACACCTCCGCCACCTTCTTCGATTCCGGCCAATGACACTCGTGCGTGTGGGACACATTGGGCGCTTGAAATAGCACCTTTGGGGATCTCTCTGATGTGAGAGGCTGCACTTTAGTTGAGGGAGAACCTTCTTCTCAGACAGCTTTCTTACTTGTCGCTGCGGGTTAAATTCACACAGAATTGATCCGGTTCATCCACCTCATCCGAATCATCGTGTCATCAATCAAGCTCACCGTGTCATCGCATATCTGTCTTTGGTGTCAGTTTCTATGGATAGTATCAATATTGCTCATCTCCAGCAGTCTGTCTCTCGATAATAGCATCGCCATCATCTGTTGCTGCAGCTCATCTCAATAATAGTATCAATCACCAATCGCCAACAACAGTGTCTCTCTCAACAGCAGCAGCAGCATCGCCCATCTCCAAGCAGCTCCTCTCCTCGCTCTTGTCTGCCTTTCGTCGCAAGCTCCCTCCTCTAATCTATTTCCATCCCTTGCTGGACGGGAGTTTAGCTGCAGTAGTGTGTTATTAAAGCGCCAAACCAAAGAACCGCCCCAGGCCGGCCAAGGTGATCGTGTTGCTGCGAATCTTAGTTTAGCGTGTACATAGTCTTAGCTTAGTCCGCATCAACTCCGGAATTACACCACCATCACGTGTGAGCTAGCTTCTGCAGCGGCGACAGGGGCGGGTGGAGCTATGTATGTACATGGCAGCAGTTCACGTCATGCCGTTCGCCAAAGCCCGCCAGGTAACGCGATCAACCTTGCCCGCCTCACCACTCCGCCTATACGTATACGGTATACCACCATCACCATTTCCGCCATGTCAGAACCCCGCAATAATAAACGACCCCGACGTGATGAGAAGCCGGGGAAATCTGTCGAAAATTTGGCAGTAAAAGATGCAGAGCTTCTCGCCAGCAATAATCCTTACATGCCAATGTTTCTAAACTTTCGTGCGGAGCTTGATGAACATCATGATCGTCGAGAACGCGTGATAAAGGTTTCAAGAGACGTAACTGCCACGTCAAAGAAAATGATTTTTTCATTACAGAGGTACGTGTGTGTATGTTTAGCAAAGTTTCTAGAAGCCTGTCTATTTAAAAAATCCTGCCTGCACCTTCATCTCACCTCATGCATTCACAAACCAAATTCTTACGCTCCTCCACCTTTTTCCTATTCCACATTTTTTCCTTCCTACACCAAGTCGATCTGCCGCTTATAATCTTACCTCATCATCCTACCTTGATACCCGATCAGCAAACTTCCTACTTTTGCCTATCGTCTCTCGCACAAAACTAACACCTCTCTAGAAGCCGTCAAATTCCCGCCCCACTCCCTTTAGAAATCCTCTCCGAAGTAACCAATCTCCAAATCACAATCCAAGTTCTTCTCGAATCCATCGTCCCCGACTTACGAAACGGCAACACCTTTCGGTATCGGCAGATAACAGGTGGTTTACAAGAACTTATCGAAGCATTTTGTTTCCGCCACTATTTAGAAACCGGAAGCCTATTATCTTTTCCCGCAGCTCAGAAGCTACTTCCAGCAGGAATCGAGTTAACTATAGCTGACTATATCCCGGGAGTTTTCGATTTTATTGGGGAGGTGATGAGGTTTGCTATTACTATGGTAGCATTAGGAGGAGGAAAAGAGGTTGAGAAAGTACTTATGGATTTGAGAGGAATTAGACAGGGATTGGAACAGTTTGATGAGGCGGGATATAAATGGTATGTCGGCGCTAGAGACGCGGACAAGAAACTCGCTGTCATGAGAGAGTGTGTTGAAAAAGTTGAAAAGGCAGTAGCTGGGAAGATTATTAGAGGTGCGGAGATGCCGGAGGGATGGGTTCCGGATTTGATAGAGGCAGTGGAAATGAGGGAGGTGGAATATTAGATGGTGAACTAGAGGGGCAGGGCGGGGATAGAGGGATGTGGCAAGGACATTATTAGATTGCGAATTACATACAACCCGGGGTAAAAGATAAGCGATGACATAAAATCTCGATAGATGCAATACGTACATAGCTGCAAAATTACAATTAGGATAATCAATAAAACAAAGATATAGATATAACTAGACCAGATGACATGAAAAAGATAAAAGGCTACGCAAGGTTACGGCGTTTATGGATAATGGATGAGTTGGTTTACTTGTTTACTTGTTTACTTGCTTACTTGCTTACTTGTTTACTTGCTTACTTGTTTACTTGCTTACTTGTTTACTTGTTGATTATTTACTATCTTTCTTTCTTTCTTCATAATTCCAAAATTCCATAATTTCAACCCATAAACCCATAAACCCATAAACCCATAAACCCATAAACCCATAAACCCATAAACCCATCAACCCACAATTCCAAATTCCAAATTCCAAATTCCAGATTCCAGAATAAACCATACATACATACATACAGGTACAGACCTACTTCTCTATATATTTCATTTCTCAATCCCTAAAATCTATATACCATCTCCAGGGTACTAAGTTTCAACTTGCGGTTATGCGTAATATTTTCTATATATATATATTATATCTTTACCCTGGTTTACCCTAGTTTACCCTGGTTTACCCTGGTTTACCCTGGTTTACCCTGGTTTACCCTGGTTTACCCTGGTTTACCCTGGTTTACCCTAGTTTACCCTGGTTTAGCTTAGATTGCCCTACCTTATGTAACGTATTACAGACCTCCCAACCGTATATATATGTAACCAATTTACCCGGTAAACTACATAAACCGACAATCCACAGCTACATACCTACATAAGTTAGTACAGTTTTGGTGCTTTGGATACAATAGTTAGTTTAGTTTTGAGGGGTCATGGGTGTAATTCACGGATTAAACGGACTGGATAAATACAAGGTATGTACATATTTATAAGCCAGTTTAACCGTATCGAGAACTTGTACAGTGCGTGCGGAAATGGATGATCGTTTGAAAATCGTTGGAAAATCGTTTGAAAATCGTTTGAATCCATCGGTGGCTGAGTCTGCTGGTAGCTCAACCCTCCTCATTTCGCCGGTTTCCGGTAACTAGATTTTTCAAAACTTGATAAAATGCCGGTGTGAACATGCTCTCGATACCCGCGATGACTGATGTTTTCTGATCATACAAGCGGATTATTATATCATACCACCATTTAATACGGGCAGATACTCTGGAGGATATGGATGGGCTTATGAACTTTAATCTTTGGTGTCGGTTGTGATTTCTGGCGATCCGGTTAGGAGGATATTTTGTTATTTATGCAATGAGGGATATTTCTTGCCCCTTCGTAAAGCAGTTCACCTGGTTTGCCAAGCCTTGTATTCATTCATTCTTTTTTTTTTTTTTTTTTTTTTTTTTAATATATATTTCATACTCGCATCTAACCGTAAAGTTATAACGGAAGCTATCTAATAACAGTACATTGCCAACTATCAAGTATTACCTGGAAAATTACCGGAAACGTTCCGGAGTGGTTATTATTTCTTTATTTTAGGTTGTACATACATACATACATACATACATACATACATACATAGCTAGCCCCCCTCATGTTTTTCGTTCCCCATTTTTGTTAACTTAACTGGGTTTCGCAGTTTAATCAGTTTATACTACTGATTGTAAACTGAATTAGGTCGCTGTATAGTTTTAATGTTTTATCAGTTTGTATAGTAGGTCTGTTTTGGTCGTCATTTGGAACGGGTTTGTACGAATGGATGGTCTGCTTTCATCAATTCCCAGGGGGTGGGTATCCATCCACCATCTACCATCTACCATCTACCATCCATCATCCATCATCCATCATCCACCAGTCAATATACCGCCGGTTTTATATATTTATATATTTCTACATATGATGCCTGCCATCCTTATCCTTATCCTTATCCTTATCCTTATCCTTATCCCCACCTCCTATATCCCGCTGCCCCACCACGCGCCTTCATGGCTATGTATATACCTTACCGTCTAAACTCACAACGCAACGCACCTACGAATCTACAAAATCTACAAAATCTACAAAATCTACAAAATCTACAAAATCTACAAACCCGCGCCGTTCCATATATATATATATATATATACTTCCAGAGCTAGATAGGAAAGCGGCTATTACGGCTATGTATATACTCCATCATATTTACCGCCGATTACATAGCGTATTGAAATTATTATGTAGTATGTTTGTGGTTTGATGTACTAGCTGGTGAACCCGCCCTTTCCCCGTTGTTAATGGAGAGGGGTTACTGTCATGGGGGTGGGGGGTGATGGTAATGATGATGGATAGGGCTGGAGAATTTTCTGCGGTGAGATTCAACTGTTATGACATGCGTATAAATCCTAAGATATAGGATATCTGTTATCATTTATGCATATATACGAGTGCCTAAAGTTCCTGGCGGTGTATTAGTTGGTGCATTATGCTTCAAGATGCGGTGACGTGATATATCATACCGTGCGCGGTAATGTCTAAACGGTTATCGACATAGCTAGCTAGGCCCATACATAGTTAATCTATAAGTTAGCGATATACAGAGGATATATATGGCAGCATATAAAACAGATATACATATATATAGACGGTTACAGGTGGGTTTATTAAGGTTTATTGCATATTATGCATGGAGGGTTGTTTATGTTAGTATAGTATGCATGGTGATATGCATATGCATAATACTCGGTTTTTTTTTTTATAATGTGTGATGAAACTGTGGTTGCGGGTTGTACATATACATACATACATAGTATTCACGGCGCGCGCTTATGGATAGGTAAGTAAAATTACATTGCGAATTTGCAGCTTGCGAGCGGTTATGGTGATGGTGATGGTGATGTTGATGGTGATAGATTTTGCAGATTTTTTTGTATGTATGCATATTTAAATTCAACGATACAACTTGGCCCGGGGCCCGGGGGGTTAATATGATATATTATATGTATAATCTCGCCTCCAGTTTTCTTCCGCACCAAGGGAACCAAGGGAACCAAGGGAACCAAGGGAATCTGAAATTAGCGCATATGTACATACTGATTTAACCCGGTTATGTATGATGAGGGCTTAAACTTCGCGTGTGATAATCATTTTCTATACATACAGGGGACTCGTCTTGTCACTTACCGCCTCGTTAGATTACATACATATGTGGGACTACGGTTTTAGGTCTACAGACATACATATATATATACATATCATCGTGTGCATTTTGGTTATCTATTGGTAGTTATAGGTTTATAGGTGTTGGACTCGGGCTTATCGAGTAGGCTTCGGCGCTGGGCAGGATAAATGATGCACATACCACATGCCACATGCCATGGCGAGCTAACATTGTGACCTAAACCCTAGGTTTTTGTAGCTGCTGGGGTGACGTTCGTCTTACGGAAAAGATGTGGCACTAGCTGTTGTTAGAAGGATTTCTTTATCTTCTGTTTTGAGTTGTTTTCTAAATGCTGTAGCCTGTAGGTACGTAAGGGGTCTGTAATTCGATGAGAGTAAATAGATAATAAATAACTCGCTGGTATCTGCCTCATTCAAAGTTGAAATTCATTCATCACCATAAATATGCAAGTAATGGCAATTACTTGTGCTGGAACTATGCTAGCCTCTACTTATGAGTCGGTTATCATTGGGGACCGCAAAGTCTGCGAGATATGGAACACAAGAAGGTAATAGAAACTTCACGAATCACTACTATTTAACGTGCAGGAAAATTGATTTGTAATCCTAGGACCAACGCCAGGCAACTTCAATCGTTTGTTTTTCATCAAACATAACTGTACCGTAACTTAAACCAGGTATTTATTCCTCAATTGAATCAATTTCGACGAGTAATATCATAATATATTCGTTTGTTTTTCTAAGAAGAATGAGTTTTCTCAGCGAAATTTCCGTCGCATCGGAGAAACGTAATTCCGAATTTGTTCCCACCAGCCACAGTGGCTTATCAGCCTTACTTAGCGCTATACGCCACACGAACTTTTCCGCGATAAAATTCACGTCACGAATCCTCCCGGCCATCACCCCATCTTGAGCCTACCGGTCACCATGTCGCTCCCCATCCCCGCCACGCTCGAAGCCCACCGAATTCGGCTGGAAGAAACCCTAAGCAAACTTCGCGTTACTCTCGACAACTGGCGCGTTTACTCCTTCGAATATGAAGCATTCCGAGAGGAGCTTCAAGCTCTTGGTAAAAATGCGACTCAGAAAGAAATGGTATGCTCCAGGTAGTTCTGCGCTGTATACACCCCCACCGGTTACTGGATGGTTTAGCTAATCTAGGATATCATAGCTTGCCGTGGGGCTCGAGATAGACGGAAAATTGGTCGACGAACGGGAAATCCGGAACATGCTGGGCGAAAAACAAAATATTAAACGAACTAGGGACCAGGTCATCACTACGGTTTCGCATAGACTCGATTACGTGGATGAAAATGTTAAGAAGGTTCAGAAACAGGTGGATGAGAATGAAGAAAAACTTGCTCAGCTACAGATTCTTATTTCTCCAGAGGCAAAGAATGAGGAGGGAATGGCGGTTATGGATATTCATGAGGAGCTGGATGATGAGGATAATGTGTTGAGTAAGTTTTACGAGGGAGTCGCAATTGAAGGCAGTGAGCTAGACACTGACTGACATATTGTAGATGCGTGGGTCAACGGCAAGGATCCCGATGCGGAGAGCAGGACACTGGATCCGAAGGAACTGCTTAAGCTGGAAAACTGGGCCCAGAAGATCGACAGCGAGAAGGAAGCAGCAGAAAAGGGCCAGAAGACTGAGGAGGTGAAAGAGACAGCAAAGGAACCAGAATCAAAGCCTGTAGAATCAGCACCCAAAGCACCAGCACCGGCACCAGCATCGGCACCAGCATCGGCACCGAAACCTACTGAATCAGCACCCAAAGCCCCCGAGACGAAGAATACTACACCTACCCCCGGAGTTGAACAGATCGCAGTTGTCGACGTCCCTGACGAAGAGGACAAGGAAGAGGAGGGAGGAGGCTACGTGAAGATTCTCGACGACCCCGATG
Organism: Pyronema omphalodes; assembly: GCA_024516155.1. Taxonomy (NCBI): domain Eukaryota; kingdom Fungi; phylum Ascomycota; class Pezizomycetes; order Pezizales; family Pyronemataceae; genus Pyronema; species Pyronema omphalodes. The sequence goes on from JAJJXM010000013.1 coordinate 943,860, forward strand.
AGCCCAGTCCAGAGAATTGGGTTACTCAGGTAGCTGGTGAAACAGACGAAGAGACAGCTTTACGTCGGCAAATGCTTAACTATAACATGGAAGAGATTGGAGCTGTTGTAGCGGAGCTTAACCTTGAGGAGGATGGTGATTTCTATGGATACGAAGGGTATTCTGATGAGGACTTTGATTTCGACGAAGATGAAGACGACGATGACGATGACGAGGATGAAGATAAATACGGCAGAACCACAAGAAGAGTCGTATCTGAAAGCTACAGAAGACAGATGGAGGAGCTTGAGGAGCGGTTAACAGGAAAGATACCGGCAGCCAAGAAGGCCGCGGATGCGAAGGCAAAGGCAGCCGAGGCCAACAACAAGATTTCCGAAGAATCTGCAGCCAAATCTGCAGAGGAGAAGTCCGGCAAGAAGGGAGTGCGCTTCGCCGAAGAACTCGACATCGCCCCTCACACCAGCCTACCGCCTCTCCCCGCCAAACCTGTCGCAGCTCCAGCTCAACCCACCACAACAGCCGCCGAAAAACCCGCCTCTGTAATCAACCAAGAAATCGACATTGCCCCAGACGAGAACGACGCTATCCCCTTCATCGCAGAGCTTCTGGAACGCCAAGAGGCTGCCAACGGTCCTACTCCTGTGGCTCCTCAACCTATCCTATCAGCCAGCAAGCCTAAACCCACTGTCTCCAGGTTCAAGCGCGAGAAGGCTTCTGGCCCCTCGCCATTGAGTCAGGTCTCATCGGTCTCTGAGTCTGCTGTCCCAGCGCCAGTGGTAGAGGAAGTCAAGGAAGTTTCCGCGGCTGTCGTGGCAGAGTCCGTTATGGAGCGTGCACCAGGCGCAGTCTCCGTGCCTGTAATGCCTCCTAGCTTACCTCAGAAGAAGCTCTCTCGTTTCGCAGCGGCAAAGCAGGCAGCTGCAGAGGCGGCGGCAAAGTCGGAACCAAACACCCCCAAGGGAGTAATGGCGAATGAGGTGGTGGAAAGGGAGCCGGCGGGTGTAAAGGCAAAGCCGCCGAGTGATATGGATCCCGATACGCATAGACAGGAAGTTGCCATGCAGTATCATAAACTGAGGAATAAGATGATACATCAGCAGGGAGGTTATATGGAGACGGAGGAGGAACAGGCGATTGTACCGCTTGAGGAGGGACCGAAGATTAGTAGATTCAAGGCGGCTAGATTAAGAGGATTGGGACCGCAGTAAGACGGTGTTAGACGGTGTTGATGATGTAGATTTCCAAAAAGAACAAAGATTTCACTCTGGAGAAGAATTAATTGGGTGTTTCCCATTTGGGGAGGGGGTGGGGGGGGGGGGGGGGAGGGGTTGTTGTTGGAGTATTGAGGATGACTTGTGACTCGTAAGTATTTCGCATCTTCATCTTCCGTGACCTTTTCAACATTTATAACATGGGTACTGGGGGCAAACGGAACGCTTTCTATTCCATGCTTTTTTTTATGCAATAGTCACATACTGCGGTTTTCTATCTGCAGTGTGTCTCATGCGTTCCAAGATTAAATACGAGAAGCACTCTGACGGGTACCGATCTTTAATGCGGTACGTCGATTCGTTTCACTTCCGACATTTCTTTTTTTTTGGATTGAAAATATAAATTGCTTTCGAGGTAATAAGATAAGTGAGATGATGTGATCAGTATAAACTGAACGGTCCATGGAAGCACAAGGTTGTTTGAATGATAAAATGAGGAGAAAGATTATGAAAAGAAGTAAGATAAAGAATATACTTATTACAAACTAGCTGGTAGACCAACGTGTCACGATCCAGAAACAGCTTAAATTTATCAAGAAACAAATTGTAATGCATGGGTGATACCTCAAGATCGTTACTTCAAAGTAGCCAAACACAGGGCCAACCAGCTGTGAACTTTTTGTGATATCCTCAGAACCTTCCTCCATCAAAATCTTATTACCACAATCTGCCACACCAAAATCCCAAACTCTGTATTCCAGGAACCTTAGAAAACAAAACAACAATCACAAACGAGATATACCCCCCATGTTTCCGTGAATACAAATTGTATTACAGACCCTACACACATACCAACACTGCCCCACATGTCAATATCTGCAAGATTTGGTAGCATCGAAAAGCACAACATGTCCGGTAATATTTTCTTCATATATAGCATACCACAAAGCCGGCTGAAGGTTTCCGGTATGCTATATATCGATAAATCTAAAATAATTTAAGCCCACGCCCCTCTATCAGGGAGATATCTAGTGGCATCAACCATGATTACTAAATCCCCAAAAATATAACAAACATAAATTATAAGTATCCTTTATCGGCAACCTACCACCCATTACCAACCGTTACCAATCCTCTTTTATATCCGGGGCGGCCCCAGTAGTGTAGTGGTATAATTCCCTGCATTGCACAAGAAAGCAACGGGTTCGAATCCCGTGTCGCTCCCACAGGTGTCCTTGGTAACCAGGGTTTGCCCTCCAAAAGGGAGGTTTACCTGGTGCTCAGGATAAGCAGTCACTCTCCGGGGTGAAAGGGTACTTGACATGTGTCAAGGGCGGCCCCGCTTACCTGATCTATACCTCCATAGGTGTAGACAAGCGTTGGAATAAATTTGGGAAATGTAATATTAGTATTACGACTGTCATAACCTTAAGGTTGCATACAGAAATGAAATTATTATTATTATCTTTTATATCCCCTGCATACCCACAGTTCACAAGGTTGGACCGACGAATAAATACTACACTGAACTACAAACTAGAAAAATGAAATAATGAAATAATGAAATAATATATCAATGCTATTATCTCATTCCTTCAAAAAAATCCCTAATTTCCTATAGCATGACATATCTGCATACACCTATCCATTTCAACCGCGTGACACGCTATGATGGTTCAGCTCGCCGCCGAGCCATAGCATCCCACGGCACCTTCCGTTACGCGTAAACGCGTCTTTTCATCATCCCATCCCATCATCCCTGCTACCGACCCCGACTCCGTCACCATCGCCGTCACCATCGCCGTCCTCTACTCTAGATTCACACCTGCACAACTACACAACTACACAACCGCACAACCGCACAACTGCACGAAGAACTAAGAACCAGGAATCAGGAATCAGGAACCAGGAACCAAGAACCAAGAACTAGGAATCGAGAACTACAGACTGAGAATACATAACGAATCGGCATATCTTGTTCTCTTAAGGAGGGAAGAGGGAGGAGGATATTTACGCGTATAATTACCACTACTATACGAACACCCCGAGAACACCGAGAACCAAGATATAAAGGATCTGCGGATATAAGGATATAAGGATATAAGGATATAAGGATATAACGATATAAGGATATAAGGATATCAGGATTTCAGGATATAAGGATCTGGGGATTTGGGGATTTGGGGATTCGACATAAATCGATCAACTGAACGAACGCAAAACGCAAAACGCAACGAAATCCAGGGAATTATAGGAATTACAGATACTTACTATTATCGCAAAGATGACGTCTGATGGTAAAGTCTCCTTGCTCTTCGTTTGGTTTTTGCTTCATGGGGGGCAGTGGTTTGTTGGTGCTTGCTGCTCGCAGTTGCTCGCAGTTGCTCGGGGTTGCTTCCTCACAGCTTCACACAGCTTCCCACAGCTCCCCACAGCTCCCCACAGCTCTCCCCACCTCCCCCCCCATCTACCTAGAAACCAGCTAACTCCCCCCCAGATGAATACTGCCCGATCTGCAAATCCTCACGGTACCTAAACCCCTTAATAACCTTCCTAATCGAGCCCAGCTGCTACCACAAAATGTGTTCCTCCTGCGTTGACCGACTCTTCGGTTCCGGACCCAGTACCTGTCCCGTCGCCGGCTGCAGTGCACGGTTGCGGTCACAACGTTTCCGAAAACAAACCTTCGAAGACATATCCGTAGAGCGGGAAGTAGATATCCGTCGGCGAGTAGCAAAGGTGTTTAACCGTCGTGAAGACGAGTTTGGTTTAAATAAACGCGAATGGGATGATTATTTAGAAATGGTCGAGTCGTTATGTTTTGATCTTTTGTCGGGTGATAAAAGGGAACGGGAATTGGCTGAGAAAAGATTGGCGGATTATGAAGAGGGGAATAGAGATGAGATTAGGAGGAATCAGCAGAGAGAAAAAGCTGAGGTCTTGGCTTTCAAGGCAAATGAAGAGGCGGAAAGAGAGGTTTCTAGAGCTGCTAGAGAGGCTATGATGTTGGAGGGTGAGGAGGAGAAGAAGGAGGCGGAGAGAAGTAGGAGGTTGCAGTTGGAGGCTATGTCGAAGGGTGATTGGGAGGCGGTGGAAAGGATCAAGGAGGCTGCGAAAAAGCGTGCTGAAGAAAGAAGAAGGAAGGCATTGGAGGATGTGGCTAATGCGAAGGGTATTCGGGAAGGAAGACAGTTGGCGCTTAATAGTTTCCTGGCTAAGGCGGGTAGAGAGGAGGAACAAGAGGAGGAAGAAGAAGTCTGGGAACCCCTCGGTAAGGGCGTTACGGATCAGCCTAAGTGGTATAGCATCTTGGATAAGTATCCCAAAGATACTTGGGTGGATCCCTTTGTGGCTGAACCTAGAGTTGGTGCGGGAGGTTATTCCAAACATGAATACTATGAGAGGAGTATACATGAGGCTTTTGAGGGTTTGACGATTTTCTTAGATGAGGAGGAGGAGAAGAAAAAGGAGAGGGGGGATAGGACGGATATTATGATTGTTGATGCAGCTTCATAGTGGTAGAATGAAGGCACTCCGTATATATATATGGATGTTTTGTTTTGTTTTAGTTTTGCAGGAACAAATCGGCGTTCGGTTGGAATTGATAATTAAAATCATTGAACCATTGATCATCGGACATTAGTTGTCATCCACATTAGGTCACTTTGCATACGTGTTGTTGTATCATATCAAGTTAGGATGACCCTCATCTTTCGAAAGTAGGTTGTCATCGCCAAAAATCGATTCTCTAGAGCACAGGTATCACAAGTCACAAGCAATCTTCAAATCATCTGCAAATAGAAAAAAAAAAGCGCAATAACACCGTTTGACATTTCGCGATATCTTATTCAAAACCACAAAGTAACTCCATCTTTATCCCATATTGCTACTCATATCATGTCTTTACGACATGCAATTTTCACAATCCCCAGAATTCCAGCATCAATTCCTTACTCTCCATTTTTCCCAAGTAAGAAAAAAGCAAAGGAAAAAAACAAAAATAAAAATAAAACAAGAAAGAATTGTTTAAATCAACAATCTCTCAATCTTATCCTTAATTCCTCTAATCTGACCCTGAAGCTCGGAGGCCTCGTTGGAAGTAACAGAAGCGGAGATAACAGCGCGAGAAACTCCACAAGCACGTCCGAGAGCAATCTTGGAGGGGACGAAAACGTAAGGAACGTTCTTGTCCTCGCAAAGAAGAGGCAAGTGGAGAAGAATCTCGAGAGGCTCGGTGTCGGCGGCCAAAACGATGAACTCGGAGATACCACGGTTGAGGGTCTTGGTGGCCTCGTTGGCTCCCTTCTTCAACTGACGGTAGTGGGAGGCCTGCTGGATGATGTCGAGGATTTGCTGGGAGAGGGCGGCATCCGCGAGGGGGAAGGCTATAAGGAAATCGTTAGCGGGATGTTTCTTCAAGTAGGTTATGGGAGGAAATATTGAACAAGAGCTGGTTGGGGGGGGGTGGGGGATTTCGCGCCGGAGTTTGCGCGAAGGTGAAGATGTCAAAGGCTTAGAGAGAGGGAAAAAGAACATACCCTTGGGGTTGGGAGCGTCAGCAGACATTGTGAGTATATGAATTTGATATGCGAAGGGTTCCTTGCAAAAAGAGCTCGCCCTTTAATGTTTGGCGGGTTGATTGGGAGTTGGGATGTTGTAGTTGGACAAAGAAAGGAAGCAGCAAGATTTGTCGCGACGACAAGTGGGATTGTTAAAGAATTATTTTCCCCGCCAAGATTTCGCTAGCGACGCGCGATGCAGTTGGCTTGGCGGATAAACTAGGTTGTGCAGGCGTGCCTTGGTTGCACCAGAGATGCGTAGGCGTTTGACAAGGCGTTGCTTGGACGACGCGGTCAAGGCTTTGCAGTGAAGGTACCTAGGCTGAGGGAGGGTACCGAGGCTTCATGAATGATGGCTCGGTGCTTGAGTAGGATATTCAATGATCTTCTTTGGTGGACAATAAGCAGGATGAAATAGCTGATTTTGGAAAATCATTGCACTAAACGGGGATGATCAGGGTGAATGTGCGCTTCCAAGGTCACGAAGAATCACTTTTCAGGAGATAACCCGTAACTGGGTAGGCAAAGTATAAAGTATCCCTTTCTAGAAGCCTCTAATTTTCCACTGTGTTCAAGGGCACTAAACTAGTATTGAAGGAACAAAATAAATGATATCATTGGAATCAATGCACCTTGTGTAGCAAGTCTACCCAAGAAACCCCATTCAAAAAACCATAAAACAAAAGCTCATTTCAAAAAAAAAAAAAAAAGAACACCAACGGGTATCTCCTAAAAACTACCAAAAATATAATCTTTAAAACACTGCAAAAAGTCACCAAAAATCGCTACAAAAAAAACAAATATAACAACATGAAACTCCATCTTTCCTTACACGATCCTCTCCTTAATTTCCCTAATTCGTTCCCCTCATTCCCCCCTCCGCCCCCTGCATCTTCTCCTTTTCCTTCTCCATCTCCGGTCTCGCTCCTGGCCCTCCTATACTCTTTCCTCTCTCCCGCATTCTACGTCCCTCCATCAGTCCCCTAAGCCCTCTCTTCTGTAAGCCAATAATATTAACACTCTCCCACCATTCATCATCCTCATAGCTTCCCGGTAGCGGGGGCATTGCCACAGTATGTTCACCCGATTCCTCTTCTCCTTTATCCTCCTTAACATCTTCCGCCGGGTTATAATTATAAACCGCCTCAATTCCCGATCCACTACCGGCCGCCGTAGCCGCGGCATTGAAAACAGCTGCGGCATTCTTTCCGTCTAACTGCTGGTGAATTCGTTCTACCGTCACTTCCAAGAGACCCTCAATACGGTATGGGCGGGCAATTTGTAGAAGGGAACAAAGGATGGGAGCTTGAACTGAAGGATCCCCTGGAGGAGGAAGAGATCCGGTGTAAAGGAACTCTGTTAAAGCAGCTACAATAGGTTGAGAGTGGGGGAAATACAAAGCGCGGGGGCGATCGAGGGGATTATAGCTTGCGGGAGTAGGGAGGAAAGCGTCTCTCTTATCTCCTGTGAGAGTAGAAGCAGCCGAGGAACCAGCGAAAGAAGCAGGGGTGATAGTAGCCATTGAAACTGATCTATCAGTATCATTTTTAGTGTTGTTGAGTAAATCAATAAAGTATTGACCCCAACGTTTCGCCACGAGACGGGAGTTGACAGGAATGCTTTCGCCATCCAAACAGATAAATTCCATATCGCAGAGTTCGGGCATTTGCATAAACATCTTTCCAAATTCCTCGGCCGCGGGGGAATAAGTTTTCTGAACTGCTGGGTGGGATTGATTTCGCCAGTTTTCGTATAATCCAAAGGCTTCCAGATCCACTTTGCAGAGGTTGGAAAAGTTGATACGTCGGTGATTGTAATCGTCTACTAGAGAGCGGTTTTTGTTTCCCAAGATAAGGAAGCTGCTTCGGCGATTCCATACCACTCCGCGGTTCCAACTGCCGTTAGTAAAGACTTGACCGGCATCGATGCGGGACCAAACTAAAGTACGAAGGTCCAAAGCCCAGAGTGCGTACTCCTGTTTGCTGGAGGTTAAGTAGGTTCCGGAAACGACAAAGTGATTATCCAAGACACCACCATTAGGGAACCGCAAACCCGGTGGGGTATGAGGACCGTTCATAGTTCTATCTTCCAAAGTTCCATCTGGTAACCTGACCTGTAAGGCCAACTTGACATCCAGGAAGTTGTAGTTAGAGTAAATCAGCATCGCACCCGGTTCCTTGAGTGCCTGGTTATGACCGCCCTCAGCCTGACCACTAGCATCCGTACCCGCACCAATCTGAGAAACCGCCAACCTATTCCCAAGCGGCGCAACAACAGATCTATAAGCACCACAACTCCTCGCCAATGGTGCCTTCGATATCCATTGCAGCGATCTTAGGTTAAAAACGTTGATTTCCTCAATATAATGATTTGCAGAATCCTGACCTCCCACAATCACCATCTCCGCTCCACCATATCCATCAAGCCTATGACTATTCTCCAAAACCTGCGCAACTCCATCTGCCTGGCTATAAAAGCTTCTAGACGGTAGGATCGTCGCACAATGCGCATAACGTCCCTCCGGAGGATCAATCGCCGGGATAAAAGTCCATGTATAAGTCGGAATATCAAAAACATGAATATCACTCATGACCATAACCTCCGGAGTATCAGCGACAGCGCCTGGTACTTGCTGAGTACCATCCCCCGTAGCATTCGCCGATTCGCCGCCAACACCGGCCGCAGGACTCATACCACCAAAACACACCAACTTTGCATCTCCCAATGCGCAAACCGAATGAAAATATCTCGGCGGAGGTATTTGACCACGGGTTTCCAGCTTCTTCCAAACCCGTGTAACCAAATCCAAGGCATACATATCATTTGTCAATTTGGGGGTAGACCGTGACTGTAAGGCTCGACCACCAAATACGTAAAGAACATCGTTGACGATTGTTGTAGATGGACCAACGAGAGGTGCGGGTTCCTTTCCCGTGGTTTTGAGGATTGTTGAGACGAGGGTAGAGAAGTTTTGACTCGGGGGGCCGCCGGTGGAGTTCGATGGTCCCGGGGCTGATGCGCCAGAGACGTTGGTGCCTGGAACACCGGTTGTGGAGGATTGTGTAGGAGTCGATGACCGCGCGGGGTCGGGAGGGAGGACGGATGCGCTCATTCTTGTCGTGATGTGGCGGGAGAAGGTGTCCCCGACGACGACGACGACGACGGTTGATGGTGGTGGTGGTTAAGGTCGTAGGTCAGGGACCTGATGCTAGAGCTAAGTAAACTACAGGGGGTGGGGGAGACGCGGGGGCTAGACCGGGTTGGGAGCTTGGAGGGGCCGATGAGAGATGTGCATATTTATCACGGGGGATGGATAGTTTTATTCGTTATTGTTATTGTTATTGGTATTGAGATGTAGTTGTTGAATTGTGTTTGCGGGATTGTGGGTTATTGATCGTCTGTTTGGTTAGGTTTCTCAGGGGTTCACAGCTCATCTGTCCAGTGAAGTAAGACCTAAAGCTGACGTTTCCCCCCGTAGCGGAGACGAAGTCGGAAGGAAGCGCGAAGTAGAAGCGCGAACGTCGCTCGGAACCCTACCGACCCCAGATTTTGGAATGGAATTTTAACGGGATCTCACAGTGTTTCGGAAACAAGCAGGTCGATATAAATGAGGGGTTAAGGAAAAAAATAAAAATAAAAAAATTCCATACAAGAGCCTCATTCCTACGCCTTGTGAAACCGAAACCAGAAAGCTATAAAATACATGGTGGACTAGTCATGACCAGATAGATATCAATACCGGCCAAAGTTATCCTTCTCAAAATCTCCAAAAAAAAAATCCGAATTTGTCGCGCCTAAAAAAGTAACCAGAAACCAAGGAAGAAAAAGCAAGCAAACATAAAAGTAGGTATCCCAAAAAAAAAAAAAAACGGTTTCCTTTCCATGGAAAGATGCATGCAAAAAGAACTACAAAAACCCAAGTGATATAACCAACAAACGCAGCCTTACCCCAATAAATAACGAATCCCTTTAACACTACCATTCCTCTTTTCCCCGTATCCTTCTTCACACCTCCTTGATCACCCCAACAGCCTACACTTGCAAACTCCTAATCAAATCTTCCGTCTCGTCCCCCATATCATAATCCCTCTTTTCCCTCTCAACAAACTCCTCATTAACATCATACAACGCATAGATCTGATCAGATTTTGCATCCATCTCTGCAACCAGCTCATTCATTTCTCTTGTGAGAGCCTTACGACGCTTCTTTTGGATAGAGGGGTCTAGCGCCATGAATTCTTCCGATTTGCGCTGATACATCCTGCTGCATATTAGCCACGTCCAGCAAAGCCAGTTGACAGAGAGAAAAAAAAACTTACAGCTTCAAATGTCTAAATTCATCCTTCAACTGTCTCACGACTCTCTCCAACTGCGTCTTTGGACATAACGATGGTCTCATCGTAGGTTCTTCCTCATATCCATCTCCTTCCTGTCTTACCCGTGCCGAAGCAGCCTCCAGCTCGGGTGCTGGGAAAACACAGCTATTATCCACATCCTTCAAGGGGTTCTCTCTCTCTGCCTCCTCCTCTCTTCTGCGGAGTTCATCGTATCTTACACACACGGTGCATGAACGAGGATCATGGTTATCATCGTGGAGAGGGTGCTGGGTAGCTGATGGAGTTGAATTAAAGGAAACCTTTCCGCCGTCCTTAGCAGCTGGAGCGGTAGAAGGACCAGCCATAACTTCCTCGGTGTCCTCAGAAACAGACGGTCTGGGAATCTCCTGATTTGCAGAACGCTCCTGTGTCGGCTTTGGAGCTGGACCGGGTGTAGTGGTACGTTGAGGAACACCAGAGGAAGCCTGATGAGTAGCTTCTATCTCCTGCTCCATTTGGCGAATCTCTTGTGTATCACCCTCTAGCATATAGACCAATTTAACGATTTTCCTTCCCTTCTGTCCCTGTCCTTGTCCGTCGGTCGTTCCTGATCCGGAAGACACAGTCTGAACCACAGGACGAGGGGTCTTAGTCCTAGCCGGGGGTTGTTGTCGACGTTCCGTCTCCTCAACCCGCGCCTTCTCGGCCGCAGCAGCAGCCTTGCGCTTTTTCCTCTCAGCATTGATTTCGATAGCGATGCGTCGGATCTCCTCGGGGGAAATAGACATGCTAGTTTCATCACCTACAACGGCGGGAGATGATTCAACGCGGCGAGGCTGCTTGTGAGATTGAGACTGGGGGACGTAGTAGATATCTCTTTCTCTTTCTCTCTCACGCTCACGCTCTTTCTCTTTACCTTTCTGCTCCCGAATTTCCCGGGCTTCCCGTTCGGAGAGAGCTCCAGACATCTTGTTTTTGACATTCTGTAGCGGGCCTCTTTCCCTAGCCTGTTCCTTTTTATCTCTAGCATTCTCACCCTTAGTGCCGGCTACGGCTGATGCTGCAAAAGTAAATGGTTCGGCTCGTCCGAGGAATAGGTCAGGACGTATGCGCTTAAGTTCTGCTTCAACACGGTGCTGGAAATCTTCTTGTACTTCATTGCGGCGGCGTTCTTCGCGTTCTTCTTCGGCAGATTCGCGGAGGAGGATTTGAGTTTCGTCGTCTTCCGTGCGGCGTCTGCTGTTCTGCTGGGCATTGCGAGAGTCACGGGCATCTCTGGTATCCCGACGATCCCGGGAAGAGGCCTCCTGCATAGCCTGCTCGGCGACATGAGCAGCCTGTCTAGCATCCTTTACATACTGTCTCAAACGCTGTTCCCGGGCTGCATATTCCTCCCGCTGTTTATCAGTTCTCTTCTCAGCCCTTCGTTTTTCGTTTTCCATCTGTTCAAGCTGGTGACGGAGGTCTTCGTTGATAGCTTTGAGGTCTTCGTTTGCTGAGATAGCGACAGCTACAGAGTTGATGGCGACATTGCGCTCGTCTTGCATATTCCTCAGGGCAATTTTTGCTGTGCGGAGTTCGTTCTGGATATGTTCGAGATCTGCTTGGAGGTTGGAGATAGTTGATTCCAGTTCTGTTCTAGGTTAACAATGCCATAGTATTGGGATAGAAGGAACCCATACTATGCTTCTCCATAATCCAATCACTCCTCTGCTGTTCCATAGTGAAATCAAAATCCTCACTTCCTCCAAATGTTGAATCCGCCGCGTGGTTTCTGCGTCTTCTCAACTGCTCCTCCGCCATTCTAGCTCTTCTCGTCTCCTGTTGGTATTTTGCCTCCGCTTTCTTCAGTTCGTTTTCAAGCTTCTTGCACTTCTGTTCGTGCGCCGCCTTGTGGCTCTCCAAATTTGCAACCTTCTCTTGGAGCATCTTCATGGCGGTCAACATAGCCCTAGTCTCATGAGGAATTGGAATAGAGTCGAGAGGATGGTGCGAATACGCCGCCGCTCCTTTCTTGGCGGAGAACCTCGTAGGCTCGTTACCGGCAAAAAGGTCTGTCATATCGGGCATATTGGGGATTATGAAAGAGGGTTCCGCTACTGGGCGAGATGGGCCGGGGGTAGGCGCGGAGGCGGAGTACGCTTGTGTAGTTTGCTTTCGGGGACGGGTTGCGGCCCCGGTGTCCTTCAAAGCCTTAAGCTGCTGCTGCAACTGGAGGGTCTGGGTGTGGCCGTCCAATCCCAGCTCCTTTAGGAAGTCGGGTGTCGATTTGAAGGATTTGGGGACATTCTTTTCTTTCTCTCCAGTCTTCCGGCTACGCCCAGTAATCGCGGGCATGTCTTCGGTCATGTCGTCTAGGGGTGCGCTCTTCCGACGGTACTTGGAGACGGATTGCCGAGTCACATCGCTGTCGAGGCCAGAAAGAGCGTCTTCCTCGCTTTGTGTGGAAGTAATGGCCGGTTTAGAGGTTTTGCCACCGCTAGAGGGGTCAGAAATATTGTCTTTTACTTTCTCCTGGGAGCCGGCGGAAAGACGGGTTTTGGCGCGGGATGGTTGGGGTTTCGGTGTAGGGCCGGTGTTGGGGCTGTAGTATAAAGTGTGGAATGGCGAGGAACGTTGCATTGGCGAACCCAAAGACTTATCCTGGGCTAAACTTCTTGCTCTTCGATCCCTCTCTTGTTTCTTTTGTTCCGCACGCTCTGCCCGCTCCTCAGATGCAGTTCGTCGCTCGTCAGCCTTGGAAGTGGCTGCACGCTTCTTACTTTCGTTTTTTCTCGCAGTAGATTCTCCAATCGAGAAAAGATCAGCAGTTTGATCCATAAAGCTCACACCGACAGTATTACCAGCGTTCCTAGCTCTGCCCACTTCATAGCTATCCGCTGTCAACTCGTTGTGTTCTGCCGCCATGGTAAAGTCTAAGAAATTCTCTCGCATGAGCCTAGAGTCAATTGTAGGTGTCTGGTAGAGCATCATACCCGGCGGGCCGCCGGGTGCCCGATGGATGGGATCTAGTCGCCTCGTTGAGGTTGCGTTCGCGTTCCGGCCAATGTCGAAGCTGGTTTCCTCACCCGGAGGTAGCACGGACGAAAATGACTGGTCTTCGAAATCGCGCGCGAGCTCGCGTCCTAGTCGGAATACGTCGTTTTCGGACTGGTCGACGTCTTGTTGCCAGGTCGGTGGGTCAATGGCTGGTAGTGTTAAAGTTCCGGTGGTTTGGTTTGGATCATAGAAGGGTGCCATGATGTCGATGTTAGGGTTGTGGTTGTTGGGTGTTTATTTAACGCGGGCGTTGGTGTGGGCCTCAGCTGTAGGCCAGAGACGTGAAAAGTGTCGGTCCGAAGTGGTGTTTCTCGGCCAAAATTTCGTAATTGGTGTTGGTTATGTTCGCATGACTATTCTCAAAGTAAAGCCGTGTCGCGTCCTCAGCTCTCCACTCGAGGGAATTTGGAAAATGAGTGTTCTTGTCGAGTCGCGAAGTGGTTGAACAGACGTGGTTGGGCTTGTTGTTCAGCTGCGAAAGTGAGAGGACTCTGTGTTGTTGTTTTGCCTTCGGATGGCGCTCCCTAGCAACCGCACTAAACCAAAACACCAGCCACAACGCCACAATTGTAAACAATCGGGGGAGAGGGAATATTTCGCCGACCAAAAAGCAAGTAAACATCCGTCACTGTCATGCGGAAATCAATTGACGATGCTATATAAATGCCCCAGGTATTCAAATTATTTATACATCCGTAAAGAAAAAGAAAATACAATTTAGTCGCTGTCGCTCCCATAATCCAACGCCAATCCCATGCCACCGACTGGTTCCTCCTTCTTCGTGAGAACCCTAGCACCACCACCTTCCCTCAAATTTTTCAATGCCGACAGCGCACTTGAAGAGAAAATACCGCCAGCCTTCTCCTCCTCTTGTGGCTGTTGCTGTACTGGGGGTGCCTCTAGTGCTCTCTGCTCCTCGGCTCCTCCAATACGTCCTGCCGGATTGACAGCATTCTCACCCCTAGCATACCACACTTCCTCTGGTACCTCGTAACCAGCCAATCCAAAACTTCCCTCAATTCTCCTCTTCTTCGCCGCACCCCTATCCTTTCCTTCTAACTCGGCCACAAACTCGGCCGGTAGCGCAGCCCTGATAGCAGCCGCTGCCTGCTCCTCAACACGTCTCTTGTCCCTGGCCTGTGCAACAGGATTAGGATCTTGTGTTGCCCATCGAACGTTGAGAATCTCGTTATGGTCCAGGGATTGATGTGCCATTGCTTCCTTGGCAAATTGTGCATTTGCCTCGTTAACGTAGGTAACGAATCCGACACCGCGGGAATTAAGAACTCTTACTATTCGTATATCAGTATCCACATAATAGAGTAAACGGTGAAACAGTGGTAGGATGAGGAACATACTTCTCTCAACCTGCCCCCACTCCGCAAAATGCCTCGCGACAATCTCCTCAATATCATCAGACACATGTATTCTTCCAACATACAAAGTATGATTCTGTCTCATAAAAGATCCCACACCTCCCATATCGTCTCTATAGTCGGAGAACTTATCCCTCCCGAAAGCATCGACATTTGGATTGAAAATATCATGAACCGTCGGTAATCTATGCAGGTATTCGCAATCCGCTCCTCTAGGGCAGAGTCCCCTAGCAAAGAAAAGGCAAAAATAAGATCCAGGAATTTTATCCGCCTTTGTGTATCCACTATCCCTCGCAATGTTACAGCGACCACTGGCGTGCGCTTTACTGATGTACTTGTCCTCACGATCACCTCCACTCCATTTGTTGTACCAGATATTGAAGACAGTTCCAGTCTGCTCTGGGATTTCTCCGCCCTTGAAAGTTTCCGGGTCGACCTGAGGACGCGCAGGACGCCTCTTCTTTTTCTTAATCATCTTTTTTCCATCCGTCGTAGCCAATGCAGTTTCTTCGGCAGCATTCTCAGTCGTAGTGGCGAGGGCATTAGTCTCTGTAGGCATAGCATCGGTGACAGTCGGTTCTTCATTATCGGCAGCTGACCGGGCAGCTTCAGGAATTGTCGTGTCGTTTTCTGACATGGTGGCAGCCGTGGTGGTGGTGATGATGTTACGGTCGTCGGTGCTGCTTGTTGAGTTCCGTCGCGCGTTGAGCTGTACCCAAGGGAACACGCGCGCCAAAACTAAATCCATCCGCGCCAAGCTTTAACGCATCTGACTGTTTACAAGGATCCAACGTCACCCGTGTCAAATCCCCGCCAATTACTGCTGCACCACCCCGCGTCGGCCGAACATCAACTTCAGCGGAAGCTCCAGAAACCAACGTTTAGGAAAACAACCACCCACGGGGAACTACTACCAATATGGGTGTCGCTGAAAAGATCAAGGAGATTGAAGATGAGATGAAGAGGACGCAGTGAGTATCTTTGCCTTATGAATACTTATGGTGGGCCGCGAAGAGTAGACAAGAGCTAATGAGAAAGACAGGAAGAATAAGGCGACCGAGTACCATCTTGGTCTGCTGAAAGGAAAGCTTGCTCGTTTACGTGCGCAGCTTCTTGAGCCTGGTCCGGGAGAAAAGTCCGGTGGTGCTGGGTCTGGTTTTGATGTTTCCAAGTCTGGAGGTGGGTACCTGCTTTTAGTATTTCTCATATCACTCGGTCCTTGTTCATGGCTGTCCTTGATAGCCTATACCTACTTTGAAGCTTTATTATGTTCAACAATACTGACGTTACCTCAGATGCACGTATTGCACTCGTCGGTTTCCCCTCCGTCGGAAAATCTACCCTCTTATCCAAGATCACAAAAACCAAAGCCGCAGTCGCAGCCTACGCCTTCACAACCCTTACTGCCATCCCTGGAGTTATGGAATACGGAGGAGCCGAAATTCAGATTCTCGATTTACCTGGAATTATCGAAGGAGCCGCGGAAGGAAAGGGTAGAGGACGTCAAGTTATTTCCGCAGCCAAGACATCAGATTTAATTATGATGGTATTGGATGCAACTAAGAAAGCTGAGCAGAGAGCTTTATTGGAGAAGGAATTGGAGGCTGTCGGTATTAGATTGAACAGATCACCACCGAATATTTATTTGAAGGAGAAGAAGGCCGGAGGAATGAAGATTACATTTATGAGTCCGCCAAAGAATTTGGACGAGAAGGTTAGTTTTATTACCATATCATTCCGTAATTTTTGGCTTGAGAGGGGGGGGGGGGGGGGGGGGCGGGGATCTACTGGGATTACAGGATAGAACTAATGAGTGATATTAGATGATCTACAACATTCTCCGCGACTACAAAATCCTCAACTGCGAAGTCCTAGTCCGCGACGAAAACTGTACCGTCGACGATTTCATCGACGTCATCATGGCAGCCCACAGAAAGTACATCCGCTGTCTCTACGTCTACAACAAGATCGACTGTGTCTCCCTATCCTTCCTTGACCAACTTGCCCGGGAGCCTCACACCGCCGTCATGTCTTGTGAGCTTGACCTAGGAGTAACAGACGTTGTTGATAGAGCTTGGGAGGAGCTTAATCTTTTGAGAATTTATACCAAGAGAAAGGGTATTGCGCCGGATTTTAGTGAGGCGTTGATTGTTAGACAGAACTCGACAATTGAGGATGTTTGTGATGCTATTCATAGGAGTTTGAAGGATAAGTTTAAGTATGCATTGGTTTGGGGTGCGTCGGCGAGACATATTCCCCAGAGAGTGGGGTTGAGTCATTTAGTCGCCGATGAGGATGTGGTTAGTATTGTGTCGAAATAAGATTGGGATATATGCTGGGGTTTTGTGTATACGATAAAAATGCGATTGGTTTTAGTGTCATTTGATGGTCAAGATTTGTTGTAGATGTTTGTATCATGTGAGATGTATTTCTTGCTGGATGTTCATGAGCTTCAGATTGAAAACAACTAGATAAAATATAGTGCTTGTTCATTCCGAACAAAGCTCCATAGCTTAAGTCCAATACACTCCGCTATGAATTTTTTGGATGGATACAAACGGTTGCAATTCTGGTCTTCACATAAGACGTATATTGAAGAGTAATCCAGGGAGCAATTACCAATGCTTAGCTTCTTGGGTCACGTATCTTAGATTGCCCACCACTATATCAAAACCGCATTGTCCTTGGTGAGAACAACAAATAATATGATTTTACTCTATGTCTCTTTCGTAGAATATGATCCCTGTTTTTTGACGTTTTTGGTGCGCTTGGCCGATATTTGTAGTTTTTTTTCCAGCTGCTACTGAACCGTGAACTTAGTCGTAGTGCAAAAGGTAGTTGTATATTGAATATAATTTTTAGCTGCACAGTTAACTACAAGTAGACACAAAGATGAGCAGTACGAACTTCATCGTTGAAAAATTATTACCCAGAAACTGCTAGTCATGTAACTCCATAAGCAACAGAACAGCTAAAAACACAGCTACTATTGCATTAAATTTCCTGGTAATGCTTCCTTGCTTTTTTGGACTACCTATGATAAAAAGATTGAGACATTCGTAATGTTGGTACATTTATTACGCACTGTCATCTTCAGCACCTTATAAGGTGGAAATATTCCCCATTCCCCATTCCCCATTCCCATTCCACAATCTCTAACCCCCCATCTCCTTCATAAACTCCCCCGGTATACATCTTCCAACCCCATCCACAATCCTAAAGCGATCATTCGAAACCTTCCCAAGCTTCAAATCACACCCCGTCCAATCCTGACCATTCGGGAAGCAATACCATCCCTGTTTTGAGCACGAGTTTTTCTCCTGTACTATCCTTACATTGGGGGTTTATATATATACTAGCTAACTTCAAAACTATTTTATACGTAAGATATTACAATTCTAACATTGTGGTGAAGTTGAATTTTTTTTTTTTTTTTTTTTTTTACTAAGGGGAATTTTTGATTGAGATAAGAGAAATGAAGTGATATTTCGTGAGTATGGTATGGTTAACACGGAGGAAAACGAGTCATACACAGTTGATCCGTCTTATATCTTCTGCTAAAATACTCGGGAGTATACTTAGAGATAGGATTGTGATAATGGCTTGGATTTGGGGGGATGGAAATTGCATTTTGGGAATTCGGTATGTGGAGCGTAGTGATGGCGTGGTTGCTGCGGTTGGAAGATGGCGGTGTATGCGCTTTATATCTTGTAGCCTTGTGATACTGTGGCTGGTACAGTGTGGATCAATACAATTATGTTACACTATACTACCCTGTGTATCTCTCAAGCCCAATAAAACTTCGGCTTACAAAGGCGGAGGGAGGGGCGGTCAGAAAGCTTAATCTATAGCTACATCAGCTCAAGGCCCGAATCTTTCATAACTTAAACCCAAAAAACACAATACACAGATTACCAACCCAGTCCCAATTCCCAATCCTCATCCAATCAAAACAACACCCGCAGCTTAAAAAAAAAAATACGTTTCCTGTATTTCTGTATTTCGGTAATTCTGTATTTGTAAACTTTATCAACGCATGTGTAATGTAACCCAAAACATACGCCTTATTATGATTGCAAGCGTTTAACGGCTTAAAAACTTCGGATCTTCAGATTATCAGTGCTTACAACGTCTTCAAAACCGCTGTATGTATATAATCGATAAGCAATTAACTTAATTTCTCAGCAGCCAATGATATCAGTTAAATGCCTTCTACATATGTACACCACCTCCCAAACCCCGCCGCCGGGATATAACTTAACCGACGTCGACATCAGCTGCACGGCTGCATAGCTTACGGCCACATACGACTGCTTATCCTCTTTGGTAGGGTTGCGACTCACTGGCTGGCGACTTGCTTGATCACAGCGCAGCGCAGTGTAGTGCAAAGCGCTGGTATGTACATGTATGTACATACATAACCGTTTCCGTGATGTTACTCCCCATGAAACAAAGTAAGGTTCCCCGGATATCGATAAAGCCACAGTTCAGCCGTTATAACCGTTATCGATAATACGGAAGTAGAGGCTACATAACCAGACGATGCTTAAATCCCATCTGCAAGTAGATATATATATTCAGTATCTTCAATAATCCATCAGAAGATCAAAAACGGTTGTCTTACCGCGTAATAATATACCCCGTACTTTATCCTCATGGCAGATGGTGAATTTATCGGAAGGTTTTAGCGAACCGAAAAATTGGAACTGGCGGGGTGGGGTATATAACGCAAACCTAGGCGGTATTACGTACCTAGCTATGTAGGTAGAGCAATGTGTAGTCGTGGCCTTTGTGCTTCGCCGTTGATGCCTACATATATAATTCGTTCGTTATAAATTGAAAAACAACGGATCTCCGAGTCCATTAATGTTTTCGGGTTGATTACCTAGGCGTTAGAAATTAAGTTATAGATTGGTGATTCAGCATCACTAATGGTATCTCTTGATTAATATGATAATATCCCGTTTCATATGGGGTGGCAGGGTATGTTTCTTATGTTATGGGAATTTCGCTGAGAACGGCGGCAACGAAACGGGGATGAGGATGGTGTATATATCGACAGGCTATGGCTTTACTTACCTTCGAAATATTGTTCAATCGATATACAGAGTCTTAAACAGTTACCGAGCCCCGAGAAAAACAAACGCAATTCCATCATGCGCTTCACTGGCATAACGAAACTGACTTTTGCATACGCTTTGTGCACAATGGTGGCGGCAGATACGTTTGTGAAGTTTACCACGTAAGTTTTAGTATCTCAAAGGCACAGTGTAAACTTTTTAGGCAGAAACTAACAGAATAAATAGTCCCCGGATTGTGACGGACTACAAGTGTCAGACGGATGGTGCGATTCATTGCTGGACTAATGGAAAAGATTACGGGTCATGCAACATGACGGAGGGGTTGGTTACGAATGATTATTTTCTGGTGCAAGTAGTTCAGACGGAGACATGTACGCCTGGGGAATACATTGGAATGCTGTGATGGAATATGGAAGGGCCTGGAGTTTTGTTGACATAGAGTAATATGGAAATTTTGTTTCAGACGTTTCAGATTGCCACAAGGATAACTCTCGGAGCCCAAGCTAAGGATATGTAGATCAGACCTTCGGTCGTGGGTCCCTGGAATAACCCGAAGTGGCGTATAACCCTTGCTTAAGCGCGAAGACGCAAATTTCCGCACCTGTTAAGGTGCTCCACATTGCGTAGCGTCGTGCTAGCATAACGTGGTTTACCCTTCCCCAGTCTTCATGGCCACACGTTTCTCATAGCTTCCTGTACGTGAACGAAAAGAGCAACAGCGGACATTATGGCCCCCGCTGGTTTTCAACCAATGCAAACGGGACATGCTGGAAAAATTATTTATTAATGAATGAGTTGGTATAATTTACATGCTGAGATTCGCGCCTGAGAAGTCCATCTCTGTCTCTGAGTTAGCCATCCGGGTTCTTCTCGCTACATCGTCTAAGATACTCACCAGGGTGCTGCGCCTTGAACTTGTTGAACATGTCAAGCTTCTTCTGCTCGTCACTGGTAGGAAGTCCCATCTCCTTCTGTCTTTGGTCGTACATCATCTTCTCAACCATAGCTCTGGTCTCGCCGTCGAGGTCGCTGAGGCTGGAGTTCTCGGGGTTGATCTTGGAGGTGTCGATAGCGGGGTGGTGGGTAAGGACGTGGGGCCACCACTCCATCTGGTTCGTCTTCTCGAGGTGGATCTCAACGGACTTCTGGTCCTCGACAGACCAGGTGCTTTCGTCGACACGGATGGTCTTGGGGAGCTCTCCCTAAGGTTTCATCAGCAAAGCTTGGAATATCAACTTGAAATAGCAAGCTGACCTCCATAATAGGCTCCTTTCCCTTCAGTCCAACCTTGAGCTTCTTGGACTGCATAACAATATCGAGGTCTCTAGCACGGGTACCGGCGGGAATAGGGACGGAGATGTCGACATCACCGATGGTCTGTTTCCAGACATACGGGAGAGCAGCTTGCTCGGCAATCTCCTTTGCACGGGCGGCAGCATCAGCAACGGGGTCGGGGGCGTCGGAAGCGGACATTGTGAGTGATGATTGATTGATTTGTTTGCTGTCCCATCCCCGCGTTGCTCTTGTGCCCCTCCATGACAGGGATGAGCTCATTGATACGAAAGATAAGATTAGATGGACATCTCACTGATTTAGATAAGATAACAAATCAATTGTTTTTCACGCGACTTCAGCGTGACACTCATCTAGTTGCCCCAGCAACGGGCGCCTTGCTGTTTACAATTTCCATTTTCACCTTTTGCTCCTTGTCCTCCCGCCTCAGACCTGCTATCCAGACCCGAGCAAATACTAATACTTTACAAGAACGCGACAAAACTGAGTACAGCCGTCTTCGACGCGAGTCAATCCGAACCGTCATTCGCGCGCAGAGCTTCTCCTTTCTGACCGGACGCCGCAATTATGGACGTACCGCCTCGCCGATATATTACGCGTGCGAGAGCACAAGCTGGAGGCGATGCGGGAACCGCCCCAGCCCTAAGATCTGCCGCAACACGAGCTGCCGCAACACGAGCTACAAGAAGCACTTTAGGAGGGGTTGCGAAACGAAAGGCCTTGTCCGAGTCCAGTCCTGGGGAAAACTCGCGTGGCCAGACGGAGGAGAAACCGCGGCAAGCTCCTGCTGCGCGGATTACAAGATCGGCTAAACCTACTGGAAATATTTCCAAAAGACCCGCGACCAGAATAAAGAGTACTCTGAGCTCCTCCTCAGGCTTAACCGTTGGTCCAAGGCGCTCGGGGCGGACTGGTACAAACCGGACTAGACCCCCTTACTCCCACGCTGCTACTAAGACACTTCTTGCTCAAACTCTAGTACCTACAAGGACGGCGAAAGTTACTTTTGCGCCTTCGCCGCGGTCGGACGATAAGGAAAATGCGTTACCTCCAAAACCGCCGGTCACTCCCGAGAAGACGAAACAGGAGCAGGAAGAAACCGATGAGCTTATGTCTACCTCAATGGGCGCGCTGTCCGTGAAGCCCATCCGGCCTCGAACAGCTTTACAGCTTCCTACCACCGGCGCTCATGCACCACTAGTAGTTGAACCTACTCCAGCTTTATCACCACAAAAAGCCCAGCGACCAAAGAGGCCATTTGCCCCTGAGGACAAGTCGTTGGAAGATGAGCTTCTAGCCCCTACATCCCCAGCACTTGCAGCAAAGCCAAAGCGCCCAATGCCTTCTCTTGGAACTAAGAATATTTCAGATGGGGCAGACCTATTATTTGGACCATCGAAAGCTCCGAAGCTCTCTGCGTTGTTGAGTTCTCCTGCCAAAAGATTACCACAATCACCATTCAAGACTACTGGAGGCATTGGGGATGGTGCAGATTTGCTTGGACAGAAAACGACACAGCAACCAACGGGAATAAACTCACCTGCTAAGCGACTACCGGTATCGCCAGTTAAGAACGCCGGACCTACAGTCGCGGCTCCTGAGTCTGTCTCAAAACCAGTTGGAATAAACTCACCTGCTAAGCGACCACCGGTATCGCCAATTAAGAACGCCGGACCTACAGTCGCGGCTCCTGAGTCTGTCTCAAAACCAGTTGGAATAAACTCACCTGCTAAAAGACCGCCGGTATCGCCTATTAAGAAAGCCGCCCCTACAATCCCGGCTCCTGAGTCTGTCTCAAAACCTACCGGCTTAGCAATACCCCCGAGACGAATCTTTCGCTCCGGCCCGAAACTTAACCTACCAACGAACAACGCAAATAAATCTAACATGAAGGGATCTTCATTGAAGTTTTCCATTAGTATGGATCTTGAGGATGATCCTTTCACTGATGGTAATGCCCCATCAGTCACCGATAAACCAGAAAGGAAACTATTCGTAAAGGAGCAAGATCCGATTATAGAAGAAACTTCCACAAAGGATGAGAGTGGAACTGTACGGGAAGAGGAGGATTCAACTACTCCACCAGGGTCACCAACATCCAGATTTGCGCCAGCACCGATTTCTCCTACCCCGTCACCTACAGAAAATATTAAAGCTAATATCCCAACAAATATACAACAAGAAGACGCTGAAATGAAGGAGGAACCAGAAGCGAACAAGGAGGAAGATGTAGAGAAGGACGCCGATGGAGACATCACCATGGACGAGACCCCTACTACACCCGAGCCAGTGGTCCCACCAATGCCAACTTGCGAGACAGTACAATCGAAGCACCACCGAACCCCTAGTCAGGGTGGCAGTAGCTTCGGACTATTCTTAGAGGATGACGACGAGGATATGGACTACGACTCAGAAAACATTCCCCCACCAGTATCAGCCATTCCATCACCGGCCGTTAAGACAGATATTATGGATAATGATATTGGTAAATTCGGTCGCGGATTTGGTCAAGAGATTGACCTATCTATTCCTCCGGTTGTTGGGTTTGGATACCCTGAAATTCCTGTCGACCCTATGCTTCTCGGTGAGGATATGAGCGATGTTGTGAATGGTTATACCGAAACGTCTCTACCGACTTCCACAATGCCTGTAAAATTTCACTGCGACGAGGATGATATATTTGGAGATTTCGATGCTCAGAACAGCCATTTGTACGAGCGAACCGGAAACGTTTTAGCAGGAGCTGTGGTATATGTGGATGCATGGACCAACGACGGAGCCAACTGCGGTGAGGCGTTTGAGAAGACGCTTCGTGCTATGGGAGCTAGGGTTCTCAAGCAGTGGACCTGGAACCCGGATTCTTCCAGTCCTGGAAAGATTGGGATCACTCATGTGGTGTTTAAAGACGGTTCTCCAAGGACTCTGCAGAAGGTTAAGGCAACGAATGGGTTGGTTTCTTGTGTTGCATTGGCGTGGGTTATGGATTGTGCTCAGCAAGATGAGTGGCTGGACGAGAGTGTGTACGCGATTGATCTCAATGAGATCCCGCGGGGAGGTCACAGGGTATGTTTTTTTCCCCATCGAAAATATACGCTTTTCACAGTAACTAACGAATGTTATAGAGGAGAAAGTCTATGGAACCCACCAAGACGGAGGACTTGATTGCCCAACTCAATTCGCCAACTCCGGAGAGACAAAGCCAAAATCGTCAAGCACCAAAGACAGTGGCTCCTAAGACTCCCCAGCGTCATCAACAAATGGGTTACGCCCCCAAGACCGGACCTCCGAAGTTTGATCTCCAGATGTCCAACCCATTGATTTCCGAACGTCTCCGTTTAGTAAGACGCCAAACACTTCAGTTTGCGCCGAAGATTGGTAGTCCTCTTGCAAGGAGCTGGAAACCTATTGAGTCGGAACAGGACGAGGACATGAGATGAGATCGACACGATAAGTTCTTTTAATAGAGCGGTATGACACATTGCTGTAACGGTACGGT
The DNA here is from genome assembly GCA_024516155.1 of Pyronema omphalodes. Taxonomy (NCBI): domain Eukaryota; kingdom Fungi; phylum Ascomycota; class Pezizomycetes; order Pezizales; family Pyronemataceae; genus Pyronema; species Pyronema omphalodes. The sequence goes on from JAJJXM010000013.1 coordinate 968,231, forward strand.
ACTTTATTTGCTTTTTAATTATTGGGTTGGAATGGGGTTTTGTTTTGAATGGGTTTCTGGGATAGGAGTAAACGAATAAAGGTAAAAAAGTGATGGAAAGATGAAAGCTTAAGCAAGGGATCCATATATCATGTCTCACCAAGTATTACAGGGAGGTATGAGCAAGGAAATTGCTTATATTTTATTGTTATTTTTTTTGTTGTGTTTTGCGGTGGCGAAAGATACCTGTTGGTTCATTTTTATTACGTAAAGCGGGTTTACTTTTCATCTGTTTGCGATAGAGTTTTATCTATTTGTTTTTCTTTTTTTTTTTTTTTGCTTTGAGTTGGATATGTTTTGTATTTTTATACGTTGGTATACTCTATGGTGATGGTGTTGTGTGTGCATAGCGGGTGTTTGGTTAGTTGGAAACTGGGCGCGGATTGGTTGAATGGAAATAATTCCTATGGAATGGATTGATTTTAGATTTTTTGATTTAATGTATCATAACATGCTTTTCCCCCCTCGATTACTTACATAGTTTCGATATAATTCTGGGTCTGAAAGAAATCACACAAAAGTAATTCATATCCAGATTTACAGATTTTTATTTGTGTCTAAAAATTAAAGTTCAAACTCAGAGAAAGTTAACTCCAACCCTAATACTCTCAAAACCCAAACGCAAACTCAAAAAACAAACTTTTGAAAAAAATACATACATACCTCAACGACGATCTCAACTCGGCTAATCCGCGCCAAAAGCCACGCGAGGTCACCCAGTAACGCAGTAACGCAGTAACGCACCAAACGAGCACCGATCAGTATGTATGTAACATAACGCGTCCAACTTCCCAGCCAGCGATCACAAGCCAAACCGCGTCTATATACACCTACGCGTTCACGTCACCCACCCCAACACCGAACCCGCGCCCGCTTCACAAAATCAAAACCTTGCCAAACCTCAAATAAAACTAAACCCCGTATCCCTCTTCAGCTTCATCTTCATCTTCGGCTTCGGCTTCATCTTCAGCTTCAGCCCCAGCTTCGGCCTCAGCTTCATCTTCGGCTCCGGCTCCGGCTTCGCCTCCGCAAATACCATCCACCATGCCACGACCCCGACGTACCACAGCCCCCCATGGTACCAGCCACACATTACATCTTTTCATCCCGTCCCTTCACGACAACTCACCACTAGAAGCCAGCATCACCGTCCCCCTACAATTTTCCCACCGCGAAGAAAGCCCGACACCACGAAGAAGAAAAGCCGCGGTATTCGCACATCCGTATGGTCCATTAGGGGGAAATTTTAATGATGGGTGTGTGGTATTTCTTAGGGAGCTATTAGTTTCATTGGGGTTTGTGGTGGCGACTTTTAATTTCCGAGGGGTGGGAAGGTCCAGGGGTAATACGAGTTGGACGGGGAGGGCGGAGACGGGGGATTATGCGGGTGTTCTTGGGTGGGTTGTGAGTTTTGTGGCGGGGATGAGGGGGGCGGATGTGTGCGGTTTGTCAACATCATTATTAACTGGGGAGGAGGAGCAGGGGGAGGAAAATCAGGATACGGAGATTGGGGTATTGACAGGAGGATATTCCTACGGTGGGTTAATAGCAGCACAATCACCCAGTGGATCCGAGGTAATAAACCTGATTACATCAGCGAGTGGGGAGTATGCAAAAGCCCTAAAAGAAGCTCGAGAAATTGCCGAGAAATGGCAAGAAAGTCATAGTGAAGGTCGTACAAGTTATTCTAGTCCTCGAACATCTATGAATGCTGCTTCAAGACCACATACTACGGTGATAGCATCTGGAGCTGCTACTTTAAGTCCTACATGTTTAACAAGTCCAGCTTCAACCCCGCCACCAATGAGACTGGATTTGAGAAGGGCTAGGATAACGAGGACCTACCTGCTTATCTCCCCGCCGTTACCTCCGGTTAGTAGTTTCTTACTACCCGGATGGCTGTGTTTACCGGGTTATGCAGTACAGACGGTAATGGAACCTGCAACCCTAGCTGATAGGAAATCGAAAATGTTGTGTGTTTGGGGAGATGAAGATGTATTTACGGGGGTTAAGAGGTATAGAAAATGGGCAGAGAGAATGGGGGAGGAATGGTTTCATGGGGTTGAGGTGGCGAAGGCGGGGCATTTTTGGAGGAGACAGGGGTTGGAGGAGGTTAAGAGGGAAGTGGAGGCGTGGATATCAGGATAGCAGGATAGCCGGATCTGATGAGGAGTGAGGAGTGAGGAGTGAGGAATGATGAATGAAAAGTAATTTTTAATAGGTAATTGGGACCATGTTACTTCAGGAGTCGGTGTAGAACTTTTGGATGGCGATGGGTACTTGTTAAAGACATGGGTGAAATAGCAGGATGGTCTTTTGGACTTGGATATATCTAATGAATCTTATTTCGCTAGTTAAATGGCCGTACTCCGGCTCCGGGGGTGGCGGGGGTGGCGGGGGGGTGGGGGGGGTGGGGGGGGGGGGGGGGGGGGTGGGCGGGTAGCTGCATTTCTGTCTCATTCAATAAGTCTTCTACATAGCAATGTTTTTTTCAAAAATCCATAGCTCTCGAATATAAATAGACAATTAGGCAATTAGACAACGAAGCCACAAACCCCTTAAATTGTTAAATAGTTAAATAATAATCCACAAAAACCCTTCAGAAAAAAAAATTCATCATCCCATTTTCCTGCCCCCAAAAAAAAACAAAAAAAAAAAGCTCAACATCTCGCATTCATAAACCATAAACCATAAACCATATTCGCCGTACCAAACCTCCAAAACGACATAACCTCACAGCAACTCCCCTTCTCCAGGCCTCTCCAAAGTCCATATAATCCTCTTCAACATCATTACAAAAATCCCAATCAATCCCCATTTACTAACCCCCCTCCTTATCCCCCCCCCCCCCCCCCCCCCCTTCTGTAGAACCTAAACTATCCTAATTTATCTCACCACCATTTTTTCCATTTTTCCAGTTCCTATAATTTTTTCCTTTTTTCCTTTTCTTCCAGTTTCTACCGTATTCCGAATTTCCAAAATCAGGGTTTCGAAAACCTTTAGGGTTCGGATTTACCTACCTACCATTTCACAGAATCTATGCTGTTTTTTATGCTCCGCAATTCCCCAAGCTTCACAATCCTCCCTCCCCGCAAGCTTCGCAATTCACAATCCGCAAGCTCCCCAATCCGCCATGCTACCAATCCCTCCCCCCTCCCCGCAAGCTCCACGATCCCCCAATCCCCCCCTCCCCCCCCTCCCCAACCCCCCCCCTCCCCGCAAGCTCTACAATCCGCCATGCTACCAATCCCCCCCTTCCCCAAGCTTCACAATTCACAATCCCCCATGCTATAAACCACCAACCACCAACACCCCCTCCATTTTATAGCCAATCAAACCAACTACTACCCAAAAATCCAGTATCTAGTATCCAGTATCCAGTATCCAGTATCCAGTATCCAGTATCCAGTATCCAGTATCTAGTATCCAGTATCTAGGAATCCCAGTCTCGGTTTATGAAACTGTTTATAATAGCCCTTTTGGGGGGTTTGTGGTTGGGATATTGATTATATATGTACATACGGACCGTCACATCCATCAAAATTAAAAACCCCCCCAAAAAAAAAACCCCAAAAAAAAACCCCAAAAAAAAACCCCCAAAAAAAAACCCCAAAAAAGAACCCAACCCCCCCCCCCCCCCCCCCCCAAAAAAAAAAAAAAGAACCCAAAACAAACCCCCCCAAAATCCAAACCCCCCCCCCCCCCAAGAAAAAAGCAGTATCATCATCATCATCATAATTTAAACCCCAGTTATCATTAACACAAAGGTAACAAAATTCCAAGTTATCCCTACCATACATAAAGGTAGTTCCCATTCACGCCTCCAGACCAAGACTAAGACTAAGACTAAGACCAAAAAAAAAACAAAAAAAAAAAGAAAAAGAAAAAGAAAAAACAGGAAAAAAACAGGAAACAGGAAATCCATCCCAAAAAAAATAATCAAAAAAACAAAAATAATAATATCCAAAATAAATAAATAAATAACAAAAAAAAATATGATAATGATGATAAGATAAAAAAAGATAAAATAAAGAAGAAAATAAAAATGAAAATGAAAAATAGAAAAATGAGAAATAGAAAATCCAGTTACATTTCATATAAATTCATCATAACCCATAACCCATAACCCACAACCCATAGTCCCAGTACAACAACCCATAATCCGCACTCCACCACAACCCACTACTGCGTCATAACACTCCCCTCAAAGCCCTCATCATCATCCTCCTCCAGCAGACCCATTCCCGAATCCCCATACACACCCACCCTTCTCTTCTTATTCTTCTTCCCCGACTCCAACTTCCTATGCGTACTAACTGGGCTCAATGGAGCATTCAAAGAAATCTCAGTCAACGAAGCCCCCGCGACCTCCGAGATTTCCGAGATTTCCGTAAGTGATCCTGTCGCCTCTTCATGTGTACGTTTCCTACTTTCCCTAACCTTTTGTTCACGAATATATCTTCCCTTCCTATCACCAAATCTCGAGACCATACGATCAAATTCCTGCTGAAAGCCCTCTACCACCTCCAGACCCTTTTCGCGTTCAACTGCCAGGTCTTGTTCTAGTTCCTTTTTCTCTTTTTCCAGGGTGATAATAGTAGCCTCGAGGGTTTGTTTGTTGATCAAGTGGGTTGCGATATCCTGGTTCAAGGTTTTTATCTGGGTATCTTTTTCCACAATTTTTGCTTGGAGCTGGGAAATGTTATTTTGCATGCTTTTTTCGATATTCTTTTTCTGGTTCTGAATTTCAGTGAGATGAGTTTCGAGAACCGATTTTTCGTCAAGTAAAGCTTCGCGGGCCATGTGGACTTCTTCAGCGTATAATTGGCGTTCAGATTTTTCGAGTTCAAGTTCATCCTGTAGATCTATCATACGGCGCTCCATATCTTCAAGTTCTGTAATGCAATCTTTTTCAGATTTCGCAAGTTCATCGATATGGACTAGATGTTCCTGGATGGTATGTTGAAGACGGATTTTATCTTTCTCTGCCTCGAAGGTGATGTTACGAATCTGATTTTCTAGCGCGTTGATGGTGTTTTCGAAATCGGTGGTTTGGCTAGCATTTTGTTGCTTAAGTTTTTCGATTTGTGCAGTGAGTTGCTCAATCATGTAGCTGCGCTCGGAAAGTTGCTCTTCGAGTGATTCGTACTCTTGTTGCTGCTTGGAAAGACGAGCTTCAACGGCTTCTATCTCTTGATCTGCGGCACTACGAGCAGACGCAAGTTCATCCCGGAGTTCTTGAAGATCGTCTTCTGCTCGTTCTTCAGTCTCACTAAGAGTGGCCTTGAGGGTCTCGATAGTTTCTTCAGCAACTCCAAGAGCCTTTTCGAGGACTTCAATCTCGGATTGGTGCTGCTGCTTAAGCTCGGTGATATGCTGTGCGAGATCGCGGACTTCGTCATCGGAGCGGGTCATGTGAGAAGTAAGCTCCTTGACCTGAGCGGTATGTTTCTCAACCGCAGAGTCGAGGAGTTCCTGAAGTTGATTCTTGCTATCGACGGCCGTAGCAAGCTGGTTCTGGACATCAGCGATAGCCATACTCTTCTCGTTGAGCATCTTCTGAATTTCCTCCTCATGAGCTACAGATTGCTGTTTAATATGTTCCCTGAGTTCCTGTTCCGTATGCGTGCGATCTGCAATATCATCTTGCAACTCATCAATCTGCATACGGTCCAGTTCAGCAGCGGCAGCAAGTTCCTGGATCTTTTTCTCGGCCTCCGATAATTTCTGTTTGACTTCATCTCCCGCGGCCATGGCAGCCTCAAGCTTATTATCAACCTTAACCTTCTCTTGATCAACGTCCTTTAGATCCGCCTCCAAATCAGCAATTAAATTATCCTTAGCCTCCATCTCCTCCATAAGCTCACTGACTTCCCTCTCAAACTCGCTGATTTTCGACTCAAGATTAAGAACATGCCTCTCAACAAAAGATGGAATATCAGAGGACTTGACATTAGGATCCGCAAGGTCGATGGCCATAGCAATATCCTCAAGGTACCCGTCCAGCTCGGCATTCTGGCCCTTCGCAGCATCAAGGCTTACAGTGAGGTCCTTAGCATCCTGTTTAGCGTCAAGCAGCTGGCCATCAAGTTCCTCAATAAGAGTTCCCAGAACCTGGAGGGCATAGTCATTGCTACCAGTCCAAGCAAAGTCCTCAAGATCATGGTTTCCAAAAGGTGAGTCTTCAAGTTGTTTGCGCTTATTGAATAAAGACTCAACCTTCTTCCGGACCTCCTTAAAGCGATCAGTAAGCTTCTCGACAACATCCTCGGGAGAAATATCGCCGTTTCCGTCTTGAGCCAAATAGCGAATCTTATCCTCAAGCTGGGTGCGCATGCGTTCGTTCTCCTGGGCACGGTTACGAGCAATGACGAGTTCTGTGATGACTTCCTCGACTGCGATATCCAGCGGCTGTTTTCCGGCAATGTAAGGTTGAATCTTCTGGGCGATGATAAACTTCTCCTCGTCTACAGCCTGGGCATCGCGCTCCATCTGAATAATGCGTTTACGGAGGGACTCCAGCTCCAACTTATCTTTGTTATTGTCAGAATTGGCAGTCTTGAGCAACTCCTCAAGATCAGCTGCCTTATCCTCCAACTCAGCGATAGTCTCCTTGAGTCCTTCGTTATCCGTTCTGGCGACGTTGAGGAGCTCAGTGAGATCCTGAATTCGGGACTGAAGATCGGTCATGTCGCGGCGCATAAGCTCCTTCTCCAACAAAATAGCCTCTTGCTCATCCTCAAGCTTGGTGACACACTCCTCCAAGCCAGCAATCTTCGCTTCCATCTCTGCCTTATTCTGCTCAGTAGCTCTGATAGCTCTCTTCGAAGCCTCAACCTCAGCGATCAATCCGGCAATCTGGTTTCGCAAGGCCATAACCTCCTCCTCGGTAGATGAAGCCGCCTGTTTAAAGCTCTCAATCTGTGCAAGCTTCTCAGACAACTCCTCCTGAAGACGGCTCTTTTCGTTTGTCGCGATTTCAAGATCATCCCGGAGTTCGGTAACATTAATCTCCAAACGGCTGATATCTCTTTCGAAGCTCTTCTTTTCGTTATCGGCAGTCTCTGCGGCCATCTCGAGCATAGCGATACGGGTTCGTAAGCCGGAGATATTGTGTTCAAACTCCTCTTTAGCTTTATCAGCAGCCTTTGCAGCCTGTTCAAGGTGTGAAATCTGGTCTTCAAGGGAGGCGATGTTGTTGCGAAGGGTTCCATTCTGTTCATCCAGGCTTTCGGAATTTGACTTGAGCTCATCAATCTCGCCTTCCAAGTTATTCTTATCCTTTTGTAGACGCTCATTGGCAACACCCAGTGCCTCATTAATCTCCTTAAGGCCAATGATCTCCTCTTCAAAATTCGTCTTTTCACCAGCGTTCCGGGCGATCTGTTCGGTAAGGGTAAGGTTGGATTGGTCGAGTTCTGCAACCTTAGCTTTGAGCCCATCAACATTTGATTCAAGACTAGAAACGGTAGCTCCTAGAGTAGCGTTCTCCTCTTTCAGGGTGGCGGCATTATTGGCAGCTTCCTCCAATTCAGCGATTAGCTTAGAGTTCTCGTCTTCCAAGTCGTTAATCTGGCTCTGCTTGTCGGCAAGTTGCTCCTCGAGGCTATTGTTAATATCCTCCAATTCCTTCACCTTCGAACGGGATTCCTTAAGGCCATCTTCTAAACGATCTATCGATTTCTCCATATCCTCAATATTCTGTCTCAGCTCATCAATCTCATTCCCCAACTCCTCATTCTCCTCCATTAATTCGCCGACCTTTTGTTCATTCTGTATACTGTCACTGCGGGCCCATCTTGCTACATCCACGAGTTCATCATTCTCCGACTGCAACGCTTTGAGCCTGCCTTCTAATTCCTCCACCTGTTTCTGGCTTGTTTCAATCTGAGTTTGAAGCGCCTCGATTTCATTCTCCGCATTCAAGTTATCGTTTCGCAATTCCGCTAGTGCATCTTCGTTTTCATCGATTTTACGGTCAAGATCCTCCTTCTCGCTTTCCAACTCCTGGATTCTCTTTTCCTTTTCCTCGAGTTGGTCTTTGGCCGACTGAAGCTCTTCGGTAAGGTTATCGATAGTTTCGGTGAATTCCTCAACCTTTACAGTAAGGGCCTGCATCTGCGCGGTGAGATCGTCGATTACGTCATCTTTCTCAGTCCGAAGTTCCTCCATCTCAAACTCAAGGCTTTCTACTTTCTCAAGAGCATCATTTAACTGTTTTTGGAGAGTAGAAACATCAGTTTGAAGCTCATTATGAGCTACATCATCAACCTTTGTTCTTGCTTCGAGTTTCTGAATCTGGGCTTTCATTTCCTGGACGTGACGGTCAACCTCTGCTTTCTCGCGTCGACCGGCTTCAGCAGCAGCTTCAAGTTCTTCAATGGCAGCTTTTAACTCGGCAATCACACCCTCGAGTTCTTTCTTCTCCTCGGCGAGTGTTTCCTGCATTGTTCTAAGCTCGTCAAGCTGATCGTCAAGCTCAAGGACTCTGTTGGATAACTCCTCCTTTTCCTCATCGAACCAAACGTCTGTCTGAATACCCTCAGTCGAGATATTCTGAATACGTTCACCCTCCAGTTCCTCAAGCCGAGCAATCTCGGCAGTAAGTTTATCGCTCTGAGCTTTCAACGAGTCATTGACCTTTTGAAGAGCTTCGGACTTTTGGCGGAATTGTTCAGAAGTAGCGAAAGTCGACTCAGCATCCTCCTCAAGATTACGAATCTTTTCGTTAAGAGCTTCTAAAGCGTGTTGAAGCTTCTCGTTGTCGGCACGAAGGTCAGCAATCCTAGGATCCTCTTCCTCCTCCTCAATCTCCATGAGCATAGAAGTATTCATTCTTGACGAGGATCTAAAAGTGATGTCACCCGCAACAGAGGTTCTATCAGACATGATAGATTGATCTCCACCAAAGACAGACTCCTCGGCAACGGTTCCCATCACACTGTGTTCCTCCTGAAACTGAACTGATCTCGCAGGGGTTCGGCCATACAATTCGCTAAGCTCGTCAACCTTGTCTGCAAGAGCTCGGTTCTCTTCAACCATGATTTGCTCCTCTGCGTCGTGGAAGACATCATCCTCCTCTTGTCGGCGTAGTGCTTCCTCGGCACGAATCTTAATTTCATCACGAAGAGCTCCGATCTGGGCCTCGAGCTCGCGAATCCTCTTGTCTCGGCTGCTAACGGCGGTTGATCCAGCGGCGCTTTGCTGAGCCGAAGCAGGTTCGGGTGATATGTGATCTGGTGAAATACGGGCTTCGGGCTCAGGGGTGTCGTCGTGGTCGAACCCATAAGGCATGTCCATTCCCATATCCATATCACCATCCCGATCATACATTTCCCGGTTCGACGCTGCAGGCTCAAATCGAAAAGACTCGTCTTGGTTGTGTCGCATGTTCAAAAGAAACAACTCCCGTTCATATTCACTTAATCTTTGCTGAGAAGACGCAAGTTCGCTTCGTAACTTTAACAACTCCTCACGGTTCTTTTTCCGTGCTGCATTCATTTCACTGGTGATATCGTTCATCTCAGCACTGAGACCGGTACGTCGAAGCGCACGTTGAGTACGCAAAGAAAGTGCCTGTCTAAGCGGGAAGAACTGAATTTCCTTTGAGGTTCCGGAGGGGATAATCATGGTTGTTGGTTGTGGTGCAGTAGAAAAGGCCATAGTATGCCGGCGGGATTTACGGCGTCGTCTCTGGGAGGATACGGGTGTATTGGCACCAGATCCAGCATGTCCTATTGATCTCCGTTTCCGAGCCGTTGATCCACCTGTATCCAACCGTGGGCCGGGGTCTGATGCGCGGGGTTTATTTCGTGGTGTCTTTCCGTTCTGAATTACGACTGATATTGCTGGTTCGTCTGGTAGTTCCGGTACCATAACTACAGTATCTCCACCCTCCTCCTCATCCTCCTCCAATTGCGAAGACATAGGCATGCTGAATCGAGCGGATTTCCGTCGTGTAGGGCGATCCGGTGTGGCGGGTGTGGAGGGTCCTGGTGCACCTGCAGCCTCTGGTTCCGGCGCTGCCTTTAATGACTTACATACTGCAGCTAAGGTTCTCAACTCATGATTGCTTCTGGGAACCTTCAAAGCAATCTTTTCCTCTGCAATAATCTTTCGTAGCCGTGGTGACGGTGTGTATGCATCTGTGTTACCTACTCTGCTTTTGACCATCCAACCTTCTCTCTCAAGTTCTTTTAGGGTCTTGGGTACCAGTTAGTAGGTTGTACGAGAAATGAGACAGGTGCCACTCACGAGCTCTGTTCGCTTTTTCCAGGTGGTAGCGAGGGCTATCTTATTTTTGCTACATAATGTCTTCAACGCCGATTCTACATGACAACCGTTAGCAAGACAACATAAACAAAGACAACAGCGCAACGAAACACAACGCAACGTATTGCGACGCGCGAAACAGCAGCACATCAATCGTACCTATTGAGCTCAAAGGAATTGCCTTAGTCGGCTCCTTGGGGACAATAAGCGAGTCGATAGCGCAGAGCACCCGTACTCTATATGGATACACTGGCATGATTGAAGTTGTAGTTACGGTTTTGCCGTTTACCGTTTACTGTTCACCGTTTTCCGAATGTTGATATGGATTACTGATTCGAAATGGTTCCCGGACACTCTTTATTTTAAGGAACGAACGTCTTAGCGAAGCAATGCCACCGTAAACTATGATTGTGTTATGACGTTTGGGCTTGATTTTTGTGTGCAAAACTTGGACGCGATCGTTACGCGAGGGGTCCCAGGTGGAACTAACGTTATCGCGGGTTCTCTTGTGGCGACGGACAATCGGATTGGCGGAGTATGATGATTCTCGAAATAAACAAATCTGAAAAAGGTCGTCCGTATTTTGTCTGATATTCCGTCGCGAATGTTTCGAACTCACAACCGCGTCGAAAATGGTGGGAAGGGAAGGAGAAAGTAAGTAAGTAAGTCGAAAGAAGGAAAAGTGGAAACAGAGAGGGGTTGAAGATCTCCACAGTAGCTTGCTTTTCCGTCTGCAACCACAACTCGCTTTGTCCAGGCCAGACAGGCAGGCAGGGTCGAGGATTGCATGCACAGTGAAAAATGGGGGATTTGCTTAAGAAAGACGCTTGAATCGTTGATTTGAGGGGGGGTTCAAAATGAATCCCTGTATGTAATGCAGGTGGGAACAACAAAGCACATCACATCGCCAAAAGACGAGTAACGAAACGACACGATGAACGTTGGCATTATTTTGGAGACAGTCATGGCCTGTCAGATATGAAGATATTTTTGAGATCAATAATGATGAGACAGCCTCAAAAATTATGCTGTGTACATATGTACATACCCTCGAAATGGATGCCTTTTGCTGAGAAAAACTGAAGAACAACTCACTCATCTGAAGGAATGACATGAGGTAAAAGCTGAAGAAAACGATCCCGGTTACTCGCACGTGTTGCCACCCACGTCACAAACCTGCCGCGCCCTGCCGATGTCATTCCTGTCATTTCTGACTCTTACATTCCAGAGCCATCACTTGATTCCTGTTCCCTTGGCAACCAGTTACAAAAAGATCAAGTTTTCCGCACACCGAACACCGAATACCAGTAACACCAGTATGAACGCGTCAAGAATCAAGAATTAAGAACCAAGAAAATGAGAAACAAACAAACTTGCACAGATAAAAAAAACCCATGTTTCTCACCACAGAGGAACTCAATTCTATGTACATACGCCCCCGTGGAGGACCAGGCCTAGAGTCACCTTTGAAGCCTAACCATGACGCTAGAAACTGGTGACACATTTTTGAAGCGGCTAACAGCTAGCTAGCTAGCGACACTGCGACGCTGCGACAGCCCTGCAGATGCAGCTAATTGAGGCATGTTGGGGGATCTGATAAGATAAGTTTTTGACAGTATGGTGGTCCAGGAGGTTCTGTAGATGCTGAGAAATTAGGATGGCAGAGTGCTGAAGGTCTAAGGATTATGGGAAGAATACCAAAAGGTTTCCGGTTTGGAGCGGTATGGGTATATGGTAATTGTGTATAATGAAGATAAAGAGAACTGGTGGGTAAGACGAGAATAACATGAAAGGGTTTGATCCTAAACCCTAAAATTTCAGTGAGCAGTCTAGGTATTATTGGAGTGGAGATTAGAAGTGCCATTTCCAGGAGGTTGATGAAGCAACCATATAACCACGTGTGAGGTTTAAACGCAACTGTATGTACTAACTCATGAATGGAAGAATGCATACATAGAACCATCCACACCAGTGATCCCCATATAACAGCGGCTACTAATCTCCTCACGTGGTACATAAGCGGCACCATCCACTTCCGGCTGACATCATATCTTTAACCAAGTACCCATCCTCGCATCTCCCATCGTCACCAAATTCCCACCTCACTCCCTATCATGTCCAACACCGTAGGTTCCAAACCTAGCCTTCTCAACTGTCCACCGGGTATTCTTCCCACAATCCACCCATCCCGCAAAGCCTGCTCACTAACCCAAACCCAGAGCTAATCCTCACAATCCTCTCACATCTGGACGGATACTCCCTCGCACACATCTCCAGCACCTGTCGAACCCTATACGAGATCTCCAGCACCGAATCTCTGTGGTCGAAATTCTCCGCCCCACAACTATTAATCAAATCCCCGCGTCCATACCGTAGCTGGAAAGATCTTTACAGGGTATTACATCCATATCTCTATCTCGGTATCCAACTATGGTGGCTCGATAAATCCTGGATTGGACAATTGGCAGCATCACAATATGATCCCGTGGATGGGAAGATAAAGATAAAATTCCTTACCCATGTATTACCTGATGATTATGAATCTTCCGTAACCTTAGAATCTTCAGTATCACTTGAAGAATCCCTGGAATCCCTGGAATCCTCAGAATCTTCAGGGCTATCCGCTATAGAATTTCATCTCAATGAAACATTAATAGAACTTCCACCTACAGTTGGACCATACACTACACAAATCCAAAGAATGCGAAAACTAGAAGATCCAGCAACGGAGGGAGTTTGTTTACAATCCCCCTTGGATATCCAGCAAAGGCAAGGAATATGGCCACCAATGACGATTCCTGCAAATGGGAGGACTTCTGGTAGTAACCTAAATAGTCGGGTTCTACTAGATAACGTGGTTAAGATATCTGTTGAAAAATGGCATAATTGGAATATTAGTAAACATAAAATTGCAGCGGTGATTGAGAGGGGGTTATGGATTACCACAAGGGAATTGATAGGAGATTCGTCAATGGAATCTTTGACTTCTGCATCCCCCTGGTCGGGAATTTGGGCGGGTGATTATGGTCCTCATGGTATCGAGCTTTTGTTGTTTTATTCTACTACTGAGAAATGTTCAAGAACCGGGAATGAAAGACTGGCACTAAGAGCCGTGAAACTAACCGGAGATCCTCATGTTCCCAGAGGTGAAATAAGTTTTTTGGTTCCAGATCTACGGAAGACTGTGGATGGCGGGGTGAATGGGGGGGTGGATGGGGGGGTGTATGGGGGGGTGAATAGTAGAAAAATGAATATATCCGCCGCTATGGGTCAAATAGCTGATATAGGGTTTATCAACCGTAAGTTCATTTTCATTTTCCCTTTCCCTTTCCTTTTCCGTTTTTCTATAAAAAATTTCTATCCGGACCATAACTAATAACAATAAAAAAATAATAGCTCGATATATACCTTGCTATATCATGTTCCAGTCAGAAAATAATATTCAGGTACAATGGATTCTGGAGGAAAATATTACTACCAGAGTTACTTATGTTAGAGTTGGGGGGAAGATTGAAATGGCGCTTTTTGGAGAGGGATAGGGGGGATGGAGTACGATGTGGGGATGTGGGATGTGGGGATGTGGGGATGTGGGGTGATTGTCATTGATGACAGTTATTATTAATGCTTGTTGTTAATAGTAAAACTGTACAAGTACCAAAGAATATAAATCTGTTCAAGTACCTACATAGGTTTATTACAACATAATTTCCATTGGATTCCCTTATTCTGGAGGTTTTGTAGACATATAAAAATAGGTAGTACAGCATACAGGTAAACAAGTAAACAAGCCCATACCATCACTGTAAATTACTCCCATCCAATTCCCACTGCTATTACACAGTTTGATAATCGTATTTCCAGTTACGAATTATTATCACTATTTTTCTTTTCTTTCTTGTTTTCTTTTCTCGGTATATTATTATTATTTTCCTTATGTAATTTTATCCATGCGCTTACTGTTTACTTCTTACTTCTTACTTCTTACTTCTTACTTCTTACTTCTTACTTCTTACTTCTTACTTCTTACTTCTTACTTCTTACTTCTTACTTCTTACTTCTTACTTCTTACTTCTTACTTCTTACTTCTTACTTCTTACTTCTTACTTCTTACTTCTTACTTCTTACTTCTTACTGTTTACTTCTTACTTCTTACTTCTTACTTCTTACTTCTTACTTCTTACTTCTTACTTCTTACTTCTTACTTCTTACTTCTTACTTCTATTTTGCACCATTGCGGGCCGCACTATTGCACTATTGCACTATTGCGGCTGCGGGTTGCGGGTTGCCGCTGCTGAAGATTACACAGTTTGATAATCGTATTTCCAGAAAGTAATATATCAACAGCAATAGCCCCCCTCCCCCCGGCCCAACTTATCCATTATCCATTATCCCCCCGTCCCCTCCCCCGCGCCTCTCACTCGACACTTATCCATTATCCCCCCGTCCCCCTCCCCCCCGTCCCCCGCCCCCCGCCCCCCGTCCCCCCTCCCCGCCCCCGCCCCCGCCCCCACATCTACAACCGATTCCACGCACCCTCCCTCTGAAAAACCCTAACAGATCCCTGTTCCAAGCCCCCCATAGTTCCCGTCTGTCCCGTACTATTCCCCTGCGCAGCCGCAAACAGTAGAGCCTGTTGCTGCTGCATCAACATACTTGCTCTAAACGGGTTTGTTCCGCCTGGGATATTTAATGCGGTGGCGGTGGCGGTACCATTACCGGTAGGTTGTGGGGATATGCCCCTGTTGAAGGGATTTGTGGTTGGTACAGAGACAGAGACAGAGGCAGAGGGGGATGAAGGAGGTAGGGAGATTAATCCGGCAGAAGTAGCGGGTGGGGATGATGGGTTTCTGGTAAATGGATTGGTGCCTTTGGTTGATAGCATGCTTTGTCTGAAGGGATTTGTTCCTGTTCCTCCTGTTCCCGACCCCGCCGATCCTGATCCTGATCCCGTAGTTACCGGCACCTGTAACTGAGCCGGAAATGACAGCGCGCCTTGTTGGAGTGGAGGAAATTGTCCGGTTTGTTGAGGTTGGAACTGCGGGAATGGTGGAGGGGGCATGTTGGTGAAGTTTGGGGAGGTTTGGGGACGGAATTGTGGGTGTTGTGGGATACTCATTGAGGTGTCTGGGGCGGGGGTGTAGCCGCCGAAACCGAAGCCGGTGGCGTGGGATTGGATGGGTTGTGCGGGAAAGGGATTGGTGGGGTCGGGGTTTTGAGAAGCCTGGGGAGTCGGGAAGGGGTTGTTGGGGTTCGGGAATTGTGAACCCGGGAAACCGGTCATTTGGTTGGATATTATGGGGGCACCGGTGTACATTTGTTGTTGAATTTGGGGTTGTCCTAGCTGCCCCATTGGCCCCATTGGCCCCATTGGCCCCATTTGTCCCATTTGTCCCATTTGTCCGCCGTATCCCAACATTTGGGGAGCTCCGGTCATCATCGGCTGTTGCTGCTGCTGCTGAGGAAACATGGGTGTTTGCTCCTGTTCGATACTCTCGAAGAAATCGATAAGATCTGGAGCAATCTTTGGGGGTTCTGGCTTTGATGGTGCTGAGGCTGTAGTTGGTCTGCTGGCATCTGATGTTGCTGGCTTTAATCCCTTGTTTCCGTTGCTCTTGGCTTCTTTTGCGGCGAGATATTGACGGCGGTTGACATCAAAGTCTGGGTCGTTCAAGTATTCCTCGAGAGAGCTGGTGAGAGAGGTGGGAGCGTGCTTGATGTTGGGAATTTGCAGGCGGGTGCTGACTTCCACCCGGCGTGCACTCTGAAGGAATTCTACAACGTCGGCAGTTTGTGCGGTGAAGAGCTTGTAGATTTTTAGAGCTACTTCAGCGTCGACACGGGACATTTCAAAGTAATGTTCTGTTGCATGATATATTAGCGGGTTCATTCATTTGGGTCCACAGGGGAAAAACTCCGTGAGTGAGGAATGGTGACATACCCAAGACATTGATAACACCCTCATTAACGACATGAAACAATTCAAGCAGATCACTAACTAGCAATCGGAATGCAAGTAATGTAATCTCATTATCCACTTCATCGTCCAAAAACTTTCGGATTTTATCAGCAGGTGCAAACGGAAATATAGAGCGCTGCATCCCTACCGTACACTTCAACGCTGCTTTGATTTGCGCTTGTACACATTCCACCTCCCTCAAAAGTCCTTTTTCTACAGACAGCTT
The DNA here is from genome assembly GCA_024516155.1 of Pyronema omphalodes. NCBI lineage: Eukaryota > Fungi > Ascomycota > Pezizomycetes > Pezizales > Pyronemataceae > Pyronema > Pyronema omphalodes. The sequence goes on from JAJJXM010000013.1 coordinate 984,724, forward strand.
GCGTAATCGCCCCTGGTTGTCCCGTACATAGTCGGTTTTAACAGCACCAAAGGCTTCAGCTCGCACATGGATGTAGTGAGCATAATGGCGGAGGTTGCGACCTTGGATTTGAGCTATATGATGTCAGTACTCCATATCCTGTAATATATCTCCGCTGAAAGCTAAAGTCCAAAAGGTTTGGTAACATACCGTCATTATAATGCGAAAGTGCCAGAATCCTCAGATTCCTTCTCAAAAACCGTAAAGCGACATCTCGCTCTCCTTCGCGGATCATGTAGTGAATAACAATAAGACTCTTGAAAACAGTCTATCATAATAATAATGTCAGCATTATCCCATTGACATTACTTCCGCATCGCTTATGGCGCGCGTAGTAATATGTAAAGTAAGCGGGCCATACCGTCCATGAACTCTCACGAAGCCTAATACTAAGAGCTCTGAAAACCTCCGCGACTCCGGCTTCTCCTGCATGCGTAGCAATTAAGATGTGTTCGACATATTTTGCTTTTGGAGCTGCGAGCTTGTGTTTGGTAGCTCCCTGTAGCAATCATTAGCGGGTATTCTTCTCTACACTATGCTTCTTGACACTGCCCGTCAAACATCTCTCCCCCTGGTGGAGAATAACTTACCTTGACGGATTTCTCAAAAGAGCTCGCCATTGCTACTTCTCTTTGTGGTGCTGTGTTCCCTCCTCAACTTCTCAGCTTCTTAGCTTCCCTCCGCCAGGTATTTCCTCGCCGAGCCTTGTGCCTTGTGCCTTGCGGTTACCGAATTCGAGGTCTCGGCGAACGACGTAGAGCTGGTAGGATATCTCGCTGGATTATGATGACCACGGTGGGCGCGCGCGCAGGTCAATTTCCCGGGGAGGCCGGGGGTGGACAGTCCGAGATTGGCGCTCAGAATAGCTTTGCAAGGACGATGTCGCGCAGCTATCAGTTTGTCGCGCTGATTTGTATCACTACCTGACCGAATTCCCTTTTGCTGTTCGTGTGTTCGTGTCGCTTTGTATTGCGATACTGATTCCCAGGCGGGGTGAACTGAGCGGTGTGGAGAAGTGGTACGTAAACTGCCGGGGAGTTCCAGGGGATCGTTGGATCGGACGCTGATTGATGCGATGACGATGCTGTAATCACGGTCGGTTGTTGCGTGGGGTAGCGGAGTGTTGTGGAGTAGTAGGTAGTTGCAGAGCAGCAAGTAGGCGAGAGTTGCTCGTTGACAGTTGTTGCTGCGCACCGAATTCGGAGTTTTTGTCGTGTTCCGACGGCGGGTGTTGATGTTCGCTCTACGTTGGGTTGGCCTTATTAGAGAATCTCGGGATGCGCGGCCAAGGTGTGTCTACGGTTGAAAACGAAAGGTGCTGCTGCGGCGGGTGTTGATCACTGAAAGGGTGACACTAATCTCACGGAAGAAAAAGAACGTCAGGGACGAGAAGAAGGCGGTGCAGGAAAGAATATCATATGAAATACATATTAGTTACATACATTCATTCGAGCCGCCAGCTAAATTAAAAAAATGTTTGGGGACCGAAGGATAATAATTCTCGATTGGAAGGATCCGAGTGGCGAGTGCTGATTTCACAAAAAGAAGGGATGAGGAAGAATGCTGTTTGGTACGAAGGGGGTTGTTTAGAAGAAAAGAAAGGAAAGGAAAAGAGAAGGGCTGACTGCTGAGGGGTTTCCATTCAATCACCAACCGTACTTAATATAATAAGATTTGAAGAAGAAAAAAAAAGCACAAAACAGACACAATCAATCATCACCGAAATACACTTGCATAAATGTCCATGCACTGCGGAGATATGTCGTATGAACTTTGTATAAACACCATACTCTACACCCATACGAGTGAGTGAGCGTGTACCTGTCTGCAAGTGCTCGGCCCCCAAAGTCTCCATCTCCGGGGATTGATTATCCAAGCCCTACAACGGCTGCTAAGAATATCACAGATGCGCATCATCGAGGTCGCCGCCATGGTGTTTGGATCGCATCGACTAATGACGGCATCCAATCGGCGAATACCAAAAAAGCCTCGCGAGACTCAGCTTAGCTGGATATGTATAGCAGCGAGGAACGATAATATTAATCGGTAATTCTTTATGCGGAAGTACATACAAATTCCAGAAAGGCCAGTAGAATGTTCACAGGACCGGTGTCTCCAGGGAGAACAACCAATAGGGTTAGATGCATCGCATAGCTTTGAGATCATCTAAGCCCGCACTGCGTCTGGCGTCATCGGGATTCACCTCAGCCAATCTTTAATGTATCGCAGACATATACTGGGCCGAAGGATTCCTCGCCTAAGACCCCACCTTGTGCGCGAAGAGAACGTAGAAATAGTTCATCACAAACCAAGAAACGAAATAGAGCCAGAAACAAGACAAATCAGTAAACACAGGAACAGAGAGATTCGTGATAACTTGTTTTTTATTCGGAAAACAGTAAAACTAAAAGATGGCTTCCAGATTCTGGGTCAGATTTTCCTACAGCGCTTGTTGGTATAACAAGGTGTTGTGCCAAACGCCTATTTCATAGTCCCACATCCCCAAGTAATTAGGTACCCTTAAGCCCCGAGGGGAGAGTGCTCCTATTCTTGAGTGAGAGGACTTTTCATAGTAACACAAATCATCAGAAGTAGAACTTGGAAGGTCATGAAGAAGAAAAGTAACTGTTGCGACGGTAGCGGGCCTAATATAGGGCGCTTTAACGTGTTACCCGGTTTTACGGCGGCAGAAATTTCGTAGTTAGGGTAACGGTCAACTTCGGCTTGGCGAGTATCAGCCCGCGCTGACAGCTGCAGCCTCCAAGTCTAGCTAGACTCGGATGGAATTCTGAGCCCCTCGGCTTCGTTGATCACCTCTCTCTTTTCTTTAACTGGTCTGGCGTTCTTTCGTTGAGTGAGAAGTTGTGCTGCAGACTCAAGCGCTCTTTCACAGTTAGCTTGCATCTGGGATCACCATCTCGAAAAAGATATCAGTCAGTTGACCCCACCAACGCTGACCTCGACAATCTTCCCGATGTCCACGGTTTCCCGCATATGTCTCCAATGTCGGATACGACTTCTCAACAACGAACGACTCCCGTCTACATTCCTTTTACGTTCCAGCGAACTCGGTAGAAAGACGGCATGGAACTCCACCCGACTTCAGTCTGCAGAGCGCATTCGATCCTACTCCACCAAAGACACGAAACAGACTCCCGAAGATGGCGCCAAATCCGGTGAAACTCATAAACGCCCGGCTATTTCGTTTGATCCTCTGGCGGATCCAGTATTGATCAAGTTGACCGGTAAAGCCGCGCCCTTGAACGAGCCTGCTAGACGGCGAGCAATACCTGCAATTGGTCCTGGAGTAACTACGGCGGAACTTGACAACTTTCTTGAAAAGGCGATCAATAGCAGAGCGCGGCCTTCGTTTCATATTGACCAACAAAAAACCGACTCCATCGAGGAAAAATACGACGAGCTCCTTCCTGGCAGGGAAAAATGGGGTGCTCCACAAGTCCTTCTCCCCGAAAACAAACCCCCTCTCAGCAGCGCGGAATTTGAAGCGAAGTGTGACTTTGCCCCTCTCTCTTTCCTCGCATGGCCGGGCACTGATATGCCGCAGTTAAATACCCCAACGCCACTCACATTATCGACCAAATCGACTCCAGACTCTCCGGCAAAGATGTTGTCGTCCACGGATTTGTCAGAACTGTCCGCAAGATCAACAAAAATATGTGCATCTTGAAAATCTACGACTTCCGTACCGGTCCCGACGTATTGATTCAAGCCGTATCTACTTTGACTCCTGAGTCAACCGAGGCGGAGAAAGCCGCACACAAAGCGCTGTTCAAGCTCCCTCCCTTCGTCCCCGTCTCTGTCAGCGGAACGGTTGCCCATACCACAGCCCCCCCTCCTCCTCCTCCCGAGGGTTCGGAGCAAGAAATCATTGATAGATGGCAAAGAGAAATGCCTGCCCACCGCCCGGAGATTATTCTGAAGAAGCTCATCCAGCTCAACTCTGTCGACCCGACTTTGATTTACACTCCCGAGACCGTTTTCCCACCGGAGAAGCGTCACTTGCAGCTTCGTACCGACGCCAAGCTGGCGGCAGCTTTGAGATTGCGTGCAGTCGTTGCTAGTGTCGCTCGCCATTGTCTTCAAAAGATGGGATTCCTTGAAGTCGAGACCCCCCTTCTCTTCAAGTCCACTCCTGAGGGAGCTCGTGAATTCTTGGTCCCCTCCAGGAACAAGGGTCACGCCTACGCCCTTCCTCAGTCTCCTCAGCAGTACAAGCAGATTTTGATGGCTTCCGGTGTCGCTCGTTACTTTCAGTTTGCCAAGTGCTTCAGAGATGAGGATTTGAGAGCTGATCGCCAACCCGAATTTACTCAGTTGGATATGGAGGTCTCCTTTGCGAGGAAGGAGGATATGATGAAGCTCATCCAGAAGCTTATGGAGGTCATTTTCTTCAGGACGATGAATATTACTCTGCCGTTTGGGTTTAAGAGAATGACTTACAATGAAGCTATGATGAGTTATGGAACTGATAAGCCTGATATGAGACATGGATACTTAAAGGTATGTTTACAAATTACCCATTTCTCCGACTTGCCAATTCTCAATTCCCAAATTCACCATTTCCACTCCCCGTTTCTCATACTCAAATTCCCATACCCACCCTTCTATATTCCGTCATGGATTATCACGCAGCACACAGAGGCTAATCCCGCCCAGATCCACAAAGTAACCCTTCCCAACAAATCCGAAACCCTAGAAGCTTTCCACATTCGGGCCGGCACTGCAAGTCTCTCCACCATGACCGCAATCCACGCTCAATTCCTTGCCACCTTCAAGTCCAAATATTCTTTCCGCTCCTACATCGCCGGCGAGTCATCAGCTCTTGGTATCCCCGATGTCGGCCTCACCGCGGCTGACATAGAAGCCATCAACGACCGTCTCGAAATCAGTGAAGGCGATATAGTCATTTTGAAACGCCGTCTAAAGCCCTTATCCGGCGGTTCAACCACCATGGGAAAGCTTCGTCAGGGATTGATCAATATCGCCGTGGAACACCATGTTCTTCCTATGCCTGACAAAGCATTGGAGTTCTTATGGGTTTACGATTTCCCACTTTTCAGTCCTGTTACTTCCGATGAGCCTGGACAAGGTGGTTTAGCAGGGTTGGCATCAACACATCACCCCTTCACAGCGCCTCACGAAGATGATTACGATCTCCTCGCCACCGATCCCTTGAAAGTTCGTGCGGAACACTACGATTTAGTCCTTAACGGAGTTGAGCTCGGTGGTGGTTCGAGACGTATTCATGATGCGAAGTTGCAGCGGTATATTTTAGAGGAGGTTATCAGGGTTCCGAAAGAAAGAATGGGACAGTTTGAACATTTGATTAAGGTTTTGGATTCGGGATGTCCTCCGCATGCGGGTATTGCTATTGGATTTGATAGGTTGATTGCTATGATGAGTGAGACGGATTCTATTAGAGAGGTTATTGCGTTCCCTAAGAATAGTAATGGCGTTGATCCGTTGGTGGATAGTCCTGGAAAGGTCGGGGAGGAGGAGTTGGCGGTTTATGGATTGCAGTTGCAGAAGGTCAAGAAGAAGAGGGATGAGAAGGAGAAGGTTGAGAATGAGTTGTAGCAGGTGTGTGTGTGTGTATTTGGGGAGGGGGGGTGAAGAGCGAGAGAGCAAGCGAGCGAGCAAGAGACTAAGAGCAATAGTAGACCAAAGATGCAAGAAACCGTAAAGGAATTTCAGGAATGTAAATATTGGGGGGGGGGGGGGGTAAATACCGGAGGTAGATTTTATAAGTACGTACAGTAAGTACAAGATATTAGAGACATCAGCAACTGAGGGGTTTTGTATATTAGCTTTTCTTTTCTTTTTTTTTTGTAAGAACTTTTCAAAATCAAGATCATTCGTTTCTTCTTTTTTTTTTTTTCCTCTTCTTCTTTATTTCAAGAATTTCACCCATTTTTTTTTTCCTTTGCGGATTGGAAGTCAGGACTTGTTTTTGTTTTGATATGCAATTATGGATTATCACTGGCTTTGATTTTGCATTGGATTATAGTGAATATGGAGCATGATGTATCACTCGGAATAGTAGTGGATATTGTGCGTTGTGCGTTGTGTGTTCAGACTTGGGACACACCACTTCGGCGCTAAATCAACGCCAACTTTCTCGCTTAAATTTCCTGATTAGGAAATCGCACAGAATTCTCACGGCCTCACCGCCCCACCCACCCACGGCCCTGGCCTCACCACGGCCCTCTGGCATGCCCCGCTTTGGGGATATAGCCTCCCCGCGTAGGATTGCACCCTACCGAGGCCGCCTGCAGTCTCCCCTCGGTGTACGCAGCCAAACCGACGAGGAAATCTTCGCCACCCCCCTTCGCGTCTCGAGCCACGAGATGCAATCCCCGCAGTCCCCAACCCCCATGCGCATCATTGCCCCTCCTCAAGAAGGCGTACGCAAGAGACCAAACGCTGGAGGAACCCAGGAAGACACCGCGTCGCATGCTCACCGCGAACGCCGTTCTGATGATGTAGCCCGCATATCGTCGATCCTAAATGTTGACTACATCAGCAACCTTGGACTACGCCTCGAGGAGCTGGAAGATCGTATCCCCGCGCTGGAATCCGAGGTGCGCCACCTCCGCAGCGTAAATCGTGAACGCCAGGCCCAACTCCAAGCGGTGCGGGCCCTCAAGACCCCCGCTGTCCCCCGAGCGCCACCCATCGCCGCCCCGGCCCCCCGCAAACCCCCACCAGTGGCCGTCCAACCCACTGCTGCGCAAACATATGCAGCAGCATCCAGTGTACACCTCCCCCCCCAGCCTCCCCCACAGGAATGGACCGCCCACCAGTCCCATCGCTCCAAAAAACTCCAACAAAAAGCCGCAAATCCATACGCTCCCGCCCAGAATCTCCCAACTGAGGTGCGCCGCATTGTATTCACCCGTCGCGAAGCCGCACCAGCATCAAAACAAGTGGATGAAGCGTTCACCGCAGCCATCAACAACTGCTTGTGGTTCAAGAACGCCCCCCAATTCCACCGCATCCTAAAAGTCGCCCGCAATGCCAAAGGCACCATCACCGCCACAACAGTCCCCGGTGTGGATGCCGCAACCCTCCTAGGACTGTACCGTGGGGACATCCTCAACGCCGTGCGTGAGGTCGATAGTGAGGTTACGGGAGTTGAGGAACTCGACCGTTGGGTTTGTCTGAAAGTCCACGGCGTCCCGCTGGATCGCTTCATGGGTGAGGGCTCTTGTGAACCTGGGTATTGAGGCTTTCAATACAGAGGCTTCTTCGATCAGTTCGTCTTCGTAAGAAAGGTATTCAACAAATAGATTTTCCCAAGAGCTAGGAAGTAAACTAATCGATCACAGGCCGAATAAACTTAAGGGTCTCGTCCTGAGGTATTTGGTGTAAAATAGTAACGTCGTAACAAGAGATCAAGTTGCTGATGCTGGAGGAGATGGTGGGAAGACTTGGGGTCTTTTATAGACTTTCGTCTACAAGTTCGCCCAGACTTCCCAAGGGAACCAACTTCCAAACTAAGCTTAGGAGATAAGACGTGAGTCAATCCTTTGACAAATCTGCCGATGGCTCGCATCATGCTGCATGCGCAATTATATTAATTGCTCACTTGCATGATGTGCCTCGTCTCAGATTAATCCTTGACATTCCTCGCCGTGCTACCACACCTTCCAATCAGGTATTGGGGTTAAGCGCCTAGTGGAGGGTTACTCCACTTGAGCGCATAATGCAATGACTCCTCCGATAATAACATGTGAGTCATATATCGCATGAGTCGTCTTGATCATAGATCTCCCTAGAGAATCTCGATTGCGAGTGAAGGAATCTGACATCATAAGGCAGACTATGCCTTACCGGAGCGCACTGCCCCGTCACATTCCTGTGTGATGTCATAACAGCCCCACCTGCGCGCACTTGCGCGCAGCCACACCCTGGTGTGTACGCAAACGCCGTCTTATCTTGCAGTTGGTAGTCATTGGCCTAAGGTCGCGTCATATCAGTTCCATCCAACAGTTTCCCTGAGTGGTGTTCCTTGCTGCAGGACGTCGTCTCATGCTAACGCAATCTTGACCCTTGTCCTGAGCTCCACTCCTGTTGGCTGACTAGACTCTGCCTTGTTCCTTGGCCGACTATCCGCCCAACTCAGACCTCGGATGATCCTATTCGTCTGCCTTGCACTGTCCTGAGAATTCCCTTCTCTTGCAAGCCCTCTGGTAGCCGTGCTTGGTGGAACACAACCTCAAGTATAAGGAGGTGTCCTTTCGCCGTCGTCTTCTGTCTCCATCAGCGTCGTCTGTAGTTTTCTCATGGGTAAGTCGACACCCATGAGGTAAGTTGTTCCTTGTTCCCATCCATCTGTGATCCTCCCAAACTGACAGTGAATAACAGGTAGCGACGCCTCGGGCCGGGATCCTCGTAAGGTCCTTTCGGAAAGTCACGAATCACGTGACGTGGCTAGCTGGAGCTCCTCAGGGGGTTCCGGCCCGGGATACTAACCTTATTATTCATTCTCCTGTCGAGTTTGCCATGTTCTCTAAATGTTATACATGTTACCTATTCTATACTCACACAATATAGGGTGTGACACCACCTCCCCCCTGTTCAAGCTTCGTCCCGAAGCAAGTAGCTTATCATTCT
>JAJJXM010000130.1:0-48583 GCA_024516155.1 Pyronema omphalodes
CTACTTTTGGTTATTTGTCATTTCATACTCCGTTCGGTGGCATGGTTAAGGGGGCCCATCGCACGATGATGCGAAAAATGGCAAAAGCAACTCTTGATGAGATTGAATCCGATTTTGAAAAAAGGGTGCTTCCAGGTCTGATTTATTGTCAGCGTGTCGGCAATATCATGGGCGCAACTTCATTACTTTCCCTTGCAAGCACGATAGAGCATGGAGACTTCAGAACGCCTCAAAGGATAGGATGCTTCTCATACGGGTCGGGTTGTTGCTCAGAGTTCTACAGTGGCGTGGTTACTCAAAAAGGGCAGGACCGCTTGAGGGAATTACAAATGGGGAAGCAATTGAATGAACGATATCCACTTACCATACTGGAATATGAAACGGTGCTTCAGGGGAGCAATGAAGTTAAATTCGGAACCCGAAATGTAAAAATTGACAAGGAGTTAGTATCAGGAGCCTTTACGTCATGTCTGGGCAAGGAACGACTGGTATTGGATAATATCAACGAGTTTCACCGGGAATACAGGTGGGTCTGATGGCATTTAAGACGATTGTGACAGAGACAGCGGGCCATGTTCTTACGATTCAGATGAATCGACGGGAGGCGGGCCAAACGTTCAATAACCTGCTGCTGGATGAGTTTCATCAGGCTCTCGACCTGTCTGAGGGAAAAATAAGCGTTGTTCTATTGAAAGGGTTGCCCGGGGTTTTCTGCGCAGGAGCGGACTTTAAGGAAATCCTTGAGCTGGGACATGGCCAAAATGCAAAAAAGATGTATGATTTATGGCTGAGGTTGGCTCAAGGATCTTTTGTTTCGGTAGCCTATGTTCAAGGGAAAGTAAGCGCAGGCGGAGTGGGCTTCGTGGCAAGTTGCGATATAGTCCTTGCCGATCACACGGCAAATTTCTGTCTGTCCGAGATGCTATTCGGTCTGCACCCTGCATGCGTGTTACCCTTTTTGAGCCGAAGAATCGGGCATCAACGAGCACGTTATATGACGCTTACGACGCAATCCGTTTCAGTCCAACAAGCCGCCGATTGGGGGTTAGTGGATGCTTATGCAGATAATATTGAGCGGTTGCTTCACCGCCATCTGCTCCGCTTGAAGGTAATCGATCAGGCAAGCATTGCTTCTTACAAAAATTACGTTAGCCAGCTATCTGGCGATCTTCTGCACTCAAGGCCCCTTGCGGTTGCGGAGAATCTGAAGATTTTTGATAACCCTGACCATATAGGACGGATTGAGAGGTATATGACGAGTGGCCAGATGCCGTGGGAGAATTAAAATGATGGTGGGATGCCGACATGCAAACTTCAATTCATACGACCCAAGTAGAAGCCGGCATTTTTGTGGTGACTATGAGGGACGGGCAGTATAAAAATGCTTTTTCCAAAGGAATGGTAACGGAACTCAATCAGGCTTTTGCTTTGTTGGAGACGGACGAGGCTTGCAAGGTTGTGGTGTTGACCGGGTACGACAGCTATTTTTCTACGGGAGGAACGAAGGAATCGTTACTGGCCCTACATGAAGGAACCACCCGTTTCACCGAGAACAATTTGTATAGCCTTCCTTTACGCTGCAGCGTTCCGGTAATAGCAGCTATGCAAGGGCATGGAATAGGCGGAGGATTGGTCCTTGGCCTGTTTGCCGACATTGTTATTCTAAGCAAAGAGAGCGTGTACGCCGCCAATTTCATGCGGTATGGTTTTACCCCCGGGATGGGAGCCACGCTTGTCATGCCTCTTAAACTTGGATTACCCCTAGCTGAGGAAATGTTGCTTAGTGGAAACAATTATAGAGGAGCAGAGCTGGAACAGAGGGGGATTCCTTTTGCGGTGCATCCACGGCAAGAGGTGCTGCCGGCTGCGTTGAAGTTAGCCAGGGAGCTTGCCGAGAAGCCACGGCTTTCTTTGGTGACGTTAAAAAATCATCTGGTAAGAGATTTGAGAACCCGTTTAGACGAGGTAACCGAACAGGAAGTGGAGATGCATAAACGAACATTCAGCCAGCCTGAAGTAAAAAATAAGATCCTGAATTTCTTCGGGAATTAACGGATTAAAGAGGGAATGTTATGGACATTAAAGATATTCTGATCAAACTGCAAACAAAGGGATTAAGCCCGGATGAAGCGAAACGGGAACTGCTTGGATTGCAAGAGAGAGAGGACCCTCAGCGACGGAATTCTAGTGTATCGGACAAGCAAAAAGCAATTGCTATTATAGGAGTCTCCGGACGTTATCCCGAGGCAGACAATCTTCAGGAATATTGGCGAAATCTCAAAGATGAGCGTGATTCGGTAAAAGAAATCCCGAGCTCCCGTTGGGATGTAACTAAATATTTTGATCCGCGCCCGACGCAACCCGACAAGATGTATTGTAAATGGCTAGGCATCTTGGAGGAAGCCGATCACTTCGATCCGTTATTCTTCCATATCTCACCTGCAGAGGCAGAGCTAATGGATCCTCAACATCGTTTGTTTTTGCAAGAAGGTTATAAGGCGATCGAGGATGCTGGCTATAGTTCCAGCCGGATGAGTGGACGAAAATGTGGGATATACCTGGGAATCATGAACAACGAGTACGGCGAGCTGGTGCGGCGGAAGAAAGGCATGCGAACCAATATTACGGGAAATAGTTATGCCATTGCTGCTGCACGCCTCTCTTATTTTCTGAATATTAAAGGACCTGCGATTGCGGTGGATACTGCTTGTTCTTCCTCGCTCGTAGCCATTCATTTGGCTTGCCAGGCGCTTTGGAACGGAGAGATCGAAATGGCGCTGGCCGGGGGGGTAAGTCTTTATTTGTCCCCGGATACTTACATTGACATGTGTGCCGCAGGTATGTTGTCGCCGGATGGCCGTTGCAAAACGTTTGATAATGAAGCCAATGGCTTTGTTCCAGGAGAAGGGGCTGGAGCTGTGGTGTTGAAAAGACTGGAGGATGCTATTGAGAGCCGGGATACAATATACGGAGTAATTCTCGGTTCAGGCATTAACCAGGACGGCAAAACCAATGGGATAACCGCACCTAGCGTTAGCAGCCAAATCGCCCTGGAGCGCGAAGTGTACGAATCATTCTCAATCCATCCGGATAGCATCAGCTATGTGGAGATGCATGGGACAGGGACAAAATTGGGGGATCCTATTGAGTTGGAAGCGCTGACGACAGTCTTCCGGGAGCATACCGCAAGAAAGCAATATTGTTCGATCGGATCAGTAAAAACGAATATTGGCCATACCTCGGCGGCCGCTGGTGTTGCCAGCGTTCATAAAGTCCTGCTGTCCATGAAACATAAACATCTGCCTGCAAGCCTCAATTTCAAGAAAGAGAATGATCATTTCAATTGGGCGGAATCTCCATTCTATGTTCAGCGTAATTTTTCGCCATGGGAGACTGCTGATGGGAGACCGCGACGCGCAGCTGTCAGCTCCTTTGGATTTAGCGGTACCAATGCGCACCTGGTTATTGAAGAGTATATTCCTGCGAAGGATGCGCGATGCCCGGAGAGAAGAGCAGACAATGGGCTAGGCAGAATTTTTGTTTTATCCGGGAAACATGAAGAGCGCTTGCGGGCTTACGCAGAACGATTATTAAATGAATTGATTGCAGACCCAGACAAACATCTGATGGATGTGGCGTACACACTTCAAACAGGCAGAGATGAAATGGAGCATAGACTCGCTATTGTGGCCCGGTCCATGGAGTCTCTCATCGAAGCTTTGCAGCATTATGTGAACGGACTTCCTAATCCGCACCTATTCACAGGGAGTATCGTGGATAAAGTTGAGGATGCAAGCCTATATGAGTCCAGTGATTTAATTCAAGAAGAACAATGGGAACGTCTTGCCGAACTTTGGGTTAACGGCCTCAAGGTGGACTGGTCTGTACATTACAAAGAGTTTGAGCCTTACAGAATCAGTCTCCCGAGTTATCCCTTTGCCCAAATTCCTTGTCGTGTGCAGACTCAACAGGATTCGGGTTCGATAGATGGACGCGAAACCGCCGACAAGGACAAAAGAACACCGTCTTATTTGCATGCTTTGGTGCAAAGGAACACTTCCAGTTTACGGGAACATCGCTATAGCTCTTTTTTTACGGGGAACGAGCCTGTCTTTACAGATCACTTGTACAGGGGCACCCCCATTTTATCGGGAGCTGCCCAGCTGGAAATGGCCAGAGCGGCATTCGCTATGTCTGCAACCATTGCAAATGGGTCATCTGAACAAATAAGACTTTCTCGGGTGAACTGGACGGTGCCGATATCAGTGGTTACGCAACCGTTGGAATTACATATAAGACTGATGAATGAACAGGCAGGCTCCACTGCTTTTGAAATCTACAGTCTTGGTAACGGGGATGACGGCCATCCGTTGATTCATTGTAGAGGCGAAGCTGTGGCTGCTGTACTCCTGGAGCAAGAGGTGTTGGATCTAAACGAATTAAAGCATCGATACCGTGACAACATTATGGAAGGGAATTCTTTTTATAAGCTAACGGAAGAGCGGGGGTTTAGGTACGGCCCGACACATCGATGTTTGCAAAGAATATACCTGGGAAACGAAGAAGGACTGGCTTTTTTGAGTATTTCTGAGCTGGGCGAGACCTTGAAAGATGGAGAACTTCATCCCGCTCTTTTAGACTCCGCCTTGCAGGCCGCCTTTGGAGTGCTTGCTGCCGATGACGACAAACTCGAACATGTTCATCAAGTTATGCCTTCCTCCTTGGGAGAGCTGATCATCTATGGTGCATGCAGTGACCATATGTGGGTCTGGGTGCGCGCTGCTTCAGAGGAGGAAGGCGTACCAAGTCGATTCAGTTTCAATCTTGACATATGCAATGAGCAAGGTAGGGTTCTTTTGAAGGTGCTGAACTTTTCTTTGCAGACCAATAGCATGGTAAACCGGATTGAATCCAACCGACATGATAGGCGGGGCCATTCCATAGAGGTGACGAATCATACTGAGACGACTATCGGAGATCTATTGTTATCTCCGGTGTGGGATTCAGTTCAGTTGACTGATCGCCTGCCTGTGCAAGATCGTCATGAACGGGTACTCATTTTCGGGGGATGCCTTGAGAGAAGAGATGAATTGCGGGCGTTCTTTTCGCGTTCGCAGGTTGCTTATATCCCTACGGACGCTTCTATCGAAGATATTCACGGTGAACTGGCTGGTCAAGATGATATTACTCATATGATATGGCTGCAAAATCCATCCGCACAGACGTCCAAACCGGGGGCGGATTGGGAACATCACGTTTTGTCGGGATTTCGATGTATTAAAGCGTTGTTACAGCTTGGATACGGCAAATCAGAAATGAAGCTGACATTATGCACGGAACAGAGTCTGTCGATTGCTTCCGAAGATATATCGCACCCTGCTTATGGAGGATGGTATGGTCTCTTAGGTACGCTTGCCAAGGAATACCCTGCATGGAAAGTTAGGATGGCCGATACGGAGAGAGGGGCCGCTTGGCCGCTTGCTGACATCCTGGCATTGCCGTTTGATTCTACCCACCTTCCTTGGGCACATCGGGGAGGCATTTGGTACAGGCAAAAGCTGCTACCTGTGCAACCAATGGCCTTTGAGGGTTCTTTGTATAAACAAAACGGTGTATATGTCGTTATCGGGGGTGCAGGGGGACTTGGATATGTCTGGAGCGAGTATATGGTCAAGACATATCAGGCAAGGGTCATATGGATTGGCAGACGCAAGTTGGATGCTTCTATACAGAAGCTTATTGACGAGATATCGCGTTTGGGCCCGGCTCCTGCGTATATGTCAGCGGATGCCGGAAACAGAGAGGAAATGCAAGGTGTATTGAATCAGGTTAAACAGCGATATGCTCTGGTAAATGGCGTTGTTCATTCCGCGTTTGTTCTATCGGACCACAGTTTTTCAAACATGACTGAGCAAAGTTTCCTGGATAGTTACCGGGCAAAAGCGAATACAAGCATAGAAATGGCGAAAGTGTTTGGAGCCGAGCCATTAGATTTCATGCTGTTCTTTTCATCCGTTAACTCTTTTATGCACACGCCTGGACAGTCGAATTATAATGCAGGTTGTACCTTCCAAGATGCTTTCGCCCGTAACATCAGTCAACAATATCCTTTCCCCGTTAAAGTAGTGAATTGGGGGTACTGGGGGACCGTAGGTGCCGTGGCTTCCGAATATTATCGCCAGAGAATGGAGAAGGCTGGCTGGGGGTCGATCGAGCCTTCGCAAGCCATGAGAGATTTGGAATTACTACTTTTAAGTCCTCTAGATCAGTTGGTAGTGATTAAGGCTGCAAAGCCGTTGTTGCTGCCAGGATACGAACCGGACGAAATATTGTCCATTGAAAGTGAGGATGAGAGCAAGGCGTTCTCTTTTTGGACTAGCAGGCTCCGCTGCATTGTGGCGGATCTGCTTAATGTGCCCGTGGATGCGATTGATTCCGATATGGAGTGGAGCGAGTTAAGCATGGACCCGGTCCAGTTAGCCCAATTCAATAAAGCGATATATGAGGAAACGGGGATTAAATTGCCGGGGGGCGCATATCTAGAATACCCGGCATTAACAAATCTGGCCGAAGCGGTGGCTGCAAAGCATAACGGGTCGGGAATGGCAAGGGATGCATCGGATTCCTTTATATCGGGGGATGACAAAACGTCCCCCCGTACTTATCGTGTTAACCGTGAACGGATCTCCAGAAAAGTAATGGAGGTCTCTTTGGCATCGGCACATTCCATGGATCCAGGCTGGGAAAACGACATTCGGAAAGATTCCGACATGGATAAGGAGACCTATATTGCCCACCGAATCATCACTCAGTTGTCATTGACCCTTAAGGTGGATTCTTCATTTATAGAAGAAGGAATCCCCTTTTCCGATTACGGAGTGGATTCCATTACGGGTGTCCAAGTAGTACAGGCGTTAAACCAGGATCTAGGCATTCGCCTGGACACTACCGATATTTTTGATCATAGTTCTGTACTGAGTTTGACGAAATTCATAAACGATCGGTTCGGGGAGAGCTTATATCGGCCGGCTGCATTGGAATTGGATCAAGATAATCCGACAGAAGCACAGGTTCTATCAATACAGCCAGACGCTCATGTAATCAGACCGGTGATCAAAGAACCGATTGCTATCATTGGCATGAGCGGACGCTTCGCGAAGTCAGAGAATGTAGATGCCTTCTGGGAGCATCTAGCTAACGGCGACGATCTTGTAAGTGAAGTGACCCGCTGGAATTTGGCCGACACGCATTCTGGAAAAGAAGCATTTTGTCGCCATGGCAGCTTGCTTGATACTATCGATCATTTTGATCCATTGTTCTTCAATATATCTGCTATCGAGGCCACTTATATGGACCCGCAGCAGCGGATTTTTTTGGAGGAGGCATGGAAATCCCTTGAGGATGCCGGATATGCCGGGGAAGGGATACAGGATTATACCTGCGGCATTTATGTAGGTTGTGGCAATGGCGATTACGAAGATTTGTTCGATGGTGATCTTCCGCCACAGTCGTTTTGGGGGAATGAAAGCTCCATAATCCCGGCAAGAATTGCATATTATTTAAACCTGCGTGGACCTGCGGTTGCCGTGAATACGGCATGTTCTAGTTCGTTGGTTGCCATACATCTGGCTTGCCAGGCGTTATGGACGCAAGAAATCGGGGTAGCTCTTGCTGGCGGTGTTTTCGTTCAATCTACCCCGTGGTTTTATGAGAATTCAGAACGTGCCGGCATGCTGTCAACCAAAGGGAAGTGTTATACCTTTGATGCCCAGGCTGATGGTTTCGTGCCCGGTGAAGGAGCTGGAGTCGTTATGCTTAAGCGATTGCAGGAGGCTCTGGACGACGGGGATCATATATACGGCGTAATTCAAGGATCGGCCTTAAATCAGGACGGCACGACCAACGGAATTACGGCCCCGAGCGCCTTGTCACAGGAGAGGCTGATCCGAGAAGTCTGCGATAATTTTAATATTGATCCGGGTGCAATTCAGATGGTCGAGGCCCATGGAACAGGGACGGCCCTTGGAGATCCTATTGAATTCACTGCGCTTAGCCGCGCCTATCGGCACTATACTGACAAAAAGCAATATTGTGCAATCGGTTCAGTAAAGACCAATATTGGACATACGGCAACTGTTGCAGGTATCGCAAGCCTGTTGAAAATTTTACTATCGCTCAAACATAAACAAATTCCGAAGTCCCTGCATTTTTCCAAAGAGAATCCCCGAATCTCGATGGCAGATAGCCCTTTTTATGTTCCGTCCACGCTGAGAGAGTGGACAGTGGAGGGTTCAAGCTTGAGAAGGGCAGCCGTCAGCTCGTTTGGGTTCAGCGGAACGAATGCTCATATGGTGATCGGGGAAGCGCCGATGAATCAGGTTGTTCCAGAACGGAGAAATGAAACGGCCCATTTGATTGCTCTATCCGCCCGTACTCCCGAGCAATTAAAAGAGCAGGCCCAACGATTGCTATCGTTCTGTGAAGAACATGCCGCGCTTGATTGTCATGGAATCAGCGGAACTTTGCTGCTCGGCAGAAAACATTTATCCCATCGGCTGGCCTGCGTAGTAAAGGATCAGGCTGAGTTGCAGTCTTCATTAAAAAAATGGATTGATGATGGACAATGCGAACAGGTGTATTCATCGGGGGATTACAAGGAACCGTTAAAGGATACGGCCTCCAAGAAAATACGTTGCAATCAATATATGCAGGAATGCGACGGTTTGGAAGGGATCCATGAGGCGATGAATCATCTGAAGATGGTGGGCGAAGTTTATGCGCAAGGAGCTGAACTGAATTTCAGGCCGCTTTTTGAGAAAAGGGGATACCGGAAAGTTCCGCTTCCGTCGTACCCTTTTGCTTCGGAGAGCTATTGGGTGTCGAAGGACACCGGTGACCTGGCACTCACAGACGCTTGCTCGAATAGAGGCGTACTTCATCCTTTGCTGCACCATAACATCTCTGATTTGGATAGCGTGCGTTTTAGTGCCCAATATAAACGTGTTCCACGGATGATCAAGCAGGTCTACTACAATCGGGAACTACTTCTGGGGGTAACCTTCGTAGAATTGGCGTATGCCGGGATACAGCAATTGTTTGGCAAAAACCATGAGTATGTCCCCTTCGTTCTGAAAGATTTAGTCTGGGCGCAGCCCATTTTTCTCTCTGATGAGATGTTGGAATATGGTTTGGAATTATTTCAGGAGTGTGACGGATCTACTGGGTTTGAAATCTATACGCCTCTGGATGAACCTAAGGGACGACGTCTTGTTCTAGCTCAAGGAACAGCGGGGTTATCCGATGCGCCTTGCGTTTCAGGGCATGCCCTCATTTCTCATAAAGATTGTCCCAGTGAAAACGATCCATTCATCCTGTCAGGTCGGGATTGGTATGAGGCCCGGTCTGCGGCACAATGGAACAACCATTCCGACGTTGAGATCATTCAACGCATTTCAACGAGCAAGGAAGCAGTCTGGGTGAAGATAAGCCTTTCTGACCCATTGATCGGGGAAGGTGTCCCATGTTCGGTTCATCCCGTTCTCCTACATGAGATCCTGCAAGCGACGGCAATTCTTGAGCAGCCGGACTATGTAATCGCTGCAAAACAGTTTGTAGTCCCTGTCCGGGTTAAGGCGATTGGTTTTTTGAAAAAAATACCTGAACAGGCATGGGTCCGGATCAGTCCTAACAGTATTGATGAGAATGGTTCGTTAAGGGAATTCAATATTGACTTATTGGATGAAGAATATAACTTGTGCATGTTCTTTAAAGGGATGTCTGTTACCGCGTTGACCTATGAGTGGGGTGCGAGTCAGAAATAATTGATTGGAGGAGATTGGAATGAAGGAGCCACATACGCTGGCCGTTCAGCCGGTCTGGAAAGAGCAGCCCTTAAGCCTAAACCGCTTTGACGAACCAAACGCTTTTGAGCGACGGCTAATTGTCCTGTGCGGAGGAGACGAAACCGTGGAGGGTGATTTGCGGACGCAGATGAACGGCATTCCGGTTCTATCTCTTCGGGCGGACGACAAGGACGATATAGCCTCTCATTATACAGATGTTGCATGGCGAATTATGGAGGAGATTCAAGCTTTATCAACCCATGGTAAGGATACCTCCATTCTTTTGCAGTTGGTTTGCGCAGATCAGCCCTTTTCTTGTTTGGCAGGGTTATCCGGCATGCTGAAAACAGCCCATTCGGAGAATAATGCACTTGCTACGCAGTGCTTGGAAGTAGAGGCAGAGGTAAAGGCAGCCGAGCTGGCATGGAGACTCGAGTCGGAAGCACGATTGGGCCAGGAACAGCATATCCGTTACTGCAATGGCAGACGGTACATTCAAGATTGGAGCATTCTCGGAGAAAACGGTGCCAATCCATTGGGCGTCCAGCATGATTTCGAAGGGAAAATGCACCTTCAGACCAGCAGACCTTGGAAAGATGGAGGCGTGTATTTAATTACCGGGGGAAATGGGGCCATTGGGAAACATTTGGCTCAATCCATTATCGGATCAACGGTTGATTCCAAGGTTGTCCTGGTCGGCCGTTCTCCAGGCCACGGATTGATGGAGCTCCCCCAAGGGCGTTGGACTTATTTTCAAGCCGATATTACAAAGACTGTTGCAGTACAGGAGGTCATCGATAGAATAAAGGCCGATTTCGGTCGTCTGAACGGTATTTTTCACGCGGCCGGTATAATACAGGACCGTTTTTTGATGTCCAAAACAAAGATGGAAACGGAAGCGACACTGTCGCCTAAAGTTCTTGGCACGATTTTGCTGGATGAAGTGACCGCTCAGGAGAAGATGGACTTCTTTATTTGTTTTTCTTCAGTTTCAAGTATCACGGGAAATGTGGGTCAAGCAGATTACGCTGCTGCCAATGGTTTCATGGATGCCTTTGCGGAGTATCGCAATCGTTTATCAGCCGGTGGTATTCGCCAAGGGAGAGCCTTGTCAATCAACTGGCCATTGTGGGAAGAAGGCGGGATGAATGTAGATAGCGGCATTCTTATCGACTTGGACATTCGGGGAGTTAATCCAATACCGACTGAAACAGCCATCGAAACTCTATGCACAGTATATGCCGCCGGGTGGGAACGAGCGATCATCCTTCATGGACATGCGGGCAAACTTATGAAAATGCTGTCATACAGCCAACGTTCAGGAGAACCTAAGAAGAGGACACGATCTGCTTCAACCCTGGATTCTCAAACGTTGCAGGACCAAACCACCCGACGGCTTATTTCTCTGTTGAGCGAAGTTACTGGACTGGATGCGGTTCAGATTGATTCGGGAGAGCCCCTGGAGGCTTACGGAATCGACTCGTTAATGGTCACTGAATTAAACCGGAAACTGGAAAAAGTGTTCAGGGGTATCAGCAAGACGCTTTTCTTTCAGTACCGCACATTGAAAGAGGTTGCCGGTTTCCTTGTTACGGAATATGCAGACCTGTGCCGGGATTGGACGGAATTACAGCGAGTTGAAAAAGTGAGCCCTTCCTCTGAAAGGAAGGGCTCCACAATGGCCCCTCATTTTGTTCCTATTGAAGAAGTAAACATAAAGACATATTCTTTTCCGGTTCTGCAAACGAAGAAACATGAGCGGGCTGTAGCCAAACATGAGAGGGAGCCCATTGCTATTATCGGGATGAGCGGCAAGTTTCCGCAAGCCCGTTCCATACAACAATTCTGGGAGAATCTTCGCGATGGAAGGGATAGCATTTCGGAAATCCCTGCGGAACGTTGGTCACTTGAGGATCATTATGACGCAAATCCTCAAAAGGCCATTAATGAAGGGAAAGGATACTGCAAGTGGGGTGGATTCATGGAGGATTTTGCTTTCTTCGATCCATTGTTCTTTGGTATTTCACCCCGCGAGGCGATAAATATGGACCCCCAGGAACGTTTGCTGCTTCAATCCGTCTGGGAGACACTTGAGGATGCGGGATATACAAGAGAAGATGTTGCGGAGAAGCATCAAGGACAGGTTGGGGTATTCGTCGGGATAACCAAAACAGGTTACAACCTGCATGGTTCGGCTGCGTTAAGCAGGGAGGAGGATTTTTTCCCTTATACGTCTTTTGCATCGGCAGCTAACCGAATATCTTACACATTTGATTTTAAAGGGCCCAGCATGCCCATAGATACGATGTGTTCTTCTTCACTAACCGCTATACATGAGGCATGCGAGCATTTGTTAAGAGGAGATTGCGAATTGGCTGTAGCAGGAGGCGTCAATTTGTACCTGCATCCTTCAAACTATGCTTTTTTGAGCGCGCAGCGGATGCTTTCCAAAAGCGGGAAGTGTAAAAGCTTCGGAGCGGATGCGGACGGATTCGTACCAGGAGAGGGAGTTGGCTCTGTATTGTTGAAGCCGCTTTCGCGAGCTATTGAAGATCGTGATCATATCTATGCGCTTATTCGCGGTACAAGCATTAATCACGGGGGCAAGACCAATGGATACACCGTGCCTAATCCGGCTGCTCAAGCTGATTTAATCCAGAAGGCACTGAATAAGGCTGGCGTATCTGCTAGATCCATCAGTTATGTCGAGGCACACGGTACCGGGACGGAGCTGGGCGATCCGATTGAAATTAGTGGACTGACGCAAGCGTTCAGCAAAGATACAAAGGATACCGGTTTTTGCGCCATCGGCTCGTTAAAGAGCAACATTGGCCATTTGGAGGCTGCGGCAGGAATTGCGGGATTAATAAAAATTGCTCTACAGATGAATCATCAGTTGCTGGTACCCTCGCTTCATGCAGAGCATAAAAATCCGAATATTGATTTTGGGAAAACGCCGTTTACCGTTCAAAATGAAGCCGCACCATGGAAGCGACCGCAAATTCAGGGGGCTACTGGGATATACGAAGTCACGCGCCGTGCAGGTTTGTCGTCCTTTGGGGCAGGAGGAGCCAATGCGCACATTATCATGGAGGAGTATACGCCGGGAATGCAGCAAAGGGCAGGGGGTGTTCTTCACGAGGGGCTTCAACCTGAAAGTGTATTCCTGATCGTTCTGTCTGCGAAAAATGAGGAAAGGCTCCATGAAATGGCTCGAAATCTACGGGCAGCTCTTCCTGATCTTGAGGCGAAGGGGCGGGAACTCGCCCATATTGCATACACGCTGCAAACCGGCAGAGAGGCCATGGGGGAACGCTTGGCATTTACGGTATGTTCCTATGTCGACTTTTCCCGTAAATTGGGTGACTGGCTTGAAAATAAACCGGATATTTCGGAACTATATCGCGGCAGCTCTCGCCAGGATCAATACCTCGTCACGAGTAACCGGAACGACAAAAATACATTAAAGGATAAAAAGAAGAAAGAGGATTATATAGAACTCGCAAAAAAATGGGTTGCCGGAGAAAAGGTGGACTGGAGATCCGTATATGGCGAAGACTTCCCGTGGCGAATCCCATTGCCGGTCTATCCGTTTGCTAGGGAGAAGTACTGGATCCCGGAACTGGACTCTAAGGGACTAGCATTGCCTAAAAGCTCAGAGAAAGGAACGGAAGAATTGGTAGATGCGGTAATCGACCGGCTTCTTGATGAAGTGATATCCGGCACGAAAAGCGTAGCCTCCGCTGTTCAACGATCGGAAGCCGCGATGAACCGGTTGAAATTCCTATAGTTTGGGGAGGGATAAGGGCATGAAAGATATACTATCTTATCTGTTTCAGGAAGCCAAAACAGGACGGTTATCTAAAGCAGAAGCTGCGACGCTGTTAAGACAACTGCAAGCTTTGGGAGGCTCGGAAAAAAGGGAGTTTCTCTACCCTCTTTTACAAGAGAATATTTCGAATTTTGAAGCACAGAAGTTCAGAACGGTTCTACATGCGAACAAACATGTTCGTTTTCCTGTCAGTAAACATGGAGATGTCATCCTTAATCCCTGGATATTTGTAGAGATGGCTTGTGCTGGCATGCATGTATCGAGAAAAGCGGTAGGCGAAGGACCGCTCTGCTTCAAGTTGAATGAAGTGGTTTGGGATGAATTCGCTCGCTTTCAAGGTGCTGCGTCCGAATGGATTTTAGAGTTTTATGAGGACTGCGACGGGTCTCAGGGGTTCGAAATCTACAGCATGATTAACGAGGAGGGGGAGAGCTCGTCTTGTTCAGGATTAATCGACCTAATTGACCACGGTCAGGTCAGAACGGTCGTCAACGTGGATGAATTTCTTCAATCTGATTTGTTTCAGTTGTACTCTGCCGATGAATGTGGCGAGTTTTTGTGCACGTCAGGCGTATTCGGGGAGGAGTACGTTTGGCAAGGGGAGGTTGGTTTCGATTCTCTTTATATCGGCCAGAACGCGATTGCGGTTAAAATGATGCCATCTTCTGAAACTGAAAATTTAACTTTGTATGGCGGACTTCTGTCGCATTGGTTGCAAAGTGCCTGGGTAGGTTTGCTTTGCGCAGGGATGGGCGGAGCCGAAATGAAAGTGAACACGCCTTTAAATTTTGGTGCCAATGTTTTCCCTGTCTTCATAAAAGAGCTGTCACTACTTGAAATTGAAAATCCGGTAGCTTGGGCTATCTTAACTTATAAAAACGACTCCCTTAACATGGAACTATGCAACCTGAATGGACACGTTGTTTTGAGCATAAATGACATTCGAACACATCTATTGCCGGAAGGACGTAATTCGATCACTGATCAGGGTACAACGATCGTTTTATCGCAGGGAAAGGGTTGGCGCGCGCACATGAAGGGCTGGGGCATGGAGGCCTGCCTGGAAGAAGACCTGAAGGAACAGATCGGCAAGCTGCTGAAGATGCCGGTAGAACGTTTGGACCGGGAGACCAACTTTGCGGATTTCGGCTTGGATTCGATCGGCCTGGCCCAATTGGCCTCGCAGCTGAGCCAGTATTTCGAAGTGAGGGTGACGCCGTCTGTCTTTTTCGGGCATGCGACCATTCAACGGTTAACGGCATACATGGAAAAGGAATACGGGTCCGAGCTGTCGGCATTTTACCATGAAGGCACGGTAGGACCGGCAGAAGGGATGGCCAAGCCGAAGCCGCCGACACAACGAGTGCGCAGAAACGGTCGTGCACGTAGGTCCAAATGGGGGAATTCAAGGCGGCAGAACGCCAGCAGACGGGCGTCGGACGAGCCCATTGCCATTATCGGGATGAGTGGGCGGTTCCCGGAAGCAAGGAATACAGAAGAAATGTGGGATATTCTGGTGAACGGCCGGGAGGCGATCCGCGAAATTCCAGCTGATCGGTTTGGAATCTACGAACCAGGCGGAGCCCAGGGAGCGGTGAAGCGATGGTGCGGAGTGTTGCCGGGCCCCGGGGAATTCGATCCATATTTCTTCGAGATTTCCCCGAAAGAAGCGGAAGAAATGGACCCGAGGCAGCGCCTGTTATTGCAGGAGTCGTGGAATGCGCTGGAAGATGCCGGTCAGGGAGCCGGACGCCTGGGGGCAGCGAGGGTCGGCATGTTCGTTGGCGTCGAGCAGGGGGATTACCATAAACTGGCGGGCGGCCAAGGCGGCATAACCTCGGGTCATAACGCGGTGTTGGCCTCGCGGCTGGCCTATTTCCTGAATTTGAACGGCCCGGTAATGGCGATTGACACGGCCTGTTCCTCCGGATTGGTCGCCGCGCATCAAGCGTGCTTGAGCCTGCGAAACGGAGAGTGCGACCTGGCGCTGGCGGCAGGAGTGAACATGATCTACAGCCCGGATGCGTACGAAGCGATGGAAGCGGCAGGGATGCTGTCAGCGGACGGAAAAAGCTACGTATTCGACCAACGTGCGAACGGTCTGGTACCGGGTGAGGCAGGGGTGGCGCTCGTGCTGAAACGGCTGAGTCAGGCGGAAGCGGATGGAGACCCGATTTATGCGGTGATTCGGGGAAGCGGAATTAATTATGACGGGAAAACGAATGGAATTACGGCACCGAGCGGGGTGGCCCAAACGAATCTGTTGAGAGCGGTGTACGAACAGTATGGCATTGAACCGGAACAGATCGAGTATGTGGTGGCTCATGGAACCGGGACGAAGCTGGGAGACCCGGTGGAGGTTAATGCGCTGGTGGAGGCTTTTGGAGGGGGGAATCCGGGTTCCTGCGCGCTGACGTCGACCAAGGGGAACTTGGGTCATACGTTTGCGGCGTCGGGACTGGTGAACCTGGTAAGCCTGATTGAGGCGATGCGGCATGAGGTTATACCGCCCAGCCTCTACTGCGAGAAGGAAAACGAGTACGTACGGTGGGAGGGCAGCCCGTTTTACGTCAACAAGAGGGCGAAGCCTTGGAAGCGGAAAGAAGGTAGGGTAAGAATCGGGGCGGTCAGCGCATTTGGCATGAGCGGGACGAATGCGCACATGGTGTTGGAAAGCTATGAACGTGAATTACCGGGAATCCGGGAAGAAGAGATGCCATTTTACCTGCTGACCTTATCGGCAAAATCGGAAGAAGCGCTGGGGAGAAAGATCGAGGAACTGAGACGGGAGCTGTCCAGCGGGAAATGGGAGAAGAGAGACCTGGGCAGGATCAGCTACACGCTAGGAGAAGGTCGGCACCACTTTCAGTACCGTTGCGCGGTGATTGTCGGAGATCTGGCGGATGCGCTGGAGTGCCTGGAACGGATGGGGAAGGGAGAGAAGGGGCCGAACCTGTGCCGGGGAACGGTACCGCGGGACTTCCGAGGATATGCTATGTTGAGCGAATATGTAGGCGAGATGTGGCAAACGAGCCGGGAAGCGGCAGCAAGAGGAGAGGGAGCAGGAAAGTATAGGGAAGTGCTGGGCATGCTGGGAGAACTGTACTGTCAGGGGTATGCGGTTCCATGGGCAGAGTGGGGGGAAAGGCACGGCATGGTTCGCATGCCGACCTACCCTTTTGCAAGGGAAAGCTACTGGCTGCCACCGGCCGCCGGCGAAGCTGGGAGCGGTGGGACCGATGCCGTGCTTCATCCCTGGGTGCAGCGCAACACCTCCGATCTCTATGCCCTGCGGTATTCCTCCCGGTTCACGGGGGAAGAGACGTGCGTGACAGAGGGGGGTGCGGGCGAACGCAGCATATCGGAAGAAGCGCTGCTGGATATGGTGCGGATCGCCCTGCGCGAAGCATCCGGTTACGGAGCACTGGAGGATGAGGTGGTCGTGGCGGTAACCGATGCGGCATGGCATGAACCGCTGCGGATGAAAAACGAAGATCCGCATGCCGGGGGAGAAGCAACCGAAGTACATATCGAGTTGCATCCTCAGGAGGATGGCGGCGTGGCCTACGGCATTTATAGCGGAAGCCTGTCCCGGCCGGAGGCCCAGCTGCTGCACGGCGAGGGGGTCGTGTACCTGGAAGAGCAGCAGAATGAATCGGTAGCGGACGAGCCCGTGGCTGAGGCTGCCACAGGCGAAACCAGGGAAGATGCCTCATCCCATCGGGAAGAGGAGCCTTATGAGCTACTGACGTACGAAGAGACATGGCAAGTAGAGGCGTTGGGGGCAAATGCCGGGCCGGAGGAGGCCAGAACGGAACAAGCATCGCGGGTGCTGGTATGCTGCCTGAATGAGCCAGCCCATCAGCGGACGGTGATGGAACGGATGCAGCGCCTGGACGAGCATGCGCGTGTCGTGTTTTTATCTCAAACGGCAGGGGATGTTCCGTCGAAGCCGGGCATTTACGGCGTGGATGAGGGAGATGCGGAGAGCTTCAGGGCAAGTCTGGACCGAATCAGCCGCGAGGAAGGTCCCGTGGATGCGCTGCTGTATTTGTGGCCGCTGGAGAACGCGGCCTATGTCAAGGACAGCACCCCGATCGTTCATTTGCTCCAAGGCGCGGCGCGTGCGCGGAAGCGGCCATCCCGGCTTATTCTGGCCGGCGAGTACCAGGAGGAGCTGGAGCGCTGTTATGCGGAAGCGTGGATTGGCGTGGAACGGTCATTGGGCTTGATCGTGCCGGACATGAGCGTGTTTGCGGTGCTGGGAAAAGCAGAAGGCGGCCCGGAACGGCTGGGAGATTGGCTGGAACGTCTGGACCGGGAGCTGCGTGAGGGAACGACAGAGAGCGTGAGGTACGAAGAAGGTCGGCGATATGTGAACCGCATCCGTGCATTGCCGCAAACGGAAGAGCCTCAGGAGCAGGGCAGGGTACGCGAAGGAGGCACCTACCTGATTACAGGCGGATGCGGAGGTCTGGGTCGGTTGTTCGCCCGCCACTTGGCGGAGAAAGGGCCGGTGCAATTGATTCTGACCGGAAGAACGGAACTGGACGACAGTAAACGGAAGCAACTGTCCGAATTGGAGGCGGCGGGAAGCCGAGTGATGTACGTACAGGCGGACGTCAGCGACAGGAAGGGAATGAAGGCGGGACTGGAGCGTGCGAAGGCCGTGATGGGTCCGATCACGGGGTTGATCCATGCAGCAGGAGTGGAGAGCCTGGAGAGCGTGCTGGAGAAAAGTGCGGAGCAGTATAAGCAGGTGCTGTCCCCGAAAATGGAAGGAACGTTGGTGCTGGAAGACCTGCTGAAAGAGGAACCGCTGGAGGTGGTCAGTTACTTTTCCTCCACATCGGCGATCCTGGGAGATTTCGGGTCATGCGATTATGCAATGGGGAACCGATTTCTGATGTCGTACGGTGAATACCGGGAAGCGGAACGAAGAGCAGGGCGTGTGAAAGGGAAGACCGTAACGATCCAATGGCCGTTATGGGGAGAAGGAGGAATGGGAAGAGGAGAAGCAGCGAGCGTGCGTCTGTACCTGGAATCCAGCGGCCAGCGGCTACTGGAGACGGAAGAAGGACTGAGAGCATATGATCGGGCCATGGGCAGCGAATGGCCGCAGCAATGCATTCTGGTCGGGAAGCGGGAGCGGGTGAACGGTTTCCTGGACAAGAGAAAGCGGGCAGAGCAGGCAGCAAAGGGAGAGATGGAAACGGAAGTGCCGGCGATGAAGAAAGGGAAAGGCCGGCGCGCGCACATGAAGGGTTGGGGCATGGAGGCCTGCCTGGAAGAAGACCTGAAGGAACAGATCGGCAAGCTGCTGAAGATGCCGGTAGAACGTTTGGACCGGGAGACCAACTTTGCGGATTTCGGCTTGGATTCGATCGGCCTGGCCCAATTGGCCTCACAGCTGAGCCAGTATTTCGAAGTGAGGGTGACGCCGTCTGTCTTTTTCGGGCATGCGACCATTCAACGGTTAACGGCATACATGGAAAAGGAATACGGGTCCGAGCTGTCGGCATTTTACCATGAAGGCACGGTAGGACCGGCAGAAGGGATGGCCAAGCCGAAGCCGCCGACACAACGAGTGCGCAGAAACGGTCGTGCACGTAGGTCCAAATGGGGGAATTCAAGGCGGCAGAACGCCAGCAGACGGGCGTCGGACGAGCCCATTGCCATTATCGGGATGAGTGGGCGGTTCCCGGAAGCAAGGAATACAGAAGAAATGTGGGATATTCTGGTGAACGGCCGGGAGGCGATCCGCGAAATTCCAGCTGATCGGTTTGGAATCTACGAACCAGGCGGAGCCCAGGGAGCGGTGAAGCGATGGTGCGGAGTGTTGCCGGGCCCCGGGGAATTCGATCCATATTTCTTCGAGATTTCCCCGAAAGAAGCGGAAGAAATGGACCCGAGGCAGCGCCTGTTATTGCAGGAGTCGTGGAATGCGCTGGAAGATGCCGGTCAGGGAGCCGGACGCCTGGGGGCAGCGAGGGTCGGCATGTTCGTTGGCGTCGAGCAGGGGGATTACCATAAACTGGCGGGCGGCCAAGGCGGCATAACCTCGGGTCATAACGCGGTGTTGGCCTCGCGGCTGGCCTATTTCCTGAATTTGAACGGCCCGGTAATGGCGATTGACACGGCCTGTTCCTCCGGATTGGTCGCCGCGCATCAAGCGTGCTTGAGCCTGCGAAACGGAGAGTGCGACCTGGCGCTGGCGGCAGGAGTGAACATGATCTACAGCCCGGATGCGTACGAAGCGATGGAAGCGGCAGGGATGCTGTCAGCGGACGGAAAAAGCTACGTATTCGACCAACGTGCGAACGGTCTGGTACCGGGTGAGACAGGGGTGGCGCTCGTGCTGAAACGGCTGAGTCAGGCGGAAGCGGATGGAGACCCGATTTATGCGGTGATTCGGGGAAGCGGAATTAATTATGACGGGAAAACGAATGGAATTACGGCACCGAGCGGGGTGGCCCAAACGAATCTGTTGAGAGCGGTGTACGAACAGTATGGCATTGAACCGGAACAGATCGAGTATGTGGTGGCTCATGGAACCGGGACGAAGCTGGGAGACCCGGTGGAGGTTAATGCGCTGGTGGAGGCTTTTGGAGGGGGGAATCCGGGTTCCTGCGCGCTGACGTCGACCAAGGGGAACTTGGGTCATACGTTTGCGGCGTCGGGACTGGTGAACCTGGTAAGCCTGATTGAGGCGATGCGGCATGAGGTTATACCGCCCAGCCTCTACTGCGAGAAGGAAAACGAGTACGTACGGTGGGAGGGCAGCCCGTTTTACGTCAACAAGAGGGCGAAGCCTTGGAAGCGGAAAGAAGGTAGGGTAAGAATCGGGGCGGTCAGCGCATTTGGCATGAGCGGGACGAATGCGCACATGGTGTTGGAAAGCTATGAACGTGAATTACCGGGAATCCGGGAAGAAGAGATGCCATTTTACCTGCTGACCTTATCGGCAAAATCGGAAGAAGCGCTGGAGAGAAAGATCGAGGAACTGAGACGGGAGCTGTCCAGCGGGAAATGGGAGAAGAGAGACCTGGGCAGGATCAGCTACACGCTAGGAGAAGGTCGGCACCACTTTCAGTACCGTTGCGCGGTGATTGTCGGAGATCTGGCGGATGCGCTGGAGTGCCTGGAACGGATGGGGAAGGGAGAGAAGGGGCCGAACCTGTGCCGGGGAACGGTACCGCGGGACTTCCGAGGATATGCTATGTTGAGCGAATATGTAGGCGAGATGTGGCAAACGAGCCGGGAAGCGGCAGCAAGAGGGGAGGGAGCAGGAAAGTATAGGGAAGTGCTGGGCATGCTGGGAGAACTGTACTGTCAGGGGTATGCGGTTCCATGGGCAGAGTGGGGGGAAAGGCACGGCATGGTTCGCATGCCGACCTACCCTTTTGCAAGGGAAAGCTACTGGCTGCCTTCATTAAGGGGGAGTGGGTATGTAGAGAGAGCAATCCTGGACAGTCATGTGGACATGGAACCTTCACGAACGTTTACCTGCGTAAGCAAGCACTGGGAGGCAGCCCCCATGGAAGCGAACGGCGTATCCGCTCGTGACGGGGAAATGGTGGCGATCCATGCGGCCAGGGGAAGCATGGAGCTGGCCAGAGTGCTGCAGCGCCTGCTGCCGGGGGCCGGACTGTTCACCACGGAGGCCTTGGAGGCATCGCTGAACCAGCCGGCGGACGCTTGGCAGGCCTACACGACCTTCATCGATCTGGCGGGCGACGACGAAGCGGCGGGACAGGAGCATGAGGCCGCTGTAGCCTGGCTGCAGCGCTTTGTGGCCCAGGATACGTCCGCCGGCCGGGTCGCCATACTGGTTACGCGGGGGCTGGAGCGTATCGATGGCGGCCGCACCTTGAGCTTGTCCGGAGCAGCGCGTGCAGGGCTGTATCGCACGCTGCCTTGCGAATACAGCCGTCTGAATGCGGCCCACCTGGACGTGGATCCCGAAGCGGAAATCGCCGTGCAGGCCGAGCAGGTGCTGGTCGAGTTGGCAGTGGGCGCGCCGGATGGCGAAACGGGCTGGCGTCAAGGGATACGGTATCGGGCCCGGCTTGGGGAAGCGCCGCCAGCGGCGGCTGTCCGCGGAGAACGGCCCGAGTGGGACCCGGCGCGGGTGCTGCTGGTTACCGGAGGGACGCGGGGGCTGGGCTATGCGTGCGCGCGTCATCTGGTGGAACATGCCGGTGTCAAGCGAGTCGTGTTAACCGGCCGGGAGCTCCTTCCGGCCCGGCCGCATTGGGAAGCGGAACTGGCCGGGGAAAAGGCCGGATCGCCCCGGGCCTTGAAGCTCCGGGCGCTGCTCGAACTGGAAGCGTTGGGCGCGGAGGTGGAGGTGTTGTCGACAGACCTGGCCGACCGGGAGGCGTTGTTCCGCACCCTGGAACGGGTGAGGCTGACGCGGGGAGCGATTGGCGGCGTGCTGCACTGCGCAGGCCTGGCCGACGGTGAGACGCCGGCATTTATTCGCAAGTCGCGGGAAGGAATGCGGCAGGTACTCGAGCCAAAGGTCGCCGGACTGAACCATTTGCTGGCAGGCGTGGAGCAGGACCCGCTGCAATTCTTGGTGTTGTTCTCCTCGGTGTCGGCGGCGGTGCCGCGCCTGGGAGCCGGACAAAGCGACTATGCCATGGCTAACGGCTACATGGACTATGTCGCCGGTTCCTGGTCAGGGGCATGCCCGGCTGTCAGTGTACAGTGGCCCAGTTGGAGAGACACGGGCATGGGAGAAGCCACCAGCGCGGTGTACCGGGAAAGCGGACTGCATAGCCTAAGCACAGCGGAGGGATTGGAGATCCTGGAGTACGTTCTGCGAGAATACCGGGGGCCTGTCGTGCTGCCGGCCGTGGTGGATCCGCAAACGTGGCGGCCAGAGCAGTTGCTGCAGCGTCCGAGCCGCCGGGTGGCCTCCCGGGAAGAGGTTCAGGCGCGGAAGACGGCATCGCATACGGAAGGCGGGCCGACATCCGCATCCGTAGAGCAGTGGCTGCGTTCCCTGATCGCTCAGGAATTGAAATATGACCCGTCCCGTCTGGAGCGGGATGTGCCGTTCCCGGATTACGGGGTGGACTCGATCCTGCTTACGCAGTTGCTGCGTCGAATCCGGGAAGAGATCGGTCAAGAACTGGAGCCGACGCTCCTGTATGAATACCCAACGTTGGCCGAGCTGTCGGCGCGCTTGGCTCCGGTGTACGGGAGACGGGACGTGGACCACGGGCAGCCGAAGAACGAAGGAGAGGCGGACCGCAGTCCATTCAGGGCGGACCGTCCGATCGAGGACGTGACGGCAGCGGAAGGCGCAACGGCGGGGAACGGGGACATCGCAGTGGTGGGCATGTCCTGCCGGTTCCCGGGGGCGCCGACGCTGGACGCCTATTGGGAGCTGTTGTCGAACGGACGGCGTGCCATCGGTCCGGTCCCGGCAAGCCGGTTCGGCGCGGGGAGCGGATATCAAGCCGGGCTGTTGGACGACGTGGGCTGGTTCGACCCGTCATATTTTCTGATTCCGCCCAGCGATGCGCAAGCGATGGACCCTCAGGCACTGGTTTTGTTGGAGGAAAGCCTATCGGTCATCCACCATGCAGGATACCGGCAGGAAGACCTTAAAGGAAGAGCGGTCGGCGTATACGTAGGAGGACGAAGCATGCACCAACCGGACAAAGCTCGGGCCGAGGCCGCGCGAAACGTGATCGTGGCGGTTGGCCAGAACTATCTGGCGGCGAATGTGTCGCAGTATTTTGATTTGAGGGGCCCGAGCATCGTGGTGGATACGGCATGTTCGTCGGCCCTGGTGGGCATGAACATGGCGATACAGGCACTGAGAAACGGGGAGATCGAGGCGGCCATCGTGGGCGGCGTAAGCGTGCTGCCGGATGAGCGTGTGCATCAAATGTTCGATCAGCGAGGGCTGCTCAGCCGAGATAGCGCATTCCATATCTTTGATCGGCGATCGAAAGGAATCGTGCCGGGAGAAGGAGCGGGCGTGGTGTTGCTGAAAACGGTCGAGGAGGCCAAACGTTCGGGAGACCGGATCTATGCGGTCATCAAGGGAATGGCGATCAACAATGATGGTCGGACGGCAGGGCCGGCAACGCCGAACTTGGAAGCGCAGAAGAGCGTGATGAGGAAAGCGCTGAAGGCGAGCGGAAAACGGGCAGGAGAAGTAGGCTACGTGGAAGCGAACGGATCGGGAACGGAAGTGACGGACCTGTTGGAACTGAAAGGACTGGAGGAGGTATACCGGCAGGAAGGCGAGGGAGCGTTGGAAGTGGGTTCGATGAAGCCGAACATCGGCCATCCCTTGTGCGCGGAGGGGATCGCGGGTTTCATCAAGGCGGCGCTAATGGTAGAGAAGGGAAAGATCGTGCCGTTTCTGTCGGGCGAAGCGGGAATGGAGCACTACCGGATCGAGGAATCGCCCCTTCGTTTGAGCCGGGAGCTGAAGGCATGGGAAGGGAAGAAGCGGACGGCGGGCGTGAGTTGTTTTGCAGACGGAGGGACCAATGCGCATGTCATTATTGAGCAGTGGGATGACCCCGAACAGAGGGGAACAACGAGCAGAAGTCCGCTTTCTGTTCCGCAGTTAAACCGATATGAAGTTGGAAATCTGGATGTCGAGCCTAAAATAAAGGTGCTTACGAAAGCTTCCCCTAGTTTATTGAATACCTCGGAAGTATTAGGAGCATTTTGGATGTCGTAGCCGGGCCTGATGAGGGCGTGGAAAAATCAGAAGGAGGTAGGAGCTGTGAAGCAGGAATTTCTACTGGGCCATCGCCACCCGATAATGCGAAGTCATAAAGCTTATGGTCAGGAGTTGCTTCCGGGTTTAGCGTACATTGATCTGATTTATCAGATGTTCAGCGCTAACGGTTACGCCGTGGATGAGTTGGAGCTGCGTAACGTATCGATTTATCAGCCGCTTACAATCAGGGAGGGCACAGAACTCAGGCTTTTGATTTGCTGCGAAGCGGTAGAAGAGGGACGCTGGAGCATAAGAGTCGAAGGAAGTGATCATCGAGACGGCAGGGTGAGTTTGGTTCCCGATAAGTATATGACTGCTGAGATGCATCTTATTCCGAAGATTCATTTTGCCGAAAAACTTGATATTACGCAAAACGTGGCTTTGGCTGAACGCCAGATTCCTATGGACGACATTTATAGTATGTGCGTGGAACAAGAATTGGAGCATTCGGGCATAATGAAGGCCGAGGGCATGTTATATATTACAGGTGACGCTGTGCTTATGCATCTGTCCCTGGGACCTGAGGCTTTGAAGACTGCCGGAGATACATTGTTTCATCCTGCTCTTATCGATGCCAGCGGCGTGGGTTGTGCTCCATTGTTTGCCGATTACGCTACCGATAAAAAACAATTATTTCTGCCTTTATGCTACGAGTCTTTTCGTGCAGTAAAAAAAATCCAGACCTCTTGTTATGCGCACGTTAAACGTGCCTCGGTCTATCGTAAAAATGAGCTTATGTACGCATCGGTTGATTTTTATAATAGTGCTGGAGATAAACTTGCCGAGCTTAAAGGATTCATCAATAAGTTGGTAAGAGGGGCCCAATTCATTAATCCGAACCGAAGCGAGGACGGTAACGCGGGGGAATCTTCCTCAACGTCCCGCCCGAGTACAGCAACGAGCAAACCTCGGAATTCGAATCACACAGTGAGAGGTAGAGGCGGTGCCCTGGTCTATCTGTCTACCCTATTGGCAGACAAGCTTAGCCAGCCTGAGGTTGAGACAAATGTCGGTTACTATGAGATGGGGTTGGATTCGTCCGGGATGATGGAAGTAGTACAAACCATAAGTGAATATACAGGTGAAACGCTGCCGCCGACTTTGTTGTTTGAATACACAACGATCGAGCAGTTGGCAGTGCATTTGGACGAACAGTTTCCTGCTGTGTTTGCAGGGGAAACAGAGTCGGACTGGGGGAAGGAGAATCGGCTCCCTCATGGCGAGATACATAATGCGTCAGCACCTGCATATGGTTATGGATCCTCTCCAATCTCTGCTGGTCTGTCCGCAGGCAACGATGAGGATATGGCCATTATTGGGATGGCGGGGAGGTATCCTGGCGCAGAGCGATTAGATCAATTTTGGGAAAATTTATTGGAAGGCAAAAATGGTATTACGGAAATCCCCAAAGAACGTTGGGATTGGACGCGTTTTCGAGGAGTGCGGTCGGCTTCAGGAAGGCCCATTTCCAAATGGGGGGGATTCATCGACCGGCCCGAACATTTTGATCCACAGTTCTTCCGGATTTCTCCGAGGGAGGCAGAAATTCTGGATCCGCAGGAACGGCTATTTCTGGAGACCTGCTGGGAGACGATAGAAGATGCAGGGTATACGCCAGAAACGCTAACGGCTTCCCGCGGAATGAACAAGAGAAATCACGTTGGAGTTTTTGTGGGAGTTATGCATAAGGATTATGCCCTGATCGGTGCGGATGTGGTCAATGAGGGAATCCCTCTGTCCTTGAACTATGCCCCGATTGCCAATCGCGTATCTTATTTCTGTAATTTTCATGGGCCAAGTCTTGCAGTGGATACGGTGTGTTCATCTTCACTTACGGCCGTCCACCTGGCAATGGAAAGCATAAAACGGGGAGAGTGCGAGGTTGCACTAGCAGGAGGTGTCAACCTGTCCCTGCATCCGGCGAAGTATATTTCTTATGGAGTTGCCGATATGCATGCCAGCGATGGCTTTTGTCATACATTTGGCAAAGACGGGGACGGATACGTTTCGGGTGAAGGCGTGGGAGCCGTTCTTTTAAAACCGCTGCAACAGGCAATCACTGACGGAGATCATATTTATGCGGTGATTAAAGGGAGTTCTGTCAATCACGTTGGTAAAGTTAGCGGTATCACGGTGCCTTCTCCGGTTGCGCAGTCAGAGATGATTGTGGATTGCTTGCAAAAGTCAGGTGTCGATCCCCGCACTATCAGTTACGTCGAGGCGCATGGAACGGGAACGACGCTTGGGGACCCGATTGAATTGCAGGGACTTGTTAAGGCGTTTCGCCAGTATACGGATGATGTGCAATTTTGCTCCATTGGGTCTGTTAAATCGAACATAGGACATGCAGAATCGGCAGCAGGTATTTGCGGTTTGCAGAAGGCTGTGCTTCAGCTGTATCACAAACGCTTGGTTCCCTCTTTGCATGCGGAAGAATTAAATCCACATATCCATTTCGAGCTAACGCCTTTTTATGTCCAGCGGAAGCAGGAGTTCTGGTCATTGCCTGATGGCGCTTCATATCCTCGTCGTGCAGGCATCAGTTCCTTTGGTGCAACCGGATCCAATGCTCATCTTATTCTGGAAGAGCACAGCCTTTCTGCGTTTGAAAAGAGAGGCTGCGGGGACGCAGTAGTTCAAGACCAACCCTGCATTGTTCCGGTATCCGCTAAAAATAAAGAGAGGCTGGCAGCGTATGTCGTCAAGCTGCGCCAGTATCTGTTGGAAGCTGCCAGCAGAGAACCGGAGCCGACGCTGCCTGGATTACGGCATGTCGAAGATATTGTTAATGAATTGTTGGCACAATCATTGTCCGTGCATCCGAGCGTACTTGATCGGGAAACCGAGTGGAGCGAGTACAGCATTGATCCCGTACAGCTCGTAAACCTTCGAGACGTGCTTAATGAGCGATTTCATGTGCAGCTGCGGGAACTCTCCCCTGTAAGCTCAATCGCTTCGGTTACCGAAGCGATTGCCCGGGAAGCTGATGAGACGGTGCTGGCCGTTCAGGATGGAGCAGAACGAAATCCTGTTGGAGACTTCTCCAAAAGGCATCTTCTCACCATAGGAAATGTGGCTTATACCTTGCAGGTTGGACGAGAAGCCATGGAAGAGCGCGTGGTTTTTTTGGTACAAAGTCTTGATGAGTTGGCAGTTCGACTTGAGGAGTTCGCGCAAGGCAAGGAAGATATCGCCAATTGTTGGCAAGGTACCGTGAAACAAAATAAGGAGACATTGAGTTTTCTAGGTTCCGATATTGAAGAGCTGGCACGCAAATGGGTAAGGGAACGTCAGTACAGAAAACTCGCTGAAGTGTGGGCTAAGGGGTTGAATGTGGACTGGCATAGTTTGGACCATGCCGGATTTCGTCGCATTCCATTGCCGACTTACCCTTTTGCAAAGGAAAGCTACTGGCTGCCACCGGCCGCCGGCGAAGCTGGGAGCGGCGGGACCGATGCCGTGCTTCATCCCTGGGTGCAGCGCAACACCTCCGATCTCTATGCCCTGCGGTATTCCTCCCGGTTCACGGGGGAAGAGACGTGCGTGACAGAGGGGGGTGCGGGCGAACGCAGCATATCGGAAGAAGCGCTGCTGGATATGGTGCGGATCGCCCTGCGCGAAGCATCCGGTTACGGAGCACTGGAGGATGAGGTGGTCGTGGCGGTAACCGATGCGGCATGGCATGAACCGCTGCGGATGAAAAACGAAGATCCGCATGCCGGGGGAGAAGCAACCGAAGTACATATCGAGTTGCATCCTCAGGAGGATGGCGGCGTGGCCTACGGCATTTATAGCGGAAGCCTGTCCCGGCCGGAGGCCCAGCTGCTGCACGGCGAGGGGGTCGTGTACCTGGAAGAGCAGCAGAATGAATCGGTAGCGGACGAGCCCGTGGCTGAGGCTGCCACAGGCGAAACCAGGGAAGATGCCTCATCCCATCGGGAAGAGGAGCCTTATGAGCTACTGACGTACGAAGAGACATGGCAAGTAGAGGCGTTGGGGGCAAATGCCGGGCCGGAGGAGGCCAGAACGGAACAAGCATCGCGGGTGCTGGCATGCTGCCTGAATGAGCCAGCCCATCAGCGGACGGTGATGGAACGGATGCAGCGCCTGGACGAGCATGCGCGTGTCGTGTTTTTATCTCAAACGGCAGGGGATGTTCCGTCGAAGCCGGGCATTTACGGCGTGGATGAGGGAGATGCGGAGAGCTTCAGGGCAAGTCTGGACCGAATCAGCCGCGAGGAAGGTCCCGTGGATGCGCTGCTGTATTTGTGGCCGCTGGAGAACGCGGCCTATGTCAAGGACAGCACCCCGATCGTTCATTTGCTCCAAGGCGCGGCGCGTGCGCGGAAGCGGCCATCCCGGCTTATTCTGGCCGGCGAGTACCAGGAGGAGCTGGAGCGCTGTTATGCGGAAGCGTGGATTGGCGTGGAACGGTCATTGGGCTTGATCGTGCCGGACATGAGCGTGTTTGCGGTGCTGGGAAAAGCAGAAGGCGGCCCGGAACGGTTGGGAGATTGGCTGGAACGTCTGGACCGGGAGCTGCGTGAGGGAACGACAGAGAGCGTGAGGTACGAAGAAGGTCGGCGATATGTGAACCGCATCCGTGCATTGCCGCAAACGGAAGAGCCTCAGGAGCAGGGCAGGGTACGCGAAGGAGGCACCTACCTGATTACAGGCGGATGCGGAGGTCTGGGTCGGTTGTTCGCCCGCCACTTGGCGGAGAAAGGGCCGGTGCAATTGATTCTGACCGGAAGAACGGAACTGGACGACAGTAAACGGAAGCAACTGTCCGAATTGGAGGCGGCGGGAAGCCGAGTGATGTACGTACAGGCGGACGTCAGCGACAGGAAGGGAATGAAGGCGGGACTGGAGCGTGCGAAGGCCGTGATGGGTCCGATCACGGGGTTGATCCATGCAGCAGGAGTGGAGAGCCTGGAGAGCGTGCTGGAGAAAAGTGCGGAGCAGTATAAGCAGGTGCTGTCCCCGAAAATGGAAGGAACGTTGGTGCTGGAAGACCTGCTGAAAGAGGAACCGCTGGAGGTGGTCAGTTACTTTTCCTCCACATCGGCGATCCTGGGAGATTTCGGGTCATGCGATTATGCAATGGGGAACCGATTTCTGATGTCGTACGGTGAATACCGGGAAGCGGAACGAAGAGCAGGGCGTGTGAAAGGGAAGACCGTAACGATCCAATGGCCGTTATGGGGAGAAGGAGGAATGGGAAGAGGAGAAGCAGCGAGCGTGCGTCTGTACCTGGAATCCAGCGGCCAGCGGCTACTGGAGACGGAAGAAGGACTGAGAGCATATGATCGGGCCATGGGCAGCGAATGGCCGCAGCAATGCATTCTGGTCGGGAAGCGGGAGCGGGTGAACGGTTTCCTGGGCAAGAGAAAGCGGGCAGAGCAGGCAGTAAAGGGAGAGATGGAAACGGAAGTGCCGGCGATGAAGAAAGGGAAAGGCCGGCGCGCGCACATGAAGGGCTGGGGCATGGAGGCCTGCCTGGAAGAAGACCTGAAGGAACAGATCGGCAAGCTGCTGAAGATGCCGGTAGAACGTTTGGACCGGGAGACCAACTTTGCGGATTTCGGCTTGGATTCGATCGGTCTGGCTCAATTGGCACGAAACCTTTCGGGCCTTTTTGGCATTTCGGTTACGCCTATAGTCTTTTTCACCCATTCGTCCATTAAACAACTGGTTCGTTACTTCTTTGATGAGCACCATGGCACTATGGAGGATTTTTATAGGGAATTGGAAGTTGACGCTGCAGTGCCACCTTCACTTCCTGGTTTGCGACGGCCTGTGAGAACGGCTCCGATTCGCAGACCGATATCCGTTGCGTCGGAATTCGTCAAGCCTCGTCCCATCGAAGCACCGGAACCCATAGCTGTTGTCGGAATGAGCGGCCGGTTCCCAGGCGCAGATACCATTGAAGACTTGTGGGAAAACCTCTTAAATCAAATCAGCGGTATTTCGGAAGTTCCGGCGAACCGCAGGGGTTGGAAAAAACGTTCTGGCGATCCCGTTTCCCAATGGGGGGCCTTCATGAACAATATAGATCAGTTCGATCCGTTATTCTTCGAACTCTCTCCTTGGGAAGCACAGAGGATGGATCCGCAGCAGAGAGTGTTTCTGCAAGAAGCCTGGCATGCGCTTGAGGATGCGGGATATATGGGGGAACGTATTCGTGGCACCTCATGCGGGGTTTTCGCAGGCGTAGAGGAAAGTCAGTATGGCGCTTTGTCCGGGAATGACGGCTATCTCAACAGTAACCAAAATGCCACTCTTCCTGCCCGTATCGCGTATAAGCTAGATTTAAAGGGACCTGTAATGGCGTTAACCACAGCTTGCTCTTCGGGTCTGGTTGCATTGCATCAAGCATGTCAGGCTCTGAGAAACGGAGAATGCGAAATGGCGATCGCCGGGGGAGTAAGCCTGCTAGTATCGCCCTTAGTCTATGATGGTTTGGGTAAATATGACATGCTCTCGCCGGACGGCCGATGCAGAGTGTTCGACCAGCGGGCTAACGGTATGGTTCCGGGCGAAGCGGCGACCGTAGTCGTTCTTAAGCCGCTTTCTAAGGCAGAGGCGGATGGAGATCTTATTTATGGTTGCATCAAGGCGAGCGGGATCAATGCCAATGGCCACTCGAGCGGGATCACTGCACCTAACCCGCATAGCCAGACCCAACTGATACAGGACGTCTATGCGAAATATGGCATTGAACCGGCTGACATTGATTTCGTGCTGGCACATAGCACGGGTTCTCCATTGGGCGATCCTTTGGAAATAGAGGCGCTGACCAGGGCTTATCCACATATGGGAGAGTCTCGGTCGCGGTACTGTGTGATCGGGTCGATAAAGCCGCTTCTTGGCCATACGTTCGCTGCATCGGGCATCGTCAATCTGATATGTATGCTAATGTCGATGAAGCATGGCATAATTCCAGGTACTGCGGGTTATGAACAGAGCAATGAATATATCCATTTGGAAGGCACTCCTTTCCGCATTCATTCTTCTAATACAAGTTGGGAGACGTCGAATTCGAAACCGAAACTCGGCGCTCTGGGGGCCACTGGCATTAGTGGAACTAACGCACATATTGTGGTGGAGGAATATGTACCCTCCCCGATATCTGGGGAGAAGCCGACGGTGGACGAGGCCCCCGTCGTTATAGCGTGGTCGGCCAAAACACTGGAACGGTTGCGTACCTACGCAAAAACATTGCTTTCATACTCTGAAAAGCATCCCAAATTGGCCATGCGTGACATCGCATACGCCCTGCAAACCGGGCGCGAGTCTATGGATTGGCGAGCTGCCTTTGTTGCCGAAACGAAAGCCCATTTCCATGAGGTGCTGAGAAACCTGTCGGCACACGAGAAATCCGGTACCGTTTATGTGAACAGGCTGTCCCTTCAGGAAAAAGAAACGATGGGGATAGACGGGGGCTTGAGAGAAGGGGAATCATCCCTTCATCGACTTATGCATAGTAGGGATTATAGGGGTATTGCTAAACATTGGGCAGAAGGGGACGAACCCGATTGGAGGCTCCTGTATGGGCAATCGGCACCCGTGCGAATCAGCTTGCCGGGCTATCCGTTCGCAACGGAAAGCTGCTGGTATGAAGCCGAACAGGAGGGAGCTTGCTCGACGGAGTATACCGCTCCGATGGTTCATCCATTAGTGCACCGAAATATATCTGATCTCGCGGTG
This sequence comes from Pyronema omphalodes, assembly GCA_024516155.1. NCBI lineage: Eukaryota > Fungi > Ascomycota > Pezizomycetes > Pezizales > Pyronemataceae > Pyronema > Pyronema omphalodes. The sequence goes on from JAJJXM010000130.1 coordinate 32,141, forward strand.
CAAAGATATGAATCGACTTTTTCGGGAGAAGAGTTCTATTTTTCGGATCATGTAGTTCGGGATAAGAAGGTGTTCCCTGGAGCGGCTTATATGGAAATGGCCAGAGCGGCCTTGAACGAGGCGTTGCCGGGAGGAGTGTCTGATACAGAAATGATCCGGCTGAAGCACATTGGCTGGGCACATCCGATTAGTACGAATGGTAAGCCGGTGACGGTCAGAATAGAGTTGATTCCGCGGAAAAATGATGGAATCAATTTTGAAATATGCACCGGCACAGACGAAGGCAACCCGAGTTGCATCCTGCACAGCCAAGGGAACATTGAAGTGATTACGTCATACGAACCGCCGAAGCTGGAAATTACCAAAGTGATGGAAGCATGCCGCGATTATGAGCTTTCAGGAGAGCAATGCTACGAGATCTATCGTAAGTTGGGCATTAATTATGGTTCTGGACATCGTGGCCTAAAATCCCTTCATGTCGGATTTGACGAACAGGGGAAGAAGCAGGTGCTTGCGCGTTTGCGCCTCCCGCGGCCACAATCCGAACCCAAAAGAGGGGACGGATATGTAATGCATCCGGGAATGTTGGATTCCGCGTTGCAGGCAACGCTGGGGTTCTTTCTCCCGGAATGGGCCGGAGACCAGGAGGAATCTCAACCTGCGCTGCTATCCTTGCCTTTTTCGATGGATGAAGTTGAAGTATTTGGAGAATACGAAGAGGACATGTGGGCGTTTATACGAAGTGATGACTTGAATGAAGAAGCGCAAGCGTTTCGCAAATACGATATCGATGTGTGCACTAGTGCGGGACGATATTGCACCCGAATCAAAGGGTATTCCACCAGGGTCATGGAAAATCCTGAACAACAGGCGGATGCAATGGTATTGGTAGAAGAATCAAAGGGAACCGCAGAACGTGTAAATATGGCCCAAGCGGGGAATCCGATGTGGGCGGGTAGCCGGGATAAAGAAAGCATGGGCGAAGCTCACCGTATGAAAGCCGTTAACTTCATCAAAGGGATTCTTGCTTCGGTCATTAATCTGTCGGCCAATCAAATTGAAGCCGATGTATCCATGGATCATTATGGAATTGATTCGGTTATGGTCATCCAGTTGACTAAACGCTTGGAAGAGAGCTTTGGATCTTTGCCAAAGACCTTATTCTTTGAATATCAAAATCTCTCCAAGCTCACAGATTATTTCATCAAGCACCATGGTGATCGGCTCAGCATGATGATAGACCTCGAAGATCAATGGAATTCGCATAAGATTGCGACTGATCGAAATGGAGCGTTTGACATGCTGAAAAACCCCGCGGATTCGATCCTTAAAAGGTCATGGCGTACAGCCGCCAGAGCAGACACGGTGATAAATAAGGATGAGCCGGGGGACAATGGTCCGCTGGATATTGCCGTAATAGGATTAGCGGGACGTTATCCTGGAGCAGATACGTTATATGAGTTCTGGAAGAACCTATGTGACGGAGTAGACTCGATCACCGAAATTCCAATGGAGCGTTGGGACCATACGCAGTATACGGGCAAAAATCAAAACAACTCCGGCAGACTTCCCAGCAAATGGGGCGGGTTTATTCGCGATGTCGACTGTTTTGATCCGTTGTTCTTCCACATATCTCCACGAGAGGCGGAGATGATGGATCCGCAGGAAAGGTTGTTCCTTGAATGCGTGTATGAAGCTATGGAGGACGCCGGATATACTCGCCAAAACCTAGGCGGATCGGCTGCCGAAGAAGCGGGGCAACGGGTAGGTGTGTTCGTCGGGGCGATGTATCAGGAGTATCAGCTTTATGGGGCACAGGAGCAAGCCCGCGGCAGATTCATGGCCATGCCAGGCAATCCTTCTGCAATTGCAAACAGGGTATCTTATTTCTGCAATTTCAATGGGCCAAGTCTCGCAGTGGATACGGCCTGTTCTTCGTCCCTTACTGCCCTGCACTTGGCCTGCCAAAGTATCAGACAGGGAGATTGTGAAGTTGCATTTGCAGGGGGCGTCAATGTGTCTATTCATCCCAATAAATATATCATGCTGGCACAGGGGAACTTCACTTCCAGCAAAGGCCGTTGCGAAAGCTTTGGTGAGGGTGGGGATGGCTATGTTCCTGGTGAAGGGATTGGGGTGGCGTTGCTTAAGCCGCTGCACAAAGCCCTTGAGGATGGAGACCACATTTATGGCGTCATCAAGGCAACCTCGATCAATCATGGCGGTAAGACTAACGGATACACGGTACCCAATCCGATTGCCCAGGCAGGAGTCGTCTCAGCGGCCTTGAAATCGGCGCAAGTAGAGCCCTGGATGATTAGTTATGTGGAAGCGCATGGAACGGGGACGTCCCTTGGGGATCCTATTGAAATTGCCGGATTGGAAAGGGCGTTCGGCGCCGGTGACGATCGCCGGTATTGTTCCATTGGTTCGGTCAAATCCAATATCGGCCATTGCGAAAGCGCCGCTGGCATAGCTGGTTTAACGAAGATTCTGCTGCAGATGAAGCATCGTAAGCTGGTGCCGTCGCTACATTCTGCTTCGCTCAACCCCAATATTAATTTTGCGAACAGCCCGTTTACCGTTCAACAAAATCTGGTTGAATGGGAGCAACCGTCATTAAACAGGAATGGCGTGGAGGTAACAGTTCCAAGGATTGCAGGGATATCCTCCTTCGGGGCCGGAGGGTCCAACGCGCATGTCATCATTGAAGAATTCGATGCTCCTGTTCATGGTTTCGATGCACAACCGCCGACGGATCATGGGAAGCCCGCGCTGATTGTATTGTCTGCGAAACAAGAAGATTCATTACGGAAGCAAGCGAGCCGGCTGCTTCAATATCTGCGCAGCGATGAGGGCGAGAGCATCCCTCTTATGCACATAGCCTACACATTGCAAGTCGGAAGAGAACAAATGGAAGAAAGACTGGGCATGCTTGTCCACTCGGTCGAAGATCTGCAACTGAAGTTGGAAAGGTTCATGGCTAGAGAAGGAAACATACCGGATATATACCGTGGTCATTCTAAACGGCACAAGGACGTACTGAACTTGTTCGCATCGGATGAAGACATGCAAGAGGCATTGGGGAATTGGATTTTGCGAGGGAAGTACGCGAAGTTGCTTGAACTCTGGGTTAACGGGATGCCGATGGAATGGAAATTGCTCTATAAAGGAGTAAGTATCCAGCGCGTTAGCTTGCCGACGTACCCTTTCGAACGCAAGAGATACTGGTTTCCAACGGACGAAGCAGAAGCGGGAGCAAGTGCCTTGCCGGCTCAAGCCCAATCTGAATTTATAGGCGACGTGAGGAAGTCTTTTCTCCATCCACTTCTTCAGAAGAACGTATCGGATTTCAAAGAGCAGCGGTATAGCACGGTCCTTACGGGGAGCGAATTTTATCTTAAAGATCATTTGGTCTATCGAGAAAAGATGCTGCCTGGAGCGGCTTACCTGGAGATGGCGGGCGAAGCTATGATACTTGCTTCTAATGCACGTTCCCACGGCTCCCTCGTTTTTAGCGATGTAGCCTGGCTCCGGCCGCTTGTGGTAGAAAAACAGGCGGTTGAAGCGCTAATTCGAATTATGCCGGAAAAACAAAGTCACGCTCATTTCGAAGTGTATAGTTCACATGATCTTGAGCAAAGGGATCACGTGCATGCATTGGGCAATGTTTCCATACGGGAATTTGGGGGACACCATCGTGTCGATCTTGAAGAGGTTCGAGGCCGATGCGACATGTACGACATAACGCAAGCTGAATGTTATGAAGCGTACCGATCAGCCGGATTGGATTATGGACCTAGCTTTCAGGCAGTTGAATCGATTGTGGTTGGTCAAGAAATAGCATTGGCAGCAGTAAGTTTACCTGATGGCTTGCACTCGACAGCTCCAGACTTTAGACTTCATCCGGTTGTCCTGGATGCGGCTTTCCATGCTTCTATAGGGTTGTTTTGGGATCAAGTCGTGAAGGAACGATCTGCAGGTAAAGCTGCGATTTCATTGCCTTTTGCGATCGATGAACTGGAATGTTTCGGGAATATTTTGCAAGCGAGATGGATTGTGTTGGAGACGTCGTCTGTTTCCGACGATATATCTGGTGCCGACATCACTGATGTTCGGAAAATCAATATTCAAGTATGTGATGAGCGGGGCGACGTCCTGCTTCAAGCAAAAGGATTTTCTTCAAGAGTCTTGGATCGAGATAATCGGTTCCAAGATGCCGAAAAGGAAAAAAGTGGGAATGATTTTATGCTGGAAGAAAAGGCGGAAACTCAGGAGATTCCAGTTGGCAACATAAGTATGGTTCCAAGATGGAAGGCCCACCAGCCTGAGATCAAGATCGGGATAAGTCAGTCCAAAACCGGCCGCATGGTTGTGGTGGGGGGGACGGATGAACAGATTCAATCGGTCTTGGCCTACCACCCTCAAGCTGAAGTTGTTGCTTTACTGGGAGAGGATGCGGCAGAGGATATCGCAAGTAAGCTTGGGAATCAGCATGAGGAATTGGAACATTTGGTATGGTTAGTGCCAAAAGGATTGCCTATCTCATTCACAGATGCAGCTCTAAATAACGGGCAGTCGGCAAGTATCTTTCAAACTTTGAGGATCTTCAAGGCGCTCTCCCTATTAGGCCTATGTCAGCGGGAATTGTCGTGGACCGTGATAACCACGGAGGCCGTGAGCATGGATGAAGAAATGGTGCCAGACCCTGTACATGCTGCTATTCATGGATTGGTAGGGACGATAGCCAAAGAGTATCCTCGCTGGAATATCCGGCTGATTGATCTTGGAGAACATGAATTGCCGACCTGGAGTTTGTATGAAATTCCACAGGACCGCCAAGGGCGAGCTTGGGCAAGCCGTAGGGGAATCTGGTATAGACAAGAGCTCATCCCTTATCTGTCTTCTAATAATGGGAGGACGTTATTTCGAGAAAAGGGAGTTTACGTCGTTATCGGAGGAGCTGGAAGTGTAGGGCAGGCTTGGAGTGAATACATGATTCGTAAATATGATGCCCAGGTCATCTGGATCGGACGCAGGCCCCACAATGCTGAGATTGAAGCGAAAATTCAGAGAATGGCTGCTTTTGGCCCGGCACCGGTCTATATGTCAGCAGATGCATCCAAAGCTGCAGATATGTTGAATGTGCGTCGCACCCTTAAAACCATGTTTTCTGTGATTCATGGAGTAATTCATTCGGCGATGGATTTGTCTGAACGAAGCCTTCCCGAACTGGATGAAGAAACGCTACGTCGCTCGCTCGCATCAAAAATGGATACCAGTGTCTGTCTGGCTAATACATTTGAAGGGGAAGCTCTTGACTTTGTATTATTCTTTTCTTCCATTATGTCTTTTACTAAAGCTCCGAAGCAGGCCGACTATGCTGCAGGGTGCATGTTTATGGATGCTTTTGCTGCAAAAATGGCATCAGGATGGCCTTGTACTGTAAAGCTGGTGAACTGGGGTTATTGGAATACGATCCAATACGCTGCCTCCAGCGATTACGAGCAGATGGGGGAAACGTATTATAAGCTATCGAAAATCGGTCTAGGTCTCGTCGAACTGCCCCAAGCAGTAGAGGTTGTCGAAAGGTTGCTTACGAGCCGAGATAATCAAGTTGCATTTATGAATACAACCAAGCCATTTTTGATTGAGGGCATGAATACGCAAACAATCATACGGGAAGCCTCCTCCGTCGCGACTACCCGAGAGGAAGGTTTCAGCCGGGAAGAGCCAGGGGTGGAATGGTGCAAGGACTACTTGAAAAACATCATCGCTGATGCGCTGAAAGTGCCGGTACAGCGAATCGACTCCGCTGAAACACTTGATGTTTACGGGTTGGACTCCGTCGTTATGGTGCAACTCGTACAGGAGCTGCGTACTCATTTTAGCGATTTGGGCAACACGCTGTTCTTTGAGCATCCGACTATAGATGACCTATCTGCGTACTTGTTACAGGAGTATCCTGATACGGTATCGGAACTGTTCAGCCATAAACGGGTGGCACCAGCGGAACTCGATGAAACGAACAACGCGGAGACAATTGTACCGCAACCAGCTGAGTCTGACCGCTCTGGCTTGAGAACAAGTTACTCGGGCAGGTTTATTCGTTCAGAAGAGTATCGCCCGATTCCCAAAGATGCATCCATGGATGTAGGCGAAGAGCCCATTGCCGTGATCGCCATGAGTGGACGATTCCCGGGGGCGGAAACCGTAGAGGAATTGTGGGAACGTTTGAAAGCCGGGGAAGATTGCATTTCAGAAATTCCCTCAGATCGTTGGCCTATGGAGGGTTTTTACAATTCGGACATTCGGGAAGCGCTGTCGAATGGAGAGAGTTATTGCAAGTGGGGAGGTTTTTTGAAGGATGTGGATCAGTTCGATCCTTCTTTTTTTCAGCTGTCTCAACGCGATGCCGAGCTCATGGACCCACAAGAGCGCCTATTCATGGAATGTGTCTGGGAACTGTTAGAGAATGCCGGATATTCCAAGGAGGAATTTGGGCGCGTCCATCAACGTAAAGTGGGTGTATTTGTGGGGGCGATGTATCAACCTTATCACGCCGTTGAATCCGACTATCGCAACGAGTCCGTGATTTCGCTCTCTTCATCCAACTCACTGGCTAATAGGATTTCATATTTTTTCAATTTACAGGGCCCCAGTATGGCCGTTGATACTGCTTGCTCTTCTTCAGCAATGGCCGTTCATTTGGCTTGTGAAAGCTTGCGCAAGGGAGAGTGCAGCGCGGCCATCGCAGGAGGAGTCAATCTTTCGATTCATCCCAAGAAATATGTGGGTCTAAGCCAATTTCAGTTGGTGGGCAGTCACCCGGGTAGCAGAAGTTTCAGTGCCGGCGACGGTTATCTGCCTGCTGAAGCAGCGGGTTCGGTCCTGCTTAAACCGCTGTCGCAGGCAGTGGCCGATGGAGATGAGGTTCTGGCCTTAATCCGTTCCACATCTACCAATCATAACGGCCACATCTCGGGATTCACTTCTCCGAATCCAGCCGCTCAGGAAGAGTTAATTAGCACTCACTTCAGGCAATCCGGGATAGATCCGCGAACGATTACTTATGTGGAAGCAGCGGCCAATGGAGTACCTGCAGGTGATGCGGTTGAATTGAGCGCGCTTACGAAGGCATTCCGTCAACATACCGCAGATGAGCATTTCTGTGCGATCGGTACGGTGAAGTCTAATATTGGCCATGCAGAGGGAGCTTCAGGAATTTCCCAGTTAATTAAAACGGTGTTGCAACTGAAGCACGGCCAGCTCGTCCCGACCATCAAAAGCGAACCGCTTAATCCTGACATTTCTCTGGAGAACACGCCCTTCTACATACAGAGGGAGTTGACCGATTGGCAGGCGCCTGTCCTCATTATAGATGAAGAGGTTCAGAGCTTTTCCCGCCGCGCAGCTCTAAGCTCTTTTGGGGCTGGCGGGACGAATGTCCACTTTATTCTAGAAGAATACGAACCATCGGAAGCGATCCAGAAGGATTCGGGAATGGAAAGCGGTCGGTCGGAACTGGTTGTTGTGTCGGCTAAGTCCAGAGACGAACTGACAAAAATCGTGGAGAATATACTGGGGTATCTTGAGATTTCACCTGTTGTATCATTGGCGGATTTAGCGTATACGCTTCAAGTAGGCCGGGAAGCGATGCAGAGTCGATTGGCATTGGTTGTAAGAACACGCGAAGAGTTGATGGAGGGACTTCGACAATTTATAAGCATTTCCCATGGATTCTCTCCGCAATCGGTTAGCCTGCCCATGTACTACGAAGATTTAAATGTGCGAACACATAGCCTGGAAACAGTCTGGCCGGAGATGGCTGCGGCTATGGCTAGCAGCTTCGTTCCGAATAGGGTAAGCAGCGAATGGCATCATCTGGCCGAATCATGGATACAAGGCAAGCGGATATCGTGGTACAAGCTTCACGAAGGAATCAGGAGAAAACGATTGAAACTGCCGACATATCCCTTTAACAAAAAGCGCTGCTGGGTTGCCGCACGCCCGTTTAACGTCCTAGTTCAAACAGCAGTCAAAAAGGAAATGGCGGATTCAGTGGACTGCTTTAATGGAAATCATTCGGATGGTTTCGCAACAGTTGGAGAGATCAGATCGGAATTGGCAGCGATTTTGTCTACGGAGCTGGGACTGCCATCGGGCCAAATTGCTCCTGATAAACGGCTTCAAGAGTATGGCGCTGATTCCATGACATTGTTAAAAATACAACGCGAATTGAATTACCTTTACCAGATCGAATGTACGCTTAGGGAACTATTGGAACAAACGACGTTGAACGATTTGACCTCTTTCGTGGCTGAAAGAGTGAAAACTCATCCTTTGACGGGTTGTGACGACGAGGCAAGTACGACCCTGGAAAAGTATAAAAGGGGAGAACTAAGCTTGGATGACGTGAATGCCTGGTTCGATAAAAACGTGGTAAACGAGCTGCAAGATTTGGATGGAAAAGACAACCTGGATCGGGTACTTGAACAGTATCAACAAGGCGATTTGGGCATCGAGGATGTAGAACGTATGATTGAACGAATGGAGAAGGGAGCATCCTTATGATCCGTAAAGAAATTTTGCTAGCCTACAAGGAAGGAAAACTAACAACCGAAGAGGTTCGAGAGAAGCTTCTTCTCCATAATAGCCACTCGGCGGACGAACCGTCATTGACCGAGGGCCAGAAAGGGTTGTGGATGCTGCACAAACTTGCACCCGATATGAGCGCATACCACATTCCGCTTCTGTTCCGCATGCGTCCTTACCCGCAAATGGACTGCTTCAAGGAGGCGTGCCTCTTCATGATGGACAAATTCCCGGTTCTAAGGAGCGTTATTACAGAGATTGACGGATTGCCTTACCGCAAGACGCTCCCTTCTATGCTGTTGGATTTTACTCAAGAGGAAATCATGCATATGAACGAGCAAGAACGCGATTCACGGCTTCAGGATAAATTGCATGAGCCTTTTCAGATGGAGCAAGGCCCTTTGATCCGATTCCATGTAATGAAAGAGTCGGAACGCAGTGCGCTTATCCTGATTGTGGTGCATCATATTGTGTTTGACGGCGGCTCAATTCAATCGTTCCTTAACCAACTCATGCAAACTTACGGCTGTCTGGTGCAAGGACAAGACCCAGGTACGGACATGATTCGGGAAACAGCTGGTTTTGCAGAATTCGTTGAATGGGAATCTTCTTATTTGAGAAGCGAGAGAAGCAGAAATGATCTTGCGTATTGGAAGCAACAGTGTGCAGGCATGCCGCCTGTAATGGATCTACGGACCGATTATCCCAGACCTGCGAAGCAAAGCTTCGCAGGGGCTGTATATTCCTTTAATCTATCTCCGGAGTTGTCCGGAAAAACCGATCTTCTGGCGAAAACACTTCAAGTCAATAAATCTGTAATATTGCTTGCAGTCTATAATATGCTCTTGTACAGGTACAGTGGCCAGCATGATATTACGGTAGGGATGCCTATTGCTAGGCGGGGTCAAGTCAAATTCGAAAATACTATCGGATATATGATGAATATGATTCCGGTGCGGAGCAGAAACCTGAATGACGTTCGTTTCCGCGAGTTGGCCAAGGAGCTTCAGTTGACGATCTTGGACGGCATTGATCATGGAGATTATCCGTTCCCCGCATTGGTGCGTGAGGTTCAGCCGTCGAGATTGCCGGGCTATGCCCCCGTAGTCCAGGTCGTATTCTCGTATCAAAACTTTGTGTCCTCAGCAGCCGCAAGCAGTTTAAGTGAAACATATAACAAGCACTTTGGAATGGAAATCATTGATCAAGTTCTGCAAGCCGGTGACCATGAACTCGAGCTGGAAACGTATGATGTCGGGGGGCAACTACGCCTGCATTTTAAATACAGCCCGGAATTGTTCAATGAGGAGACGATCATCGGCATGTCACATCATCTTGAAATGTTGCTTCAAGGAGTAGCCAGGGATGCAAACCTGCCATTGGATGAGTATTCGCTTCTAACTGAACAAGAGCAGGAGCTTCTTCATTACCGCTGGAACGATACGTACAAGGATTACCCGCTTGATGTATGCTTTCACGAAAAATTCAAGGAGCAAGCGCAGCGGGCACCTGATTCAGTAGCGGTGACTTATAAAGATGCTTCGCTCACGTACAAGGAACTCGACGAGAGAAGTACGGAGTTGGCCATATATCTTCAACATTTAGGGGTTAAGCCGAATGTTTTGGTCGGTGTATGTCTGGAGAGATCACTTGAGTTAATCGTTTCATTGATGGCTGTCATGAAAGCGGGAGGGGCATATGTGCCTTTAGACCCGGCGTTGCCGGCGGAACGCCTGGTGTACATGCTGGAGAACAGCAAGGCACAGATTGTCATATCACACAGTTCCTTGGCTCGATTGTGGAATAATCTAGGGGGAATTGAGGCCCGGAGGATCTTTTTGGATGAAGCGGAGAAAGAGATTCAGACAGTAATGAAAATGAATAAGCTGGAACAACAGGTACAAACGCATCACTTGGCTTATGTCATTTATACTTCTGGAAGCACGGGCAATCCAAAAGGCGTAATGATTTCCCACCGCGCACTGGTCAATTTTTTGGCCTCCATGGTGGATGAACCTGGTTTGCACAGTCATGACAAGCTTCTTGCCGTAACAACTTCGAGTTTTGATATTGCGGCCCTGGAATTATTTTTGCCGCTTCTGCAAGGGGCAGAATGCTGTATATGTGCGGCCGAAGACATACTCGATCCTGGACGGCTCATGCGAGAAATTAAGCGGCTCCGTCCTACTGTTATGCAAGGCACTCCAGCTTTGTGGATATCGTTACTCGAGGCTGGATGGACTAACGAGGAACAGGTCACCATTCTGTGCGGCGGGGAAGCGATGACAGAAACCTTGAAGCGGCGATTGCAGAGATTGAACTGCGCCGTCTACAATTTGTTTGGCCCTACGGAAACGACGGTTTGGTCAACGCTTCAGCGGATGGATGGGGATGAACCGGTTACCATCGGAAGGCCGATTGCCAATACGCAGATATTTATCGTGGACAGGTCGATGCAGCAGTCACCGATCGGCGTAGCAGGAGAATTGTGCATTGCTGGTGAAGGATTAGCCCAAGGTTATTGGCAGCTTCCGGAGTTAACAGCGGAGAAATTCGTGAACAATCCATTCAGGCCGGGAACTTTGCTGTACAGGACCGGAGATGCGGCTCGCTGGCTTGCAAACGGACGAATTCAGCATCTTGGTCGAATGGATGACCAATTAAAAATACGCGGGTATCGAATAGAGACGGGAGAAATCGAGCATCATCTCCGTGCATGTCCAGGTGTCCGCGAGGCAGTCGTAGTCGCCAAAGAGCAGGATGAACATAAACAGCTTGCGGCTTACATCGTTGTTTCGCAGGACAAGACAGCAGATACGGTGAATAACCAAGCATTGCGTACTTTTTTAGCGCAACGCTTGCCAAGTTACATGATCCCGTCATTTTACATTTTCATCGATGAAATTCCGCTGACCCCCAACGGGAAGACGAATCGAAAGTTATTGGAGGCCGAACCTTTACCTTTTCATCGGGTGGACGAGACCCTATCCCGGAAAGATTCTGTGGTTGATGCGATCCTTGAGATCTGGGGCAAATTACTTCCGTCAGGACAGCTGAGGGAAGACATCGGCTTTTTTGAAGCCGGGGGGGATTCGATCCTGGCGGTCACTGCCGTAGAACGCATGAAGAATGAGCTTGGAGTTGAAATGTCCGTAACCGATCTCTTCAAATATGGAAATGCGAAATCCCTCAGTCTGTTTTTGAGTGAGCGAAAATCGGCTTCGTCGCGTTCCGGCAACAATGAAGTTCCGGTAAGTTCCAACGAATCCAAATGTTCTGATGTCGGAGATGATTATCCCGATTATTATGAGAGCAGTCTCGCTGTTATTGGCATTTCTTGCGTATTTCCGGGGGCTTCTGACCCACACGAGTTTTGGAAGCTCCTCCGCGGTGGGATCAGCCCGATAAGATATTATACGGAAGAGGAACTGGACCGCTTTGACATATCGGAATCGATTAGGAACGATCCGCGTTTTGTGCCATTGCGTTCTACTATAGAGAGGAAAGAAGAGTTTGATCCTGCATTCTTCCGCATGTCACCAAGAGATGCGGAAATGATGGATCCCCAACTCCGCCTTCTGTTGATGCATGCATGGAAGGCGGTGGAAGATGCCGGTTATGCTCCCGAGAGCATTCCGGGGACGGCTGTGTTCATGTCTGCCAGTAACAGTTTCTACCATGCTTCTGCATTTAAGGAAAATTCGAGTGTGATGAATAGCGCGGATGAATATGTGTCATGGCTCATGGCCCAGAGCGGAACGATTCCAACTATGATATCCCACAAGCTTGGCTTTACCGGGCCAAGCTTATTTGTGCATTCCAATTGTTCTTCTTCACTTGCCGGATTGCATTCTGCTTATCAATGCATCATGGCTGGCGAAGCTCAGGTGGCATTAGTTGGAGGAGCAACTGTGTTTGCGGAAAACAGAGCAGGATATGTGCACCAACCGGGATTGAATTTCTCCAGTGACGGGAGGATCAAAGCGTTTGATGATTCTGCAGATGGAATGGTAACGGGTGAAGGTGCGGCTGTCATCGTGGTAAAGAATGCTGCCCAAGCCGTTCGGGATGGAGATCGGGTATACGCCCTGGTGCGGGATGTTTCCTTGAATAATGATGGCGCCGATAAAGTGGGATTTTATGCACCCAGCGTGAAAGGACAAGCGGAGGTTATTCGAAATGCATTGGTTCGTACAGGAATTAAGCCCGATTCCATCGACTATGTTGAAGCGCACGGAACCGGAACCAAGCTGGGTGACCCTATTGAGTTTGCCGCGCTTTGCGAAGCTTACGGGCAGGGTGCGGGACAGAAGGGGCATTGTGGGTTAGGTTCTGTTAAAACGAATATCGGGCATTTGGATACGGCTGCTGGATTGGCAGGACTTATCAAGCTTGCCTTAAGCCTGCACCATCGTGAGTTACCGCCGACCCTGAACTTCAAAAACCCAAACAAGCACCTCCGATTGGAAGATTCACCGTTCCATATTACTGACAGGACGGAAGCATGGAGACGCACGGAAACGCCGCGAAGGGGAGCGCTGAGCTCGTTTGGCATTGGCGGTACGAATGCACATGCCATTTTGGAAGAATTCATGACTGATGTTGAAGAAGAGAACGTGTCGCATCGTGGCAATAACGGCGGTGAAGAACTTGTAATACTATCGGCCAAAAATGAAGAACGGCTTCAAGTATACGCATCAATGCTGCTGGGCTTCATAAAGGAGCGCCGGAGCGAAATCGGCCTTTCTGATTTGGCGTATACGCTGCAAGTCGGTCGGACCGCCATGGATAGCAGAATGGCAATCGTCGCTTCCGATATGGAGGCCTTGATTCAGAAACTGGAGAGTTTCATAGAGAATGGAGGGATAACCCCGGGGTGCTACGTTGGGAAATTGGCCCAGAACGATGAAGTTGCACAGGGAATGATTCGAGAGACCGATGATCATGACGCTCTTAATACAGCGATCTCCGGTGGTGACTTAGCGAAAGTGGCAGAGTTATGGGTAGGCGGAGTATCGGTGGATTGGCAAAAATCAAAATTGCATCAAACCTGGCCAGTGAAGCGAATCAGTCTTCCAACGTATCCGTTTGCCCTCCGAAAATATAGCCTCTCCGCCGGGCATCAGTTTGAAGGTGGGGAGGATCGCGTGGAGAATCGACTTGGTATTCTTCACCCGCTGCTGCATCGTAACGAATCGACTTTGGGCGGAGTGAGATTCGTCTCCAGTTTCTCAGGAGAGGAGTTTCTTTTCTCAGAACACAAAGTGAAAGACGTGCCGGTGTTGCCAGGCGTAGCTTCGCTCGAACTGGCACGAGAAGCTGTGTGCAGGGCGGCCGATCTGGAGCCAGGCAGTTTTCTGAAGTTGCGGCAGGTAGCATGGATACGCCCGATTGTTGCAACAGGAGAAAAAGTGGATTTGCGCATCGCATTGCAGCCACAGATGGATGATGCTTCGACGATTTCCTACCGTATTTATGCTGTTCCCAAGACGAGCAGCGATCCGGAGCTCTTGTACGGTCAAGGATTTGCCGAATTGAAAGATGCAGGGGAAGGCATCCGGGAAATGGATATGGCTAAGGTGCAGGCGCTCTGTCCGACCAAGGAGGTAGAGAATCGTAAATTTTATGAAGCGGTACGTTCGATGGGTGTTGATTATGGTCCCGGATACCAGGGAATCAAGGCGATATACCGGGGAGAAGGTTGCATACTGGCCCATTTGGAGTTGCCTCCTTCGATCTGGTATACCCGCGATCAATATGTGCTGCATCCAAGTATGTTGGACTCGGCGATTCAGGCATCCATCGGGTTACACCAATCTATTCGTGCAGAGGCGGGTACGAAGGTCCAAATTACATTGCCCTTTGCCTTGGAGGAGTTGAATGTATATCGCTCGTGTACGGATTCCATGTGGGCATATATACGTTATGCCGAAGGCAGGACAGGCAATGCTATGCAAGGACCAGTCCAGAAGCTGGATATAGCCCTCATGGATGAGAACGGGAAGATATGCGTTGAAATGAAGGGTTTCACCTCAAGGGTACTGGACGAAACACGGGCATCTCCAAAGGGTCCCGATCAGAACGAGGAGAAAACGGTCTCTCCGGTAGCGGTCTCTCCCGCAGCCGCCTCCGAAACGGTATTTTTTAAAGGTGTATGGGAGCCTGTCATGCTGAATCCGGACCAGAGGGTCCCTTCTTCGGATCAAGATGTGTTTATTATCGCTCCGGACGAAGAAATGAGAAGGAGACTTCTTCATTTACACCCAGGAGCCAAGGAACTGGAATTACTTACAGACGATACAGAAGACGCGCTGGCAGCTAAATTGAGAAAATTAGGAAACATATCCCATTTGATCTGGGCAATGCCCGCAAGCCAGAGCGATTCTGTTCTAAATGAAAGACTGGTAGAAGAACACACAAATAGTATTCTTCCAGCCTTTCGGTGGGTTAAGGCACTTTTAAAAGAGCATTATGGAGAAAAATCGCTGACGTGGACCGTCACGACCGTTCAAGCGCAAAGCGTGCACAAAGATGACAGGGTTGAGCCTGCACAAGCTGCTGTTCTCGGTTTGTTGGCTACTGTAGCAAAGGAATATCCAGCGTGGAAGGTGAGGGTTGCCGATTGGCCGAAAGATGGCAATTGGCCGTTGACCGACCTGTTTCAGCTGCCGTTCGATCACCATGGCCAAGCTTGGGCATTCAGGAAGGGAGAATGGTTCAAGCAACGCCTATTGCCTGTGAACATGTCTTTCTCGGATCAAAGTATTTACCGGAAGAATGGTGTATACGTGGTCATCGGAGGTGCCGGAGGAATTGGCCAAATTTGGACCGAATACATGCAGCGCCATTACAATGCGAGCGTAATCTGGATTGGCAGAAGGCAGATTGATGAGGAAATATCCTCCCGTCTGGCTCGACTTAACCGGGATGGTCTTCAACCGGAATATATGCAAGCCGACGCCATGAATCGCGATTCGTTGGCAGCGGCCTGCGAAAAGGTGCTACGAAAGTATGGATGTATTCATGGTGTCATTCAGGCAGCGCTTGTACTGGAGGATCAACTGCTCGCACATATGGATGAATCTGCGTTTTGTTCGGTTCTTGGGGCCAAAGCGGAAGCCAGCATTAGAATGGCTCAGGTATTCGAAGGTGTTCCTGGGCTGGACTTTATGCTGTTCTTTTCTTCGGTAAACGGAATTTTTCACCCGGCTGGGCAGGGAAATTATAATGCTGGAAGCGCATTTCAGGATGCTTATTCGATAGCTCTGGGACAGGAACTGAGCGTTAAAGTAAGAACAGTCAACTGGGGATTTTGGGGGTCAACGGGAGCGGTTGCCACGCCAATGCACCGTGAAATGATGCAGGAAGCCGGAATCGCCTCGCTTGAACCGGGACAGGCGCTGGATTCGCTAGAGAAATTGCTGGCAGGGCCTCTTGAACGAGTGGCCGTGATGGAGTTGCTATGTTCTCCCGAGGAACTGGGCATTGACATGAACGAACAGATCACTTTATATCCGTCATACACCGGCGGCGGGTTTCGAAGTTCTTCTGACAAGAGATTTTCCAATAGACCGAAAAACGTCATAGAACGGGAGGAGCTTGAGCAACGGATCACTGACCGAATTGCTGGTCTGCTTCATGTTGGTTCCGAGGAAATAGATAAACATACGGAGCTTTCCGAATATGGCTGGGAAGCCGTATGGGCTCGTGTTTTGGTTCAAGAATGGGAAGAAGTAATTGCTCTGCAGCTGCCTTCGGATATATTCAATGAAACGTTCACCATTTCACAAATTGCCGATCGGATGCTCGAGTGTATAGATGACTCGCAATGGCAACTATCAGCCGAGA
>JAJJXM010000131.1:0-48531 GCA_024516155.1 Pyronema omphalodes
TTGCAAACACAAAATCTGTTCAAAAATGAAAGAATTACATTGCGGGCTGAATGAGAAAGATGAATAAGAAATTAAGCTTGATATTAAATCAAAACGTTACATGTTTGGATCAAATGTCATTTGCACGTAGCAACAATTGAATGCAGAAGGGACACTGCCACAGCAAGCGAGAGTGCTCTGACTAGACAGCGCAAGCGAGAGTCACGCGAGCGAGAGTGGTCTGTCTAGTCACAGCGAGCAACAGTCTGCACACAACAGATTATTTGTATTCAAATTCATTATTAATATCTAAAGTTGTCATTATTCTTGTATGTGTATTCCCGGTTTGGAATTTATACATCTTTTGAATTCATATCATGACATACCCGAGTGACAGCGCATGACTAGTACACGCATGCTCATGGACGCCCTCTGCCTCGACGCTTCTCTGCCGCGACGCTCTCTGCCTCGACTTCCCTCTGCCTCGTCGACCCTCTACCCAGTCGACTCTCTGCCTCATTGAGCTCCTCACTTAACCTCGACCCTACCCAGCCCAGTCGCCCCGGGAGTTCTATCCGGGGTACCGCTTGACAGCGACAGGGATGAATCACTAGGCTACTAGTGCACAGTGTCATGCTCCATCATGCAATCTCCACCATGCCGTGTGGGATGGGAGGAGTCGAGCACGGCGAGTGGGGGAGGGGCTGCGAGCACACAAGCAAGCTGGGTTCGAGCACAAGGCAAGTTGGGCTCACCAGGATCGGAATTTGTGATTTAGATATGTATTGTAGATGTAGTTTTTGTATATTCATTGTGGATATATTTGTATATACTCACTACTAGGTGCAGTGAGGACATGTGCTGCAGGGAATCAAAGCAATGACATCTCCGAGATACCCGGGTGTATTGACAGGGAAGAGAAAAAGTAACGGAATTCTTATTGATGTATGTATTTACAGAAAGTAACGGAATGCTTATTGATATATGTATTTACAGAAAGTAACGGCATTTTCCATTGATGTATGTATTTGCAGCTGGTGGGCTCTCCCTCTCCAACTGGTTTAGACTGGTCCGCACAGGGATCGTGGTTACTCGGGTGCTTGTGCAGGGTGCCTGTCATCCATGGAGATGTCACGGTTCCCGATTCCGACAAGATGAGAGACAAAAATGCACAGTGCTACTCACCACACAGTCAAATAAACAAATAAATCCTTTAATTTTGTCTATCGCTACACGGGTAGCATGCAGGTCACCATGTGGCTGACGATAGACAGGTTGTATTAGTAGAAAGATCGAAGAATGATGGCAACAGGAATACATACGCTCTCAAAGAGGACTACAGAAAAGGAAAGGAAATGAGTGATGGGATCATATAATGAAAAGATGAGTCGGTGTGATAAAGTATGAAGCTGAGAGATTTAGAAAAGAACGGAAGTTGGTAAAGGGATCATGCAGATCAAGAAAGGGAAATGAAAAGAAAACGCACCTTTCATTAAGTATGGGCAGGTATAAGAGGTGAGTCCGTGAATACAAGAACAGTTAGTAAAAGTATCAGGAGAGAGGAGTAAGAGGGAATCCAAGTAACAAAAAGAAGAGATGCAGGGCGGAATTCGAAGGAAGAGAAGACATGCACGATTGAAGCGGAGTCAGCAACAAAAAGAAGAGACGGGGGGCGTAGAAGGTATGAAAGACCGACGTATTCTTTTGAAGCTGGGTATTAGAAAAGCAGAACGAAAATAAGATATAAGTTTATCTGGGCTTTACGGAAGATTCGGTCTTCTCCCAGATTCCCAGTTGGTGGGGATACTCTAATCGAGTGTTTGATAAGAATAAGGAGTAAAATAAGTGCCCAGCAAATAAATGCGAGGAGAAAACAAAAAACAAAGATCCGCAAAATATGGTAAAATATTTCGAATATATGTCAAAAAATATTATATCATACAACGCCGACACAGAAAGAAAGGAAAGGAGACAAGGGGGTGGAAGGGCTGTTTATATAGCTGATTGTATGTCCGGAAGCAGGCGTCTGAAGGACATCACATGATGTGTAGAGATGCTACATTTTACGTCCTGCTGGCAACCAGGCGTCAGATCAGGGAATGAAAAGAGCTGGATAATGAGAACAAACGGCAAAAGAAGCAGAACAAGTACATTGTCGCAATTGGTGGCACCCTGCCAGGCCTAAAACTTGCTCATGTTTATCACTCGATCTGAATGGCCTTCTTGGAAGATAGTACTGGATGCATAGAGATGCCACATTGTGAGTCATGCTGCCAAATGGGCCTCGGATGAAGGAATGACAAGAGGTGGAAAACAAGAAAAAACAGCTCAAGCAATAAAACAAGGAAAAACAGCATGAGCAACAAAACAAGGAAAAACAGCTCAAGCAACAAAACAAGAATGTTTTCGCAATTGCTGGCACTCTGTGAGATCTGGAACTTGCTCATGTCTGTCACTCGATCTGAATGGCTTTCTATGAGGCCTGGAACTGGGTCATTGTTCACCACGAAGCTAGAATGGCCATCCGCCCTTGGCCACAATCAGAGTAGACAATAGTTACCCTCTCTTAAGTTTGCGTCCATGTTTTTCTGCTTGGAACAGCTACTTTCCCTCGCCAATAATCACCACGCTCTACACCCACATTCAGTGCACCCACTTGCATCGAACAAGACATTATCTTTGATGTTTAAATAGAAAAGTTGCAACATGAAATGACAATTAATTTGCGAGTTTTGTTCGTCCGTTTGAACGATACTTTATTCGGGAGTGTTTATTCATTTATCTCAGTCAGACATCATTTCCGAGTGACAGCACCTGAATACACGGGTGACAGTTCCGAGTGACGGGGCATGACTACTCCACGCAGGCTAACCGACCCGAGGGCACAGTGGCGAGTGGGCATACTTGCTGCAACCACCGGCGAGTAGGCATATTTTCACTGCACAAACACAACGAATTATGTATAGTGAGCTAATTAAAACAGGAAAATTCATAAATCAAAACAAAAGAATTTACAAACATATAATTAAAACACAAAAAGTTACATAAAACGTTCCTTCGCAAGTAGCCACAACTGAATACAAAAGAGACACACCTACGGTGTTGCCACAGCGAGCGAGAGTACTCTGACAGCTGCTAGTCACAGCAAGCGAGAGTGGTCTTGCAAGACCCGTTTGGACGTGATTGATTGCAGACACAAAAAATATTCAAAAATGCAAGCATTACAATGCGCGCTGAATGAAAAAGATGCACGAAGAATTATGCTTGATATTAAATCAATTAGACTTCATACAAAAGGGACACACCTACGGTGTTGCCATAGCAACGGAGAGTGCTCTCACGGCAATGTAGTCTAGTCATAGTGAGCGAGAGTGCTCTCCCTGCTATGTAGTGACAGTCTATTCAGGCAAGCGAGACTGGTCTACGTACACCGACGGTGTTGTCACAGCAGACGAGAGTGTTCCTACAAGACACATTCTCACGTGATTTATTGCAAACACAAAATCTGTTCAAAAATGAAAGAATTACATTGCGGGCTGAATGAGAAAGATGAATAAGAAATTAAGCTTGATATTAAATCAAAACGTTACATGTTTGGATCAAATGTCATTTGCACGTAGCAACAATTGAATGCAGAAGGGACACTGCCACAGCAAGCGAGAGTGCTCTGACTAGACACGCAAGCGAGAGTCACAGCGAGCGAGAGTGGTCTGTCTAGTCACAGCGAGCAACAGTCTGCACACAACAGATTATTTGTATTCAAAATTCATTATTAATATCTAAAGTTTTCATTATTCTTGTATGTGTATTCCGGTTGGAAATTTATACATCTTTTGAATTCATTCATGACATACCCGAGTGACAGCGCATGACTAGTACACGCATGCTCATGGACGCCCTCTGCCTCGACGCTCTCTGCCTCGACGCTCTCTGCCTCGACTCCCTCTGCCTCGTCGACCCTCTACCCAGTCGACTCTCTGCCTCATTGAGCTCCTCACTTACCTCGACCCTACCCAGCCCAGTCGCCCCGGGAGTTCTATCCGGGGTACCGCTTGACAGCGACAGGGATGAATCACTAGGCTACTAGTGCACAGTGTCATGCTCCATCATGCAATCTCCACCATGCCGTGTGGGATGGGAGGAGTCGAGCACGGCGAGTGGGGGAGGGGCTGCGAGCACACAAGCAAGCTGGGTTCGAGCACAAGGCAAGTTGGGCTCACCAGGATCGGAATTTGTGATTTAGATATGTATTGTAGATGTAGTTTTTGTATATTCATTGTGGATATATTTGTATATACTCACTACTAGGTGCAGTGAGGACATGTGCTGCAGGGAATCAAAGCAATGACATCTCCGAGATACCCGGGTGTATTGACAGGGAAGAGAAAAAGTAACGGAATTCTTATTGATGTATGTATTTACAGAAAGTAACGGAATGCTTATTGATATATGTATTTACAGAAAGTAACGGCATTTTCCATTGATGTATGTATTTGCAGCTGGTGGGCTCTCCCTCTCCAACTGGTTTAGACTGGTCCGCACAGGGATCGTGGTTACTCGGGTGCTTGTGCAGGGTGCCTGTCATCCATGGAGATGTCACGGTTCCCGATTCCGACAAGATGAGAGACAAAAATGCACAGTGCTACTCACCACACAGTCAAATAAACAAATAAATCCTTTAATTTTTGTCTATCGCTACACGGGTAGCATGCAGGTCACCATGTGGCTGACGATAGACAGGTTGTATTAGTAGAAAGATCGAAGAATGATGGCAACAGGAATACATACGCTCTCAAAGAGGACTACAGAAAAGGAAAGGAAATGAGTGATGGGATCATATAATGAAAAGATGAGTCGGTGTGATAAAGTATGAAGCTGAGAGATTTAGAAAAGAACGGAAGTTGGTAAAGGGATCATGCAGATCAAGAAAGGGAAATGAAAAGAAAACGCACCTTTCATTAAGTATGGGCAGGTATAAGAGGTGAGTCCGTGAATACAAGAACAGTTAGTAAAAGTATCAGGAGAGAGGAGTAAGAGGGAATCCAAGTAACAA
Organism: Pyronema omphalodes; assembly: GCA_024516155.1. Classification (NCBI taxonomy): domain Eukaryota; kingdom Fungi; phylum Ascomycota; class Pezizomycetes; order Pezizales; family Pyronemataceae; genus Pyronema; species Pyronema omphalodes. The sequence continues at coordinate 5,033 of JAJJXM010000131.1, forward strand.
AAAGAAGAGATGCAGGGCGGAATTCGAAGGAAGAGAAGACATGCACGATTGAAGCGGAGTCAGCAACAAAAAGAAGAGACGGGGGGCGTAGAAGGTATGAAAGACCGACGTATTCTTTTGAAGCTGGGTATTAGAAAAGCAGAACGAAAATAAGATATAAGTTTATCTGGGCTTTACGGAAGATTCGGTCTTCTCCCAGATTCCCAGTTGGTGGGGATACTCTAATCGAGTGTTTGATAAGAATAAGGAGTAAAATAAGTGCCCAGCAAATAAATGCGAGGAGAAAACAAAAAACAAAGATCCGCAAAATATGGTAAAATATTTCGAATATATGTCAAAAAATATTATATCATACAACGCCGACACAGAAAGAAAGGAAAGGAGACAAGGGGGTGGAAGGGCTGTTTATATAGCTGATTGTATGTCCGGAAGCAGGCGTCTGAAGGACATCACATGATGTGTAGAGATGCTACATTTTACGTCCTGCTGGCAACCAGGCGTCAGATCAGGGAATGAAAAGAGCTGGATAATGAGAACAAACGGCAAAAGAAGCAGAACAAGTACATTGTCGCAATTGGTGGCACCCTGCCAGGCCTAAAACTTGCTCATGTTTATCACTCGATCTGAATGGCCTTCTTGGAAGATAGTACTGGATGCATAGAGATGCCACATTGTGAGTCATGCTGCCAAATGGGCCTCGGATGAAGGAATGACAAGAGGTGGAAAACAAGAAAAAACAGCTCAAGCAATAAAACAAGGAAAAACAGCATGAGCAACAAAACAAGGAAAAACAGCTCAAGCAACAAAACAAGAATGTTTTCGCAATTGCTGGCACTCTGTGAGATCTGGAACTTGCTCATGTCTGTCACTCGATCTGAATGGCTTTCTATGAGGCCTGGAACTGGGTCATTGTTCACCACGAAGCTAGAATGGCCATCCGCCCTTGGCCACAATCAGAGTAGACAATAGTTACCCTCTCTTAAGTTTGCGTCCATGTTTTTCTGCTTGGAACAGCTACTTTCCCTCGCCAATAATCACCACGCTCTACACCCACATTCAGTGCACCCACTTGCATCGAACAAGACATTATCTTTGATGTTTAAATAGAAAAGTTGCAACATGAAATGACAATTAATTTGCGAGTTTTGTTCGTCCGTTTGAACGATACTTTATTCGGGAGTGTTTATTCATTTATCTCAGTCAGACATCATTTCCGAGTGACAGCACCTGAATACACGGGTGACAGTTCCGAGTGACGGGGCATGACTACTCCACGCAGGCTAACCGACCCGAGGGCACAGTGGCGAGTGGGCATACTTGCTGCAACCACCGGCGAGTAGGCATATTTTCACTGCACAAACACAACGAATTATGTATAGTGAGCTAATTAAAACAGGAAAATTCATAAATCAAAACAAAAGAATTTACAAACATATAATTAAAACACAAAAAGTTACATAAAACGTTCCTTCGCAAGTAGCCACAACTGAATACAAAAGAGACACACCTACGGTGTTGCCACAGCGAGCGAGAGTACTCTGACAGCTGCTAGTCACAGCAAGCGAGAGTGGTCTTGCAAGACCCGTTTGGACGTGATTGATTGCAGACACAAAAAATATTCAAAAATGCAAGCATTACAATGCGCGCTGAATGAAAAGATGCACGAAGAATTATGCTTGATATTAAATCAATTAGACTTCATACAAAAGGGACACACCTACGGTGTTGCCATAGCAACGGAGAGTGCTCTCACGGCAATGTAGTCTAGTCATAGTGAGCGAGAGTGCTCTCCCTGCTATGTAGTGACAGTCTATTCAGGCAAGCGAGACTGGTCTACGTACACCGACGGTGTTGTCACAGCAGACGAGAGTGTTCCTACAAGACACATTCTCACGTGATTTATTGCAAACACAAAATCTGTTCAAAAATGAAAGAATTACATTGCGGGCTGAATGAGAAAGATGAATAAGAAATTAAGCTTGATATTAAATCAAAACGTTACATGTTTGGATCAAATGTCATTTGCACGTAGCAACAATTGAATGCAGAAGGGACACTGCCACAGCAAGCGAGAGTGCTCTGACTAGACACGCAAGCGAGAGTCACAGCGAGCGAGAGTGGTCTGTCTAGTCACAGCGAGCAACAGTCTGCACACAACAGATTATTTGTATTCAAAATTCATTATTAATATCTAAAGTTTTCATTATTCTTGTATGTGTATTCCGGTTGGAAATTTATACATCTTTTGAATTCATTCATGACATACCCGAGTGACAGCGCATGACTAGTACACGCATGCTCATGGACGCCCTCTGCCTCGACGCTCTCTGCCTCGACGCTCTCTGCCTCGACTCCCTCTGCCTCGTCGACCCTCTACCCAGTCGACTCTCTGCCTCATTGAGCTCCTCACTTACCTCGACCCTACCCAGCCCAGTCGCCCCGGGAGTTCTATCCGGGGTACCGCTTGACAGCGACAGGGATGAATCACTAGGCTACTAGTGCACAGTGTCATGCTCCATCATGCAATCTCCACCATGCCGTGTGGGATGGGAGGAGTCGAGCACGGCGAGTGGGGGAGGGGCTGCGAGCACACAAGCAAGCTGGGTTCGAGCACAAGGCAAGTTGGGCTCACCAGGATCGGAATTTGTGATTTAGATATGTATTGTAGATGTAGTTTTTGTATATTCATTGTGGATATATTTGTATATACTCACTACTAGGTGCAGTGAGGACATGTGCTGCAGGGAATCAAAGCAATGACATCTCCGAGATACCCGGGTGTATTGACAGGGAAGAGAAAAAGTAACGGAATTCTTATTGATGTATGTATTTACAGAAAGTAACGGAATGCTTATTGATATATGTATTTACAGAAAGTAACGGCATTTTCCATTGATGTATGTATTTGCAGCTGGTGGGCTCTCCCTCTCCAACTGGTTTAGACTGGTCCGCACAGGGATCGTGGTTACTCGGGTGCTTGTGCAGGGTGCCTGTCATCCATGGAGATGTCACGGTTCCCGATTCCGACAAGATGAGAGACAAAAATGCACAGTGCTACTCACCACACAGTCAAATAAACAAATAAATCCTTTAATTTTTGTCTATCGCTACACGGGTAGCATGCAGGTCACCATGTGGCTGACGATAGACAGGTTGTATTAGTAGAAAGATCGAAGAATGATGGCAACAGGAATACATACGCTCTCAAAGAGGACTACAGAAAAGGAAAGGAAATGAGTGATGGGATCATATAATGAAAAGATGAGTCGGTGTGATAAAGTATGAAGCTGAGAGATTTAGAAAAGAACGGAAGTTGGTAAAGGGATCATGCAGATCAAGAAAGGGAAATGAAAAGAAAACGCACCTTTCATTAAGTATGGGCAGGTATAAGAGGTGAGTCCGTGAATACAAGAACAGTTAGTAAAAGTATCAGGAGAGAGGAGTAAGAGGGAATCCAAGTAACAAAAAGAAGAGATGCAGGGCGGAATTCGAAGGAAGAGAAGACATGCACGATTGAAGCGGAGTCAGCAACAAAAAGAAGAGACGGGGGGCGTAGAAGGTATGAAAGACCGACGTATTCTTTTGAAGCTGGGTATTAGAAAAGCAGAACGAAAATAAGATATAAGTTTATCTGGGCTTTACGGAAGATTCGGTCTTCTCCCAGATTCCCAGTTGGTGGGGATACTCTAATCGAGTGTTTGATAAGAATAAGGAGTAAAATAAGTGCCCAGCAAATAAATGCGAGGAGAAAACAAAAAACAAAGATCCGCAAAATATGGTAAAATATTTCGAATATATGTCAAAAAATATTATATCATACAACGCCGACACAGAAAGAAAGGAAAGGAGACAAGGGGGTGGAAGGGCTGTTTATATAGCTGATTGTATGTCCGGAAGCAGGCGTCTGAAGGACATCACATGATGTGTAGAGATGCTACATTTTACGTCCTGCTGGCAACCAGGCGTCAGATCAGGGAATGAAAAGAGCTGGATAATGAGAACAAACGGCAAAAGAAGCAGAACAAGTACATTGTCGCAATTGGTGGCACCCTGCCAGGCCTAAAACTTGCTCATGTTTATCACTCGATCTGAATGGCCTTCTTGGAAGATAGTACTGGATGCATAGAGATGCCACATTGTGAGTCATGCTGCCAAATGGGCCTCGGATGAAGGAATGACAAGAGGTGGAAAACAAGAAAAAACAGCTCAAGCAATAAAACAAGGAAAAACAGCATGAGCAACAAACAAGGAAAAACAGCTCAAGCAACAAAACAAGAATGTTTTCGCAATTGCTGGCACTCTGTGAGATCTGGAACTTGCTCATGTCTGTCACTCGATCTGAATGGCTTTCTATGAGGCCTGGAACTGGGTCATTGTTCACCACGAAGCTAGAATGGCCATCCGCCCTTGGCCACAATCAGAGTAGACAATAGTTACCCTCTCTTAAGTTTGCGTCCATGTTTTTCTGCTTGGAACAGCTACTTTCCCTCGCCAATAATCACCACGCTCTACACCCACATTCAGTGCACCCACTTGCATCGAACAAGACATTATCTTTGATGTTTAAATAGAAAAGTTGCAACATGAAATGACAATTAATTTGCGAGTTTTGTTCGTCCGTTTGAACGATACTTTATTCGGGAGTGTTTATTCATTTATCTCAGTCAGACATCATTTCCGAGTGACAGCACCTGAATACACGGGTGACAGTTCCGAGTGACGGGGCATGACTACTCCACGCAGGCTAACCGACCCGAGGGCACAGTGGCGAGTGGGCATACTTGCTGCAACCACCGGCGAGTAGGCATATTTTCACTGCACAAACACAACGAATTATGTATAGTGAGCTAATTAAAACAGGAAAATTCATAAATCAAAACAAAAGAATTTACAAACATATAATTAAAACACAAAAAGTTACATAAAACGTTCCTTCGCAAGTAGCCACAACTGAATACAAAAGAGACACACCTACGGTGTTGCCACAGCGAGCGAGAGTACTCTGACAGCTGCTAGTCACAGCAAGCGAGAGTGGTCTTGCAAGACCCGTTTGGACGTGATTGATTGCAGACACAAAAAATATTCAAAAATGCAAGCATTACAATGCGCGCTGAATGAAAAAGATGCACGAAGAATTATGCTTGATATTAAATCAATTAGACTTCATACAAAAGGGACACACCTACGGTGTTGCCATAGCAACGGAGAGTGCTCTCACGGCAATGTAGTCTAGTCATAGTGAGCGAGAGTGCTCTCCCTGCTATGTAGTGACAGTCTATTCAGGCAAGCGAGACTGGTCTACGTACACCGACGGTGTTGTCACAGCAGACGAGAGTGTTCCTACAAGACACATTCTCACGTGATTTATTGCAAACACAAAATCTGTTCAAAAATGAAAGAATTACATTGCGGGCTGAATGAGAAAGATGAATAAGAAATTAAGCTTGATATTAAATCAAAACGTTACATGTTTGGATCAAATGTCATTTGCACGTAGCAACAATTGAATGCAGAAGGGACACTGCCACAGCAAGCGAGAGTGCTCTGACTAGACACGCAAGCGAGAGTCACAGCGAGCGAGAGTGGTCTGTCTAGTCACAGCGAGCAACAGTCTGCACACAACAGATTATTTGTATTCAAAATTCATTATTAATATCTAAAGTTTTCATTATTCTTGTATGTGTATTCCGGTTGGAAATTTATACATCTTTTGAATTCATTCATGACATACCCGAGTGACAGCGCATGACTAGTACACGCATGCTCATGGACGCCCTCTGCCTCGACGCTCTCTGCCTCGACGCTCTCTGCCTCGACTCCCTCTGCCTCGTCGACCCTCTACCCAGTCGACTCTCTGCCTCATTGAGCTCCTCACTTACCTCGACCCTACCCAGCCCAGTCGCCCCGGGAGTTCTATCCGGGGTACCGCTTGACAGCGACAGGGATGAATCACTAGGCTACTAGTGCACAGTGTCATGCTCCATCATGCAATCTCCACCATGCCGTGTGGGATGGGAGGAGTCGAGCACGGCGAGTGGGGGAGGGGCTGCGAGCACACAAGCAAGCTGGGTTCGAGCACAAGGCAAGTTGGGCTCACCAGGATCGGAATTTGTGATTTAGATATGTATTGTAGATGTAGTTTTTGTATATTCATTGTGGATATATTTGTATATACTCACTACTAGGTGCAGTGAGGACATGTGCTGCAGGGAATCAAAGCAATGACATCTCCGAGATACCCGGGTGTATTGACAGGGAAGAGAAAAAGTAACGGAATTCTTATTGATGTATGTATTTACAGAAAGTAACGGAATGCTTATTGATATATGTATTTACAGAAAGTAACGGCATTTTCCATTGATGTATGTATTTGCAGCTGGTGGGCTCTCCCTCTCCAACTGGTTTAGACTGGTCCGCACAGGGATCGTGGTTACTCGGGTGCTTGTGCAGGGTGCCTGTCATCCATGGAGATGTCACGGTTCCCGATTCCGACAAGATGAGAGACAAAAATGCACAGTGCTACTCACCACACAGTCAAATAAACAAATAAATCCTTTAATTTTTGTCTATCGCTACACGGGTAGCATGCAGGTCACCATGTGGCTGACGATAGACAGGTTGTATTAGTAGAAAGATCGAAGAATGATGGCAACAGGAATACATACGCTCTCAAAGAGGACTACAGAAAAGGAAAGGAAATGAGTGATGGGATCATATAATGAAAAGATGAGTCGGTGTGATAAAGTATGAAGCTGAGAGATTTAGAAAAGAACGGAAGTTGGTAAAGGGATCATGCAGATCAAGAAAGGGAAATGAAAAGAAAACGCACCTTTCATTAAGTATGGGCAGGTATAAGAGGTGAGTCCGTGAATACAAGAACAGTTAGTAAAAGTATCAGGAGAGAGGAGTAAGAGGGAATCCAAGTAACAAAAAGAAGAGATGCAGGGCGGAATTCGAAGGAAGAGAAGACATGCACGATTGAAGCGGAGTCAGCAACAAAAAGAAGAGACGGGGGGCGTAGAAGGTATGAAAGACCGACGTATTCTTTTGAAGCTGGGTATTAGAAAAGCAGAACGAAAATAAGATATAAGTTTATCTGGGCTTTACGGAAGATTCGGTCTTCTCCCAGATTCCCAGTTGGTGGGGATACTCTAATCGAGTGTTTGATAAGAATAAGGAGTAAAATAAGTGCCCAGCAAATAAATGCGAGGAGAAAACAAAAAACAAAGATCCGCAAAATATGGTAAAATATTTCGAATATATGTCAAAAAATATTATATCATACAACGCCGACACAGAAAGAAAGGAAAGGAGACAAGGGGGTGGAAGGGCTGTTTATATAGCTGATTGTATGTCCGGAAGCAGGCGTCTGAAGGACATCACATGATGTGTAGAGATGCTACATTTTACGTCCTGCTGGCAACCAGGCGTCAGATCAGGGAATGAAAAGAGCTGGATAATGAGAACAAACGGCAAAAGAAGCAGAACAAGTACATTGTCGCAATTGGTGGCACCCTGCCAGGCCTAAAACTTGCTCATGTTTATCACTCGATCTGAATGGCCTTCTTGGAAGATAGTACTGGATGCATAGAGATGCCACATTGTGAGTCATGCTGCCAAATGGGCCTCGGATGAAGGAATGACAAGAGGTGGAAAACAAGAAAAAACAGCTCAAGCAATAAAACAAGGAAAAACAGCATGAGCAACAAAACAAGGAAAAACAGCTCAAGCAACAAAACAAGAATGTTTTCGCAATTGCTGGCACTCTGTGAGATCTGGAACTTGCTCATGTCTGTCACTCGATCTGAATGGCTTTCTATGAGGCCTGGAACTGGGTCATTGTTCACCACGAAGCTAGAATGGCCATCCGCCCTTGGCCACAATCAGAGTAGACAATAGTTACCCTCTCTTAAGTTTGCGTCCATGTTTTTCTGCTTGGAACAGCTACTTTCCCTCGCCAATAATCACCACGCTCTACACCCACATTCAGTGCACCCACTTGCATCGAACAAGACATTATCTTTGATGTTTAAATAGAAAAGTTGCAACATGAAATGACAATTAATTTGCGAGTTTTGTTCGTCCGTTTGAACGATACTTTATTCGGGAGTGTTTATTCATTTATCTCAGTCAGACATCATTTCCGAGTGACAGCACCTGAATACACGGGTGACAGTTCCGAGTGACGGGGCATGACTACTCCACGCAGGCTAACCGACCCGAGGGCACAGTGGCGAGTGGGCATACTTGCTGCAACCACCGGCGAGTAGGCATATTTTCACTGCACAAACACAACGAATTATGTATAGTGAGCTAATTAAAACAGGAAAATTCATAAATCAAAACAAAAGAATTTACAAACATATAATTAAAACACAAAAAGTTACATAAAACGTTCCTTCGCAAGTAGCCACAACTGAATACAAAAGAGACACACCTACGGTGTTGCCACAGCGAGCGAGAGTACTCTGACAGCTGCTAGTCACAGCAAGCGAGAGTGGTCTTGCAAGACCCGTTTGGACGTGATTGATTGCAGACACAAAAAATATTCAAAAATGCAAGCATTACAATGCGCGCTGAATGAAAAAGATGCACGAAGAATTATGCTTGATATTAAATCAATTAGACTTCATACAAAAGGGACACACCTACGGTGTTGCCATAGCAACGGAGAGTGCTCTCACGGCAATGTAGTCTAGTCATAGTGAGCGAGAGTGCTCTCCCTGCTATGTAGTGACAGTCTATTCAGGCAAGCGAGACTGGTCTACGTACACCGACGGTGTTGTCACAGCAGACGAGAGTGTTCCTACAAGACACATTCTCACGTGATTTATTGCAAACACAAAATCTGTTCAAAAATGAAAGAATTACATTGCGGGCTGAATGAGAAAGATGAATAAGAAATTAAGCTTGATATTAAATCAAAACGTTACATGTTTGGATCAAATGTCATTTGCACGTAGCAACAATTGAATGCAGAAGGGACACTGCCACAGCAAGCGAGAGTGCTCTGACTAGACACGCAAGCGAGAGTCACAGCGAGCGAGAGTGGTCTGTCTAGTCACAGCGAGCAACAGTCTGCACACAACAGATTATTTGTATTCAAAATTCATTATTAATATCTAAAGTTTTCATTATTCTTGTATGTGTATTCCGGTTGGAAATTTATACATCTTTTGAATTCATTCATGACATACCCGAGTGACAGCGCATGACTAGTACACGCATGCTCATGGACGCCCTCTGCCTCGACGCTCTCTGCCTCGACGCTCTCTGCCTCGACTCCCTCTGCCTCGTCGACCCTCTACCCAGTCGACTCTCTGCCTCATTGAGCTCCTCACTTACCTCGACCCTACCCAGCCCAGTCGCCCCGGGAGTTCTATCCGGGGTACCGCTTGACAGCGACAGGGATGAATCACTAGGCTACTAGTGCACAGTGTCATGCTCCATCATGCAATCTCCACCATGCCGTGTGGGATGGGAGGAGTCGAGCACGGCGAGTGGGGGAGGGGCTGCGAGCACACAAGCAAGCTGGGTTCGAGCACAAGGCAAGTTGGGCTCACCAGGATCGGAATTTGTGATTTAGATATGTATTGTAGATGTAGTTTTTGTATATTCATTGTGGATATATTTGTATATACTCACTACTAGGTGCAGTGAGGACATGTGCTGCAGGGAATCAAAGCAATGACATCTCCGAGATACCCGGGTGTATTGACAGGGAAGAGAAAAAGTAACGGAATTCTTATTGATGTATGTATTTACAGAAAGTAACGGAATGCTTATTGATATATGTATTTACAGAAAGTAACGGCATTTTCCATTGATGTATGTATTTGCAGCTGGTGGGCTCTCCCTCTCCAACTGGTTTAGACTGGTCCGCACAGGGATCGTGGTTACTCGGGTGCTTGTGCAGGGTGCCTGTCATCCATGGAGATGTCACGGTTCCCGATTCCGACAAGATGAGAGACAAAAATGCACAGTGCTACTCACCACACAGTCAAATAAACAAATAAATCCTTTAATTTTTGTCTATCGCTACACGGGTAGCATGCAGGTCACCATGTGGCTGACGATAGACAGGTTGTATTAGTAGAAAGATCGAAGAATGATGGCAACAGGAATACATACGCTCTCAAAGAGGACTACAGAAAAGGAAAGGAAATGAGTGATGGGATCATATAATGAAAAGATGAGTCGGTGTGATAAAGTATGAAGCTGAGAGATTTAGAAAAGAACGGAAGTTGGTAAAGGGATCATGCAGATCAAGAAAGGGAAATGAAAAGAAAACGCACCTTTCATTAAGTATGGGCAGGTATAAGAGGTGAGTCCGTGAATACAAGAACAGTTAGTAAAAGTATCAGGAGAGAGGAGTAAGAGGGAATCCAAGTAACAAAAAGAAGAGATGCAGGGCGGAATTCGAAGGAAGAGAAGACATGCACGATTGAAGCGGAGTCAGCAACAAAAAGAAGAGACGGGGGGCGTAGAAGGTATGAAAGACCGACGTATTCTTTTGAAGCTGGGTATTAGAAAAGCAGAACGAAAATAAGATATAAGTTTATCTGGGCTTTACGGAAGATTCGGTCTTCTCCCAGATTCCCAGTTGGTGGGGATACTCTAATCGAGTGTTTGATAAGAATAAGGAGTAAAATAAGTGCCCAGCAAATAAATGCGAGGAGAAAACAAAAAACAAAGATCCGCAAAATATGGTAAAATATTTCGAATATATGTCAAAAAATATTATATCATACAACGCCGACACAGAAAGAAAGGAAAGGAGACAAGGGGGTGGAAGGGCTGTTTATATAGCTGATTGTATGTCCGGAAGCAGGCGTCTGAAGGACATCACATGATGTGTAGAGATGCTACATTTTACGTCCTGCTGGCAACCAGGCGTCAGATCAGGGAATGAAAAGAGCTGGATAATGAGAACAAACGGCAAAAGAAGCAGAACAAGTACATTGTCGCAATTGGTGGCACCCTGCCAGGCCTAAAACTTGCTCATGTTTATCACTCGATCTGAATGGCCTTCTTGGAAGATAGTACTGGATGCATAGAGATGCCACATTGTGAGTCATGCTGCCAAATGGGCCTCGGATGAAGGAATGACAAGAGGTGGAAAACAAGAAAAAACAGCTCAAGCAATAAAACAAGGAAAAACAGCATGAGCAACAAAACAAGGAAAAACAGCTCAAGCAACAAAACAAGAATGTTTTCGCAATTGCTGGCACTCTGTGAGATCTGGAACTTGCTCATGTCTGTCACTCGATCTGAATGGCTTTCTATGAGGCCTGGAACTGGGTCATTGTTCACCACGAAGCTAGAATGGCCATCCGCCCTTGGCCACAATCAGAGTAGACAATAGTTACCCTCTCTTAAGTTTGCGTCCATGTTTTTCTGCTTGGAACAGCTACTTTCCCTCGCCAATAATCACCACGCTCTACACCCACATTCAGTGCACCCACTTGCATCGAACAAGACATTATCTTTGATGTTTAAATAGAAAAGTTGCAACATGAAATGACAATTAATTTGCGAGTTTTGTTCGTCCGTTTGAACGATACTTTATTCGGGAGTGTTTATTCATTTATCTCAGTCAGACATCATTTCCGAGTGACAGCACCTGAATACACGGGTGACAGTTCCGAGTGACGGGGCATGACTACTCCACGCAGGCTAACCGACCCGAGGGCACAGTGGCGAGTGGGCATACTTGCTGCAACCACCGGCGAGTAGGCATATTTTCACTGCACAAACACAACGAATTATGTATAGTGAGCTAATTAAAACAGGAAAATTCATAAATCAAAACAAAAGAATTTACAAACATATAATTAAAACACAAAAAGTTACATAAAACGTTCCTTCGCAAGTAGCCACAACTGAATACAAAAGAGACACACCTACGGTGTTGCCACAGCGAGCGAGAGTACTCTGACAGCTGCTAGTCACAGCAAGCGAGAGTGGTCTTGCAAGACCCGTTTGGACGTGATTGATTGCAGACACAAAAAATATTCAAAAATGCAAGCATTACAATGCGCGCTGAATGAAAAAGATGCACGAAGAATTATGCTTGATATTAAATCAATTAGACTTCATACAAAAGGGACACACCTACGGTGTTGCCATAGCAACGGAGAGTGCTCTCACGGCAATGTAGTCTAGTCATAGTGAGCGAGAGTGCTCTCCCTGCTATGTAGTGACAGTCTATTCAGGCAAGCGAGACTGGTCTACGTACACCGACGGTGTTGTCACAGCAGACGAGAGTGTTCCTACAAGACACATTCTCACGTGATTTATTGCAAACACAAAATCTGTTCAAAAATGAAAGAATTACATTGCGGGCTGAATGAGAAAGATGAATAAGAAATTAAGCTTGATATTAAATCAAAACGTTACATGTTTGGATCAAATGTCATTTGCACGTAGCAACAATTGAATGCAGAAGGGACACTGCCACAGCAAGCGAGAGTGCTCTGACTAGACACGCAAGCGAGAGTCACAGCGAGCGAGAGTGGTCTGTCTAGTCACAGCGAGCAACAGTCTGCACACAACAGATTATTTGTATTCAAAATTCATTATTAATATCTAAAGTTTTCATTATTCTTGTATGTGTATTCCGGTTGGAAATTTATACATCTTTTGAATTCATTCATGACATACCCGAGTGACAGCGCATGACTAGTACACGCATGCTCATGGACGCCCTCTGCCTCGACGCTCTCTGCCTCGACGCTCTCTGCCTCGACTCCCTCTGCCTCGTCGACCCTCTACCCAGTCGACTCTCTGCCTCATTGAGCTCCTCACTTACCTCGACCCTACCCAGCCCAGTCGCCCCGGGAGTTCTATCCGGGGTACCGCTTGACAGCGACAGGGATGAATCACTAGGCTACTAGTGCACAGTGTCATGCTCCATCATGCAATCTCCACCATGCCGTGTGGGATGGGAGGAGTCGAGCACGGCGAGTGGGGGAGGGGCTGCGAGCACACAAGCAAGCTGGGTTCGAGCACAAGGCAAGTTGGGCTCACCAGGATCGGAATTTGTGATTTAGATATGTATTGTAGATGTAGTTTTTGTATATTCATTGTGGATATATTTGTATATACTCACTACTAGGTGCAGTGAGGACATGTGCTGCAGGGAATCAAAGCAATGACATCTCCGAGATACCCGGGTGTATTGACAGGGAAGAGAAAAAGTAACGGAATTCTTATTGATGTATGTATTTACAGAAAGTAACGGAATGCTTATTGATATATGTATTTACAGAAAGTAACGGCATTTTCCATTGATGTATGTATTTGCAGCTGGTGGGCTCTCCCTCTCCAACTGGTTTAGACTGGTCCGCACAGGGATCGTGGTTACTCGGGTGCTTGTGCAGGGTGCCTGTCATCCATGGAGATGTCACGGTTCCCGATTCCGACAAGATGAGAGACAAAAATGCACAGTGCTACTCACCACACAGTCAAATAAACAAATAAATCCTTTAATTTTTGTCTATCGCTACACGGGTAGCATGCAGGTCACCATGTGGCTGACGATAGACAGGTTGTATTAGTAGAAAGATCGAAGAATGATGGCAACAGGAATACATACGCTCTCAAAGAGGACTACAGAAAAGGAAAGGAAATGAGTGATGGGATCATATAATGAAAAGATGAGTCGGTGTGATAAAGTATGAAGCTGAGAGATTTAGAAAAGAACGGAAGTTGGTAAAGGGATCATGCAGATCAAGAAAGGGAAATGAAAAGAAAACGCACCTTTCATTAAGTATGGGCAGGTATAAGAGGTGAGTCCGTGAATACAAGAACAGTTAGTAAAAGTATCAGGAGAGAGGAGTAAGAGGGAATCCAAGTAACAAAAAGAAGAGATGCAGGGCGGAATTCGAAGGAAGAGAAGACATGCACGATTGAAGCGGAGTCAGCAACAAAAAGAAGAGACGGGGGGCGTAGAAGGTATGAAAGACCGACGTATTCTTTTGAAGCTGGGTATTAGAAAAGCAGAACGAAAATAAGATATAAGTTTATCTGGGCTTTACGGAAGATTCGGTCTTCTCCCAGATTCCCAGTTGGTGGGGATACTCTAATCGAGTGTTTGATAAGAATAAGGAGTAAAATAAGTGCCCAGCAAATAAATGCGAGGAGAAAACAAAAAACAAAGATCCGCAAAATATGGTAAAATATTTCGAATATATGTCAAAAAATATTATATCATACAACGCCGACACAGAAAGAAAGGAAAGGAGACAAGGGGGTGGAAGGGCTGTTTATATAGCTGATTGTATGTCCGGAAGCAGGCGTCTGAAGGACATCACATGATGTGTAGAGATGCTACATTTTACGTCCTGCTGGCAACCAGGCGTCAGATCAGGGAATGAAAAGAGCTGGATAATGAGAACAAACGGCAAAAGAAGCAGAACAAGTACATTGTCGCAATTGGTGGCACCCTGCCAGGCCTAAAACTTGCTCATGTTTATCACTCGATCTGAATGGCCTTCTTGGAAGATAGTACTGGATGCATAGAGATGCCACATTGTGAGTCATGCTGCCAAATGGGCCTCGGATGAAGGAATGACAAGAGGTGGAAAACAAGAAAAAACAGCTCAAGCAATAAAACAAGGAAAAACAGCATGAGCAACAAAACAAGGAAAAACAGCTCAAGCAACAAAACAAGAATGTTTTCGCAATTGCTGGCACTCTGTGAGATCTGGAACTTGCTCATGTCTGTCACTCGATCTGAATGGCTTTCTATGAGGCCTGGAACTGGGTCATTGTTCACCACGAAGCTAGAATGGCCATCCGCCCTTGGCCACAATCAGAGTAGACAATAGTTACCCTCTCTTAAGTTTGCGTCCATGTTTTTCTGCTTGGAACAGCTACTTTCCCTCGCCAATAATCACCACGCTCTACACCCACATTCAGTGCACCCACTTGCATCGAACAAGACATTATCTTTGATGTTTAAATAGAAAAGTTGCAACATGAAATGACAATTAATTTGCGAGTTTTGTTCGTCCGTTTGAACGATACTTTATTCGGGAGTGTTTATTCATTTATCTCAGTCAGACATCATTTCCGAGTGACAGCACCTGAATACACGGGTGACAGTTCCGAGTGACGGGGCATGACTACTCCACGCAGGCTAACCGACCCGAGGGCACAGTGGCGAGTGGGCATACTTGCTGCAACCACCGGCGAGTAGGCATATTTTCACTGCACAAACACAACGAATTATGTATAGTGAGCTAATTAAAACAGGAAAATTCATAAATCAAAACAAAAGAATTTACAAACATATAATTAAAACACAAAAAGTTACATAAAACGTTCCTTCGCAAGTAGCCACAACTGAATACAAAAGAGACACACCTACGGTGTTGCCACAGCGAGCGAGAGTACTCTGACAGCTGCTAGTCACAGCAAGCGAGAGTGGTCTTGCAAGACCCGTTTGGACGTGATTGATTGCAGACACAAAAAATATTCAAAAATGCAAGCATTACAATGCGCGCTGAATGAAAAAGATGCACGAAGAATTATGCTTGATATTAAATCAATTAGACTTCATACAAAAGGGACACACCTACGGTGTTGCCATAGCAACGGAGAGTGCTCTCACGGCAATGTAGTCTAGTCATAGTGAGCGAGAGTGCTCTCCCTGCTATGTAGTGACAGTCTATTCAGGCAAGCGAGACTGGTCTACGTACACCGACGGTGTTGTCACAGCAGACGAGAGTGTTCCTACAAGACACATTCTCACGTGATTTATTGCAAACACAAAATCTGTTCAAAAATGAAAGAATTACATTGCGGGCTGAATGAGAAAGATGAATAAGAAATTAAGCTTGATATTAAATCAAAACGTTACATGTTTGGATCAAATGTCATTTGCACGTAGCAACAATTGAATGCAGAAGGGACACTGCCACAGCAAGCGAGAGTGCTCTGACTAGACACGCAAGCGAGAGTCACAGCGAGCGAGAGTGGTCTGTCTAGTCACAGCGAGCAACAGTCTGCACACAACAGATTATTTGTATTCAAAATTCATTATTAATATCTAAAGTTTTCATTATTCTTGTATGTGTATTCCGGTTGGAAATTTATACATCTTTTGAATTCATTCATGACATACCCGAGTGACAGCGCATGACTAGTACACGCATGCTCATGGACGCCCTCTGCCTCGACGCTCTCTGCCTCGACGCTCTCTGCCTCGACTCCCTCTGCCTCGTCGACCCTCTACCCAGTCGACTCTCTGCCTCATTGAGCTCCTCACTTACCTCGACCCTACCCAGCCCAGTCGCCCCGGGAGTTCTATCCGGGGTACCGCTTGACAGCGACAGGGATGAATCACTAGGCTACTAGTGCACAGTGTCATGCTCCATCATGCAATCTCCACCATGCCGTGTGGGATGGGAGGAGTCGAGCACGGCGAGTGGGGGAGGGGCTGCGAGCACACAAGCAAGCTGGGTTCGAGCACAAGGCAAGTTGGGCTCACCAGGATCGGAATTTGTGATTTAGATATGTATTGTAGATGTAGTTTTTGTATATTCATTGTGGATATATTTGTATATACTCACTACTAGGTGCAGTGAGGACATGTGCTGCAGGGAATCAAAGCAATGACATCTCCGAGATACCCGGGTGTATTGACAGGGAAGAGAAAAAGTAACGGAATTCTTATTGATGTATGTATTTACAGAAAGTAACGGAATGCTTATTGATATATGTATTTACAGAAAGTAACGGCATTTTCCATTGATGTATGTATTTGCAGCTGGTGGGCTCTCCCTCTCCAACTGGTTTAGACTGGTCCGCACAGGGATCGTGGTTACTCGGGTGCTTGTGCAGGGTGCCTGTCATCCATGGAGATGTCACGGTTCCCGATTCCGACAAGATGAGAGACAAAAATGCACAGTGCTACTCACCACACAGTCAAATAAACAAATAAATCCTTTAATTTTTGTCTATCGCTACACGGGTAGCATGCAGGTCACCATGTGGCTGACGATAGACAGGTTGTATTAGTAGAAAGATCGAAGAATGATGGCAACAGGAATACATACGCTCTCAAAGAGGACTACAGAAAAGGAAAGGAAATGAGTGATGGGATCATATAATGAAAAGATGAGTCGGTGTGATAAAGTATGAAGCTGAGAGATTTAGAAAAGAACGGAAGTTGGTAAAGGGATCATGCAGATCAAGAAAGGGAAATGAAAAGAAAACGCACCTTTCATTAAGTATGGGCAGGTATAAGAGGTGAGTCCGTGAATACAAGAACAGTTAGTAAAAGTATCAGGAGAGAGGAGTAAGAGGGAATCCAAGTAACAAAAAGAAGAGATGCAGGGCGGAATTCGAAGGAAGAGAAGACATGCACGATTGAAGCGGAGTCAGCAACAAAAAGAAGAGACGGGGGGCGTAGAAGGTATGAAAGACCGACGTATTCTTTTGAAGCTGGGTATTAGAAAAGCAGAACGAAAATAAGATATAAGTTTATCTGGGCTTTACGGAAGATTCGGTCTTCTCCCAGATTCCCAGTTGGTGGGGATACTCTAATCGAGTGTTTGATAAGAATAAGGAGTAAAATAAGTGCCCAGCAAATAAATGCGAGGAGAAAACAAAAAACAAAGATCCGCAAAATATGGTAAAATATTTCGAATATATGTCAAAAAATATTATATCATACAACGCCGACACAGAAAGAAAGGAAAGGAGACAAGGGGGTGGAAGGGCTGTTTATATAGCTGATTGTATGTCCGGAAGCAGGCGTCTGAAGGACATCACATGATGTGTAGAGATGCTACATTTTACGTCCTGCTGGCAACCAGGCGTCAGATCAGGGAATGAAAAGAGCTGGATAATGAGAACAAACGGCAAAAGAAGCAGAACAAGTACATTGTCGCAATTGGTGGCACCCTGCCAGGCCTAAAACTTGCTCATGTTTATCACTCGATCTGAATGGCCTTCTTGGAAGATAGTACTGGATGCATAGAGATGCCACATTGTGAGTCATGCTGCCAAATGGGCCTCGGATGAAGGAATGACAAGAGGTGGAAAACAAGAAAAAACAGCTCAAGCAATAAAACAAGGAAAAACAGCATGAGCAACAAAACAAGGAAAAACAGCTCAAGCAACAAAACAAGAATGTTTTCGCAATTGCTGGCACTCTGTGAGATCTGGAACTTGCTCATGTCTGTCACTCGATCTGAATGGCTTTCTATGAGGCCTGGAACTGGGTCATTGTTCACCACGAAGCTAGAATGGCCATCCGCCCTTGGCCACAATCAGAGTAGACAATAGTTACCCTCTCTTAAGTTTGCGTCCATGTTTTTCTGCTTGGAACAGCTACTTTCCCTCGCCAATAATCACCACGCTCTACACCCACATTCAGTGCACCCACTTGCATCGAACAAGACATTATCTTTGATGTTTAAATAGAAAAGTTGCAACATGAAATGACAATTAATTTGCGAGTTTTGTTCGTCCGTTTGAACGATACTTTATTCGGGAGTGTTTATTCATTTATCTCAGTCAGACATCATTTCCGAGTGACAGCACCTGAATACACGGGTGACAGTTCCGAGTGACGGGGCATGACTACTCCACGCAGGCTAACCGACCCGAGGGCACAGTGGCGAGTGGGCATACTTGCTGCAACCACCGGCGAGTAGGCATATTTTCACTGCACAAACACAACGAATTATGTATAGTGAGCTAATTAAAACAGGAAAATTCATAAATCAAAACAAAAGAATTTACAAACATATAATTAAAACACAAAAAGTTACATAAAACGTTCCTTCGCAAGTAGCCACAACTGAATACAAAAGAGACACACCTACGGTGTTGCCACAGCGAGCGAGAGTACTCTGACAGCTGCTAGTCACAGCAAGCGAGAGTGGTCTTGCAAGACCCGTTTGGACGTGATTGATTGCAGACACAAAAAATATTCAAAAATGCAAGCATTACAATGCGCGCTGAATGAAAAAGATGCACGAAGAATTATGCTTGATATTAAATCAATTAGACTTCATACAAAAGGGACACACCTACGGTGTTGCCATAGCAACGGAGAGTGCTCTCACGGCAATGTAGTCTAGTCATAGTGAGCGAGAGTGCTCTCCCTGCTATGTAGTGACAGTCTATTCAGGCAAGCGAGACTGGTCTACGTACACCGACGGTGTTGTCACAGCAGACGAGAGTGTTCCTACAAGACACATTCTCACGTGATTTATTGCAAACACAAAATCTGTTCAAAAATGAAAGAATTACATTGCGGGCTGAATGAGAAAGATGAATAAGAAATTAAGCTTGATATTAAATCAAAACGTTACATGTTTGGATCAAATGTCATTTGCACGTAGCAACAATTGAATGCAGAAGGGACACTGCCACAGCAAGCGAGAGTGCTCTGACTAGACACGCAAGCGAGAGTCACAGCGAGCGAGAGTGGTCTGTCTAGTCACAGCGAGCAACAGTCTGCACACAACAGATTATTTGTATTCAAAATTCATTATTAATATCTAAAGTTTTCATTATTCTTGTATGTGTATTCCGGTTGGAAATTTATACATCTTTTGAATTCATTCATGACATACCCGAGTGACAGCGCATGACTAGTACACGCATGCTCATGGACGCCCTCTGCCTCGACGCTCTCTGCCTCGACGCTCTCTGCCTCGACTCCCTCTGCCTCGTCGACCCTCTACCCAGTCGACTCTCTGCCTCATTGAGCTCCTCACTTACCTCGACCCTACCCAGCCCAGTCGCCCCGGGAGTTCTATCCGGGGTACCGCTTGACAGCGACAGGGATGAATCACTAGGCTACTAGTGCACAGTGTCATGCTCCATCATGCAATCTCCACCATGCCGTGTGGGATGGGAGGAGTCGAGCACGGCGAGTGGGGGAGGGGCTGCGAGCACACAAGCAAGCTGGGTTCGAGCACAAGGCAAGTTGGGCTCACCAGGATCGGAATTTGTGATTTAGATATGTATTGTAGATGTAGTTTTTGTATATTCATTGTGGATATATTTGTATATACTCACTACTAGGTGCAGTGAGGACATGTGCTGCAGGGAATCAAAGCAATGACATCTCCGAGATACCCGGGTGTATTGACAGGGAAGAGAAAAAGTAACGGAATTCTTATTGATGTATGTATTTACAGAAAGTAACGGAATGCTTATTGATATATGTATTTACAGAAAGTAACGGCATTTTCCATTGATGTATGTATTTGCAGCTGGTGGGCTCTCCCTCTCCAACTGGTTTAGACTGGTCCGCACAGGGATCGTGGTTACTCGGGTGCTTGTGCAGGGTGCCTGTCATCCATGGAGATGTCACGGTTCCCGATTCCGACAAGATGAGAGACAAAAATGCACAGTGCTACTCACCACACAGTCAAATAAACAAATAAATCCTTTAATTTTTGTCTATCGCTACACGGGTAGCATGCAGGTCACCATGTGGCTGACGATAGACAGGTTGTATTAGTAGAAAGATCGAAGAATGATGGCAACAGGAATACATACGCTCTCAAAGAGGACTACAGAAAAGGAAAGGAAATGAGTGATGGGATCATATAATGAAAAGATGAGTCGGTGTGATAAAGTATGAAGCTGAGAGATTTAGAAAAGAACGGAAGTTGGTAAAGGGATCATGCAGATCAAGAAAGGGAAATGAAAAGAAAACGCACCTTTCATTAAGTATGGGCAGGTATAAGAGGTGAGTCCGTGAATACAAGAACAGTTAGTAAAAGTATCAGGAGAGAGGAGTAAGAGGGAATCCAAGTAACAAAAAGAAGAGATGCAGGGCGGAATTCGAAGGAAGAGAAGACATGCACGATTGAAGCGGAGTCAGCAACAAAAAGAAGAGACGGGGGGCGTAGAAGGTATGAAAGACCGACGTATTCTTTTGAAGCTGGGTATTAGAAAAGCAGAACGAAAATAAGATATAAGTTTATCTGGGCTTTACGGAAGATTCGGTCTTCTCCCAGATTCCCAGTTGGTGGGGATACTCTAATCGAGTGTTTGATAAGAATAAGGAGTAAAATAAGTGCCCAGCAAATAAATGCGAGGAGAAAACAAAAAACAAAGATCCGCAAAATATGGTAAAATATTTCGAATATATGTCAAAAAATATTATATCATACAACGCCGACACAGAAAGAAAGGAAAGGAGACAAGGGGGTGGAAGGGCTGTTTATATAGCTGATTGTATGTCCGGAAGCAGGCGTCTGAAGGACATCACATGATGTGTAGAGATGCTACATTTTACGTCCTGCTGGCAACCAGGCGTCAGATCAGGGAATGAAAAGAGCTGGATAATGAGAACAAACGGCAAAAGAAGCAGAACAAGTACATTGTCGCAATTGGTGGCACCCTGCCAGGCCTAAAACTTGCTCATGTTTATCACTCGATCTGAATGGCCTTCTTGGAAGATAGTACTGGATGCATAGAGATGCCACATTGTGAGTCATGCTGCCAAATGGGCCTCGGATGAAGGAATGACAAGAGGTGGAAAACAAGAAAAAACAGCTCAAGCAATAAAACAAGGAAAAACAGCATGAGCAACAAAACAAGGAAAAACAGCTCAAGCAACAAAACAAGAATGTTTTCGCAATTGCTGGCACTCTGTGAGATCTGGAACTTGCTCATGTCTGTCACTCGATCTGAATGGCTTTCTATGAGGCCTGGAACTGGGTCATTGTTCACCACGAAGCTAGAATGGCCATCCGCCCTTGGCCACAATCAGAGTAGACAATAGTTACCCTCTCTTAAGTTTGCGTCCATGTTTTTCTGCTTGGAACAGCTACTTTCCCTCGCCAATAATCACCACGCTCTACACCCACATTCAGTGCACCCACTTGCATCGAACAAGACATTATCTTTGATGTTTAAATAGAAAAGTTGCAACATGAAATGACAATTAATTTGCGAGTTTTGTTCGTCCGTTTGAACGATACTTTATTCGGGAGTGTTTATTCATTTATCTCAGTCAGACATCATTTCCGAGTGACAGCACCTGAATACACGGGTGACAGTTCCGAGTGACGGGGCATGACTACTCCACGCAGGCTAACCGACCCGAGGGCACAGTGGCGAGTGGGCATACTTGCTGCAACCACCGGCGAGTAGGCATATTTTCACTGCACAAACACAACGAATTATGTATAGTGAGCTAATTAAAACAGGAAAATTCATAAATCAAAACAAAAGAATTTACAAACATATAATTAAAACACAAAAAGTTACATAAAACGTTCCTTCGCAAGTAGCCACAACTGAATACAAAAGAGACACACCTACGGTGTTGCCACAGCGAGCGAGAGTACTCTGACAGCTGCTAGTCACAGCAAGCGAGAGTGGTCTTGCAAGACCCGTTTGGACGTGATTGATTGCAGACACAAAAAATATTCAAAAATGCAAGCATTACAATGCGCGCTGAATGAAAAAGATGCACGAAGAATTATGCTTGATATTAAATCAATTAGACTTCATACAAAAGGGACACACCTACGGTGTTGCCATAGCAACGGAGAGTGCTCTCACGGCAATGTAGTCTAGTCATAGTGAGCGAGAGTGCTCTCCCTGCTATGTAGTGACAGTCTATTCAGGCAAGCGAGACTGGTCTACGTACACCGACGGTGTTGTCACAGCAGACGAGAGTGTTCCTACAAGACACATTCTCACGTGATTTATTGCAAACACAAAATCTGTTCAAAAATGAAAGAATTACATTGCGGGCTGAATGAGAAAGATGAATAAGAAATTAAGCTTGATATTAAATCAAAACGTTACATGTTTGGATCAAATGTCATTTGCACGTAGCAACAATTGAATGCAGAAGGGACACTGCCACAGCAAGCGAGAGTGCTCTGACTAGACACGCAAGCGAGAGTCACAGCGAGCGAGAGTGGTCTGTCTAGTCACAGCGAGCAACAGTCTGCACACAACAGATTATTTGTATTCAAAATTCATTATTAATATCTAAAGTTTTCATTATTCTTGTATGTGTATTCCGGTTGGAAATTTATACATCTTTTGAATTCATTCATGACATACCCGAGTGACAGCGCATGACTAGTACACGCATGCTCATGGACGCCCTCTGCCTCGACGCTCTCTGCCTCGACGCTCTCTGCCTCGACTCCCTCTGCCTCGTCGACCCTCTACCCAGTCGACTCTCTGCCTCATTGAGCTCCTCACTTACCTCGACCCTACCCAGCCCAGTCGCCCCGGGAGTTCTATCCGGGGTACCGCTTGACAGCGACAGGGATGAATCACTAGGCTACTAGTGCACAGTGTCATGCTCCATCATGCAATCTCCACCATGCCGTGTGGGATGGGAGGAGTCGAGCACGGCGAGTGGGGGAGGGGCTGCGAGCACACAAGCAAGCTGGGTTCGAGCACAAGGCAAGTTGGGCTCACCAGGATCGGAATTTGTGATTTAGATATGTATTGTAGATGTAGTTTTTGTATATTCATTGTGGATATATTTGTATATACTCACTACTAGGTGCAGTGAGGACATGTGCTGCAGGGAATCAAAGCAATGACATCTCCGAGATACCCGGGTGTATTGACAGGGAAGAGAAAAAGTAACGGAATTCTTATTGATGTATGTATTTACAGAAAGTAACGGAATGCTTATTGATATATGTATTTACAGAAAGTAACGGCATTTTCCATTGATGTATGTATTTGCAGCTGGTGGGCTCTCCCTCTCCAACTGGTTTAGACTGGTCCGCACAGGGATCGTGGTTACTCGGGTGCTTGTGCAGGGTGCCTGTCATCCATGGAGATGTCACGGTTCCCGATTCCGACAAGATGAGAGACAAAAATGCACAGTGCTACTCACCACACAGTCAAATAAACAAATAAATCCTTTAATTTTTGTCTATCGCTACACGGGTAGCATGCAGGTCACCATGTGGCTGACGATAGACAGGTTGTATTAGTAGAAAGATCGAAGAATGATGGCAACAGGAATACATACGCTCTCAAAGAGGACTACAGAAAAGGAAAGGAAATGAGTGATGGGATCATATAATGAAAAGATGAGTCGGTGTGATAAAGTATGAAGCTGAGAGATTTAGAAAAGAACGGAAGTTGGTAAAGGGATCATGCAGATCAAGAAAGGGAAATGAAAAGAAAACGCACCTTTCATTAAGTATGGGCAGGTATAAGAGGTGAGTCCGTGAATACAAGAACAGTTAGTAAAAGTATCAGGAGAGAGGAGTAAGAGGGAATCCAAGTAACAAAAAGAAGAGATGCAGGGCGGAATTCGAAGGAAGAGAAGACATGCACGATTGAAGCGGAGTCAGCAACAAAAAGAAGAGACGGGGGGCGTAGAAGGTATGAAAGACCGACGTATTCTTTTGAAGCTGGGTATTAGAAAAGCAGAACGAAAATAAGATATAAGTTTATCTGGGCTTTACGGAAGATTCGGTCTTCTCCCAGATTCCCAGTTGGTGGGGATACTCTAATCGAGTGTTTGATAAGAATAAGGAGTAAAATAAGTGCCCAGCAAATAAATGCGAGGAGAAAACAAAAAACAAAGATCCGCAAAATATGGTAAAATATTTCGAATATATGTCAAAAAATATTATATCATACAACGCCGACACAGAAAGAAAGGAAAGGAGACAAGGGGGTGGAAGGGCTGTTTATATAGCTGATTGTATGTCCGGAAGCAGGCGTCTGAAGGACATCACATGATGTGTAGAGATGCTACATTTTACGTCCTGCTGGCAACCAGGCGTCAGATCAGGGAATGAAAAGAGCTGGATAATGAGAACAAACGGCAAAAGAAGCAGAACAAGTACATTGTCGCAATTGGTGGCACCCTGCCAGGCCTAAAACTTGCTCATGTTTATCACTCGATCTGAATGGCCTTCTTGGAAGATAGTACTGGATGCATAGAGATGCCACATTGTGAGTCATGCTGCCAAATGGGCCTCGGATGAAGGAATGACAAGAGGTGGAAAACAAGAAAAAACAGCTCAAGCAATAAAACAAGGAAAAACAGCATGAGCAACAAAACAAGGAAAAACAGCTCAAGCAACAAAACAAGAATGTTTTCGCAATTGCTGGCACTCTGTGAGATCTGGAACTTGCTCATGTCTGTCACTCGATCTGAATGGCTTTCTATGAGGCCTGGAACTGGGTCATTGTTCACCACGAAGCTAGAATGGCCATCCGCCCTTGGCCACAATCAGAGTAGACAATAGTTACCCTCTCTTAAGTTTGCGTCCATGTTTTTCTGCTTGGAACAGCTACTTTCCCTCGCCAATAATCACCACGCTCTACACCCACATTCAGTGCACCCACTTGCATCGAACAAGACATTATCTTTGATGTTTAAATAGAAAAGTTGCAACATGAAATGACAATTAATTTGCGAGTTTTGTTCGTCCGTTTGAACGATACTTTATTCGGGAGTGTTTATTCATTTATCTCAGTCAGACATCATTTCCGAGTGACAGCACCTGAATACACGGGTGACAGTTCCGAGTGACGGGGCATGACTACTCCACGCAGGCTAACCGACCCGAGGGCACAGTGGCGAGTGGGCATACTTGCTGCAACCACCGGCGAGTAGGCATATTTTCACTGCACAAACACAACGAATTATGTATAGTGAGCTAATTAAAACAGGAAAATTCATAAATCAAAACAAAAGAATTTACAAACATATAATTAAAACACAAAAAGTTACATAAAACGTTCCTTCGCAAGTAGCCACAACTGAATACAAAAGAGACACACCTACGGTGTTGCCACAGCGAGCGAGAGTACTCTGACAGCTGCTAGTCACAGCAAGCGAGAGTGGTCTTGCAAGACCCGTTTGGACGTGATTGATTGCAGACACAAAAAATATTCAAAAATGCAAGCATTACAATGCGCGCTGAATGAAAAAGATGCACGAAGAATTATGCTTGATATTAAATCAATTAGACTTCATACAAAAGGGACACACCTACGGTGTTGCCATAGCAACGGAGAGTGCTCTCACGGCAATGTAGTCTAGTCATAGTGAGCGAGAGTGCTCTCCCTGCTATGTAGTGACAGTCTATTCAGGCAAGCGAGACTGGTCTACGTACACCGACGGTGTTGTCACAGCAGACGAGAGTGTTCCTACAAGACACATTCTCACGTGATTTATTGCAAACACAAAATCTGTTCAAAAATGAAAGAATTACATTGCGGGCTGAATGAGAAAGATGAATAAGAAATTAAGCTTGATATTAAATCAAAACGTTACATGTTTGGATCAAATGTCATTTGCACGTAGCAACAATTGAATGCAGAAGGGACACTGCCACAGCAAGCGAGAGTGCTCTGACTAGACACGCAAGCGAGAGTCACAGCGAGCGAGAGTGGTCTGTCTAGTCACAGCGAGCAACAGTCTGCACACAACAGATTATTTGTATTCAAAATTCATTATTAATATCTAAAGTTTTCATTATTCTTGTATGTGTATTCCGGTTGGAAATTTATACATCTTTTGAATTCATTCATGACATACCCGAGTGACAGCGCATGACTAGTACACGCATGCTCATGGACGCCCTCTGCCTCGACGCTCTCTGCCTCGACGCTCTCTGCCTCGACTCCCTCTGCCTCGTCGACCCTCTACCCAGTCGACTCTCTGCCTCATTGAGCTCCTCACTTACCTCGACCCTACCCAGCCCAGTCGCCCCGGGAGTTCTATCCGGGGTACCGCTTGACAGCGACAGGGATGAATCACTAGGCTACTAGTGCACAGTGTCATGCTCCATCATGCAATCTCCACCATGCCGTGTGGGATGGGAGGAGTCGAGCACGGCGAGTGGGGGAGGGGCTGCGAGCACACAAGCAAGCTGGGTTCGAGCACAAGGCAAGTTGGGCTCACCAGGATCGGAATTTGTGATTTAGATATGTATTGTAGATGTAGTTTTTGTATATTCATTGTGGATATATTTGTATATACTCACTACTAGGTGCAGTGAGGACATGTGCTGCAGGGAATCAAAGCAATGACATCTCCGAGATACCCGGGTGTATTGACAGGGAAGAGAAAAAGTAACGGAATTCTTATTGATGTATGTATTTACAGAAAGTAACGGAATGCTTATTGATATATGTATTTACAGAAAGTAACGGCATTTTCCATTGATGTATGTATTTGCAGCTGGTGGGCTCTCCCTCTCCAACTGGTTTAGACTGGTCCGCACAGGGATCGTGGTTACTCGGGTGCTTGTGCAGGGTGCCTGTCATCCATGGAGATGTCACGGTTCCCGATTCCGACAAGATGAGAGACAAAAATGCACAGTGCTACTCACCACACAGTCAAATAAACAAATAAATCCTTTAATTTTTGTCTATCGCTACACGGGTAGCATGCAGGTCACCATGTGGCTGACGATAGACAGGTTGTATTAGTAGAAAGATCGAAGAATGATGGCAACAGGAATACATACGCTCTCAAAGAGGACTACAGAAAAGGAAAGGAAATGAGTGATGGGATCATATAATGAAAAGATGAGTCGGTGTGATAAAGTATGAAGCTGAGAGATTTAGAAAAGAACGGAAGTTGGTAAAGGGATCATGCAGATCAAGAAAGGGAAATGAAAAGAAAACGCACCTTTCATTAAGTATGGGCAGGTATAAGAGGTGAGTCCGTGAATACAAGAACAGTTAGTAAAAGTATCAGGAGAGAGGAGTAAGAGGGAATCCAAGTAACAAAAAGAAGAGATGCAGGGCGGAATTCGAAGGAAGAGAAGACATGCACGATTGAAGCGGAGTCAGCAACAAAAAGAAGAGACGGGGGGCGTAGAAGGTATGAAAGACCGACGTATTCTTTTGAAGCTGGGTATTAGAAAAGCAGAACGAAAATAAGATATAAGTTTATCTGGGCTTTACGGAAGATTCGGTCTTCTCCCAGATTCCCAGTTGGTGGGGATACTCTAATCGAGTGTTTGATAAGAATAAGGAGTAAAATAAGTGCCCAGCAAATAAATGCGAGGAGAAAACAAAAAACAAAGATCCGCAAAATATGGTAAAATATTTCGAATATATGTCAAAAAATATTATATCATACAACGCCGACACAGAAAGAAAGGAAAGGAGACAAGGGGGTGGAAGGGCTGTTTATATAGCTGATTGTATGTCCGGAAGCAGGCGTCTGAAGGACATCACATGATGTGTAGAGATGCTACATTTTACGTCCTGCTGGCAACCAGGCGTCAGATCAGGGAATGAAAAGAGCTGGATAATGAGAACAAACGGCAAAAGAAGCAGAACAAGTACATTGTCGCAATTGGTGGCACCCTGCCAGGCCTAAAACTTGCTCATGTTTATCACTCGATCTGAATGGCCTTCTTGGAAGATAGTACTGGATGCATAGAGATGCCACATTGTGAGTCATGCTGCCAAATGGGCCTCGGATGAAGGAATGACAAGAGGTGGAAAACAAGAAAAAACAGCTCAAGCAATAAAACAAGGAAAAACAGCATGAGCAACAAAACAAGGAAAAACAGCTCAAGCAACAAAACAAGAATGTTTTCGCAATTGCTGGCACTCTGTGAGATCTGGAACTTGCTCATGTCTGTCACTCGATCTGAATGGCTTTCTATGAGGCCTGGAACTGGGTCATTGTTCACCACGAAGCTAGAATGGCCATCCGCCCTTGGCCACAATCAGAGTAGACAATAGTTACCCTCTCTTAAGTTTGCGTCCATGTTTTTCTGCTTGGAACAGCTACTTTCCCTCGCCAATAATCACCACGCTCTACACCCACATTCAGTGCACCCACTTGCATCGAACAAGACATTATCTTTGATGTTTAAATAGAAAAGTTGCAACATGAAATGACAATTAATTTGCGAGTTTTGTTCGTCCGTTTGAACGATACTTTATTCGGGAGTGTTTATTCATTTATCTCAGTCAGACATCATTTCCGAGTGACAGCACCTGAATACACGGGTGACAGTTCCGAGTGACGGGGCATGACTACTCCACGCAGGCTAACCGACCCGAGGGCACAGTGGCGAGTGGGCATACTTGCTGCAACCACCGGCGAGTAGGCATATTTTCACTGCACAAACACAACGAATTATGTATAGTGAGCTAATTAAAACAGGAAAATTCATAAATCAAAACAAAAGAATTTACAAACATATAATTAAAACACAAAAAGTTACATAAAACGTTCCTTCGCAAGTAGCCACAACTGAATACAAAAGAGACACACCTACGGTGTTGCCACAGCGAGCGAGAGTACTCTGACAGCTGCTAGTCACAGCAAGCGAGAGTGGTCTTGCAAGACCCGTTTGGACGTGATTGATTGCAGACACAAAAAATATTCAAAAATGCAAGCATTACAATGCGCGCTGAATGAAAAAGATGCACGAAGAATTATGCTTGATATTAAATCAATTAGACTTCATACAAAAGGGACACACCTACGGTGTTGCCATAGCAACGGAGAGTGCTCTCACGGCAATGTAGTCTAGTCATAGTGAGCGAGAGTGCTCTCCCTGCTATGTAGTGACAGTCTATTCAGGCAAGCGAGACTGGTCTACGTACACCGACGGTGTTGTCACAGCAGACGAGAGTGTTCCTACAAGACACATTCTCACGTGATTTATTGCAAACACAAAATCTGTTCAAAAATGAAAGAATTACATTGCGGGCTGAATGAGAAAGATGAATAAGAAATTAAGCTTGATATTAAATCAAAACGTTACATGTTTGGATCAAATGTCATTTGCACGTAGCAACAATTGAATGCAGAAGGGACACTGCCACAGCAAGCGAGAGTGCTCTGACTAGACACGCAAGCGAGAGTCACAGCGAGCGAGAGTGGTCTGTCTAGTCACAGCGAGCAACAGTCTGCACACAACAGATTATTTGTATTCAAAATTCATTATTAATATCTAAAGTTTTCATTATTCTTGTATGTGTATTCCGGTTGGAAATTTATACATCTTTTGAATTCATTCATGACATACCCGAGTGACAGCGCATGACTAGTACACGCATGCTCATGGACGCCCTCTGCCTCGACGCTCTCTGCCTCGACGCTCTCTGCCTCGACTCCCTCTGCCTCGTCGACCCTCTACCCAGTCGACTCTCTGCCTCATTGAGCTCCTCACTTACCTCGACCCTACCCAGCCCAGTCGCCCCGGGAGTTCTATCCGGGGTACCGCTTGACAGCGACAGGGATGAATCACTAGGCTACTAGTGCACAGTGTCATGCTCCATCATGCAATCTCCACCATGCCGTGTGGGATGGGAGGAGTCGAGCACGGCGAGTGGGGGAGGGGCTGCGAGCACACAAGCAAGCTGGGTTCGAGCACAAGGCAAGTTGGGCTCACCAGGATCGGAATTTGTGATTTAGATATGTATTGTAGATGTAGTTTTTGTATATTCATTGTGGATATATTTGTATATACTCACTACTAGGTGCAGTGAGGACATGTGCTGCAGGGAATCAAAGCAATGACATCTCCGAGATACCCGGGTGTATTGACAGGGAAGAGAAAAAGTAACGGAATTCTTATTGATGTATGTATTTACAGAAAGTAACGGAATGCTTATTGATATATGTATTTACAGAAAGTAACGGCATTTTCCATTGATGTATGTATTTGCAGCTGGTGGGCTCTCCCTCTCCAACTGGTTTAGACTGGTCCGCACAGGGATCGTGGTTACTCGGGTGCTTGTGCAGGGTGCCTGTCATCCATGGAGATGTCACGGTTCCCGATTCCGACAAGATGAGAGACAAAAATGCACAGTGCTACTCACCACACAGTCAAATAAACAAATAAATCCTTTAATTTTTGTCTATCGCTACACGGGTAGCATGCAGGTCACCATGTGGCTGACGATAGACAGGTTGTATTAGTAGAAAGATCGAAGAATGATGGCAACAGGAATACATACGCTCTCAAAGAGGACTACAGAAAAGGAAAGGAAATGAGTGATGGGATCATATAATGAAAAGATGAGTCGGTGTGATAAAGTATGAAGCTGAGAGATTTAGAAAAGAACGGAAGTTGGTAAAGGGATCATGCAGATCAAGAAAGGGAAATGAAAAGAAAACGCACCTTTCATTAAGTATGGGCAGGTATAAGAGGTGAGTCCGTGAATACAAGAACAGTTAGTAAAAGTATCAGGAGAGAGGAGTAAGAGGGAATCCAAGTAACAAAAAGAAGAGATGCAGGGCGGAATTCGAAGGAAGAGAAGACATGCACGATTGAAGCGGAGTCAGCAACAAAAAGAAGAGACGGGGGGCGTAGAAGGTATGAAAGACCGACGTATTCTTTTGAAGCTGGGTATTAGAAAAGCAGAACGAAAATAAGATATAAGTTTATCTGGGCTTTACGGAAGATTCGGTCTTCTCCCAGATTCCCAGTTGGTGGGGATACTCTAATCGAGTGTTTGATAAGAATAAGGAGTAAAATAAGTGCCCAGCAAATAAATGCGAGGAGAAAACAAAAAACAAAGATCCGCAAAATATGGTAAAATATTTCGAATATATGTCAAAAAATATTATATCATACAACGCCGACACAGAAAGAAAGGAAAGGAGACAAGGGGGTGGAAGGGCTGTTTATATAGCTGATTGTATGTCCGGAAGCAGGCGTCTGAAGGACATCACATGATGTGTAGAGATGCTACATTTTACGTCCTGCTGGCAACCAGGCGTCAGATCAGGGAATGAAAAGAGCTGGATAATGAGAACAAACGGCAAAAGAAGCAGAACAAGTACATTGTCGCAATTGGTGGCACCCTGCCAGGCCTAAAACTTGCTCATGTTTATCACTCGATCTGAATGGCCTTCTTGGAAGATAGTACTGGATGCATAGAGATGCCACATTGTGAGTCATGCTGCCAAATGGGCCTCGGATGAAGGAATGACAAGAGGTGGAAAACAAGAAAAAACAGCTCAAGCAATAAAACAAGGAAAAACAGCATGAGCAACAAAACAAGGAAAAACAGCTCAAGCAACAAAACAAGAATGTTTTCGCAATTGCTGGCACTCTGTGAGATCTGGAACTTGCTCATGTCTGTCACTCGATCTGAATGGCTTTCTATGAGGCCTGGAACTGGGTCATTGTTCACCACGAAGCTAGAATGGCCATCCGCCCTTGGCCACAATCAGAGTAGACAATAGTTACCCTCTCTTAAGTTTGCGTCCATGTTTTTCTGCTTGGAACAGCTACTTTCCCTCGCCAATAATCACCACGCTCTACACCCACATTCAGTGCACCCACTTGCATCGAACAAGACATTATCTTTGATGTTTAAATAGAAAAGTTGCAACATGAAATGACAATTAATTTGCGAGTTTTGTTCGTCCGTTTGAACGATACTTTATTCGGGAGTGTTTATTCATTTATCTCAGTCAGACATCATTTCCGAGTGACAGCACCTGAATACACGGGTGACAGTTCCGAGTGACGGGGCATGACTACTCCACGCAGGCTAACCGACCCGAGGGCACAGTGGCGAGTGGGCATACTTGCTGCAACCACCGGCGAGTAGGCATATTTTCACTGCACAAACACAACGAATTATGTATAGTGAGCTAATTAAAACAGGAAAATTCATAAATCAAAACAAAAGAATTTACAAACATATAATTAAAACACAAAAAGTTACATAAAACGTTCCTTCGCAAGTAGCCACAACTGAATACAAAAGAGACACACCTACGGTGTTGCCACAGCGAGCGAGAGTACTCTGACAGCTGCTAGTCACAGCAAGCGAGAGTGGTCTTGCAAGACCCGTTTGGACGTGATTGATTGCAGACACAAAAAATATTCAAAAATGCAAGCATTACAATGCGCGCTGAATGAAAAAGATGCACGAAGAATTATGCTTGATATTAAATCAATTAGACTTCATACAAAAGGGACACACCTACGGTGTTGCCATAGCAACGGAGAGTGCTCTCACGGCAATGTAGTCTAGTCATAGTGAGCGAGAGTGCTCTCCCTGCTATGTAGTGACAGTCTATTCAGGCAAGCGAGACTGGTCTACGTACACCGACGGTGTTGTCACAGCAGACGAGAGTGTTCCTACAAGACACATTCTCACGTGATTTATTGCAAACACAAAATCTGTTCAAAAATGAAAGAATTACATTGCGGGCTGAATGAGAAAGATGAATAAGAAATTAAGCTTGATATTAAATCAAAACGTTACATGTTTGGATCAAATGTCATTTGCACGTAGCAACAATTGAATGCAGAAGGGACACTGCCACAGCAAGCGAGAGTGCTCTGACTAGACACGCAAGCGAGAGTCACAGCGAGCGAGAGTGGTCTGTCTAGTCACAGCGAGCAACAGTCTGCACACAACAGATTATTTGTATTCAAAATTCATTATTAATATCTAAAGTTTTCATTATTCTTGTATGTGTATTCCGGTTGGAAATTTATACATCTTTTGAATTCATTCATGACATACCCGAGTGACAGCGCATGACTAGTACACGCATGCTCATGGACGCCCTCTGCCTCGACGCTCTCTGCCTCGACGCTCTCTGCCTCGACTCCCTCTGCCTCGTCGACCCTCTACCCAGTCGACTCTCTGCCTCATTGAGCTCCTCACTTACCTCGACCCTACCCAGCCCAGTCGCCCCGGGAGTTCTATCCGGGGTACCGCTTGACAGCGACAGGGATGAATCACTAGGCTACTAGTGCACAGTGTCATGCTCCATCATGCAATCTCCACCATGCCGTGTGGGATGGGAGGAGTCGAGCACGGCGAGTGGGGGAGGGGCTGCGAGCACACAAGCAAGCTGGGTTCGAGCACAAGGCAAGTTGGGCTCACCAGGATCGGAATTTGTGATTTAGATATGTATTGTAGATGTAGTTTTTGTATATTCATTGTGGATATATTTGTATATACTCACTACTAGGTGCAGTGAGGACATGTGCTGCAGGGAATCAAAGCAATGACATCTCCGAGATACCCGGGTGTATTGACAGGGAAGAGAAAAAGTAACGGAATTCTTATTGATGTATGTATTTACAGAAAGTAACGGAATGCTTATTGATATATGTATTTACAGAAAGTAACGGCATTTTCCATTGATGTATGTATTTGCAGCTGGTGGGCTCTCCCTCTCCAACTGGTTTAGACTGGTCCGCACAGGGATCGTGGTTACTCGGGTGCTTGTGCAGGGTGCCTGTCATCCATGGAGATGTCACGGTTCCCGATTCCGACAAGATGAGAGACAAAAATGCACAGTGCTACTCACCACACAGTCAAATAAACAAATAA
This sequence comes from Pyronema omphalodes, assembly GCA_024516155.1. Classification (NCBI taxonomy): domain Eukaryota; kingdom Fungi; phylum Ascomycota; class Pezizomycetes; order Pezizales; family Pyronemataceae; genus Pyronema; species Pyronema omphalodes. The sequence continues at coordinate 39,311 of JAJJXM010000131.1, forward strand.
ATCCTTTAATTTTTGTCTATCGCTACACGGGTAGCATGCAGGTCACCATGTGGCTGACGATAGACAGGTTGTATTAGTAGAAAGATCGAAGAATGATGGCAACAGGAATACATACGCTCTCAAAGAGGACTACAGAAAAGGAAAGGAAATGAGTGATGGGATCATATAATGAAAAGATGAGTCGGTGTGATAAAGTATGAAGCTGAGAGATTTAGAAAAGAACGGAAGTTGGTAAAGGGATCATGCAGATCAAGAAAGGGAAATGAAAAGAAAACGCACCTTTCATTAAGTATGGGCAGGTATAAGAGGTGAGTCCGTGAATACAAGAACAGTTAGTAAAAGTATCAGGAGAGAGGAGTAAGAGGGAATCCAAGTAACAAAAAGAAGAGATGCAGGGCGGAATTCGAAGGAAGAGAAGACATGCACGATTGAAGCGGAGTCAGCAACAAAAAGAAGAGACGGGGGGCGTAGAAGGTATGAAAGACCGACGTATTCTTTTGAAGCTGGGTATTAGAAAAGCAGAACGAAAATAAGATATAAGTTTATCTGGGCTTTACGGAAGATTCGGTCTTCTCCCAGATTCCCAGTTGGTGGGGATACTCTAATCGAGTGTTTGATAAGAATAAGGAGTAAAATAAGTGCCCAGCAAATAAATGCGAGGAGAAAACAAAAAACAAAGATCCGCAAAATATGGTAAAATATTTCGAATATATGTCAAAAAATATTATATCATACAACGCCGACACAGAAAGAAAGGAAAGGAGACAAGGGGGTGGAAGGGCTGTTTATATAGCTGATTGTATGTCCGGAAGCAGGCGTCTGAAGGACATCACATGATGTGTAGAGATGCTACATTTTACGTCCTGCTGGCAACCAGGCGTCAGATCAGGGAATGAAAAGAGCTGGATAATGAGAACAAACGGCAAAAGAAGCAGAACAAGTACATTGTCGCAATTGGTGGCACCCTGCCAGGCCTAAAACTTGCTCATGTTTATCACTCGATCTGAATGGCCTTCTTGGAAGATAGTACTGGATGCATAGAGATGCCACATTGTGAGTCATGCTGCCAAATGGGCCTCGGATGAAGGAATGACAAGAGGTGGAAAACAAGAAAAAACAGCTCAAGCAATAAAACAAGGAAAAACAGCATGAGCAACAAAACAAGGAAAAACAGCTCAAGCAACAAAACAAGAATGTTTTCGCAATTGCTGGCACTCTGTGAGATCTGGAACTTGCTCATGTCTGTCACTCGATCTGAATGGCTTTCTATGAGGCCTGGAACTGGGTCATTGTTCACCACGAAGCTAGAATGGCCATCCGCCCTTGGCCACAATCAGAGTAGACAATAGTTACCCTCTCTTAAGTTTGCGTCCATGTTTTTCTGCTTGGAACAGCTACTTTCCCTCGCCAATAATCACCACGCTCTACACCCACATTCAGTGCACCCACTTGCATCGAACAAGACATTATCTTTGATGTTTAAATAGAAAAGTTGCAACATGAAATGACAATTAATTTGCGAGTTTTGTTCGTCCGTTTGAACGATACTTTATTCGGGAGTGTTTATTCATTTATCTCAGTCAGACATCATTTCCGAGTGACAGCACCTGAATACACGGGTGACAGTTCCGAGTGACGGGGCATGACTACTCCACGCAGGCTAACCGACCCGAGGGCACAGTGGCGAGTGGGCATACTTGCTGCAACCACCGGCGAGTAGGCATATTTTCACTGCACAAACACAACGAATTATGTATAGTGAGCTAATTAAAACAGGAAAATTCATAAATCAAAACAAAAGAATTTACAAACATATAATTAAAACACAAAAAGTTACATAAAACGTTCCTTCGCAAGTAGCCACAACTGAATACAAAAGAGACACACCTACGGTGTTGCCACAGCGAGCGAGAGTACTCTGACAGCTGCTAGTCACAGCAAGCGAGAGTGGTCTTGCAAGACCCGTTTGGACGTGATTGATTGCAGACACAAAAAATATTCAAAAATGCAAGCATTACAATGCGCGCTGAATGAAAAAGATGCACGAAGAATTATGCTTGATATTAAATCAATTAGACTTCATACAAAAGGGACACACCTACGGTGTTGCCATAGCAACGGAGAGTGCTCTCACGGCAATGTAGTCTAGTCATAGTGAGCGAGAGTGCTCTCCCTGCTATGTAGTGACAGTCTATTCAGGCAAGCGAGACTGGTCTACGTACACCGACGGTGTTGTCACAGCAGACGAGAGTGTTCCTACAAGACACATTCTCACGTGATTTATTGCAAACACAAAATCTGTTCAAAAATGAAAGAATTACATTGCGGGCTGAATGAGAAAGATGAATAAGAAATTAAGCTTGATATTAAATCAAAACGTTACATGTTTGGATCAAATGTCATTTGCACGTAGCAACAATTGAATGCAGAAGGGACACTGCCACAGCAAGCGAGAGTGCTCTGACTAGACACGCAAGCGAGAGTCACAGCGAGCGAGAGTGGTCTGTCTAGTCACAGCGAGCAACAGTCTGCACACAACAGATTATTTGTATTCAAAATTCATTATTAATATCTAAAGTTTTCATTATTCTTGTATGTGTATTCCGGTTGGAAATTTATACATCTTTTGAATTCATTCATGACATACCCGAGTGACAGCGCATGACTAGTACACGCATGCTCATGGACGCCCTCTGCCTCGACGCTCTCTGCCTCGACGCTCTCTGCCTCGACTCCCTCTGCCTCGTCGACCCTCTACCCAGTCGACTCTCTGCCTCATTGAGCTCCTCACTTACCTCGACCCTACCCAGCCCAGTCGCCCCGGGAGTTCTATCCGGGGTACCGCTTGACAGCGACAGGGATGAATCACTAGGCTACTAGTGCACAGTGTCATGCTCCATCATGCAATCTCCACCATGCCGTGTGGGATGGGAGGAGTCGAGCACGGCGAGTGGGGGAGGGGCTGCGAGCACACAAGCAAGCTGGGTTCGAGCACAAGGCAAGTTGGGCTCACCAGGATCGGAATTTGTGATTTAGATATGTATTGTAGATGTAGTTTTTGTATATTCATTGTGGATATATTTGTATATACTCACTACTAGGTGCAGTGAGGACATGTGCTGCAGGGAATCAAAGCAATGACATCTCCGAGATACCCGGGTGTATTGACAGGGAAGAGAAAAAGTAACGGAATTCTTATTGATGTATGTATTTACAGAAAGTAACGGAATGCTTATTGATATATGTATTTACAGAAAGTAACGGCATTTTCCATTGATGTATGTATTTGCAGCTGGTGGGCTCTCCCTCTCCAACTGGTTTAGACTGGTCCGCACAGGGATCGTGGTTACTCGGGTGCTTGTGCAGGGTGCCTGTCATCCATGGAGATGTCACGGTTCCCGATTCCGACAAGATGAGAGACAAAAATGCACAGTGCTACTCACCACACAGTCAAATAAACAAATAAATCCTTTAATTTTTGTCTATCGCTACACGGGTAGCATGCAGGTCACCATGTGGCTGACGATAGACAGGTTGTATTAGTAGAAAGATCGAAGAATGATGGCAACAGGAATACATACGCTCTCAAAGAGGACTACAGAAAAGGAAAGGAAATGAGTGATGGGATCATATAATGAAAAGATGAGTCGGTGTGATAAAGTATGAAGCTGAGAGATTTAGAAAAGAACGGAAGTTGGTAAAGGGATCATGCAGATCAAGAAAGGGAAATGAAAAGAAAACGCACCTTTCATTAAGTATGGGCAGGTATAAGAGGTGAGTCCGTGAATACAAGAACAGTTAGTAAAAGTATCAGGAGAGAGGAGTAAGAGGGAATCCAAGTAACAAAAAGAAGAGATGCAGGGCGGAATTCGAAGGAAGAGAAGACATGCACGATTGAAGCGGAGTCAGCAACAAAAAGAAGAGACGGGGGGCGTAGAAGTAAGGTATGAAAGACCGACGTATTCTTTTGAAGCTGGGTATTAGAAAAGCAGAACGAAAATAAGATATAAGTTTATCTGGGCTTTACGGAAGATTCGGTCTTCTCCCAGATTCCCAGTTGGTGGGGATACTCTAATCGAGTGTTTGATAAGAATAAGGAGTAAAATAAGTGCCCAGCAAATAAATGCGAGGAGAAAACAAAAAACAAAGATCCGCAAAATATGGTAAAATATTTCGAATATATGTCAAAAAATATTATATCATACAACGCCGACACAGAAAGAAAGGAAAGGAGACAAGGGGGTGGAAGGGCTGTTTATATAGCTGATTGTATGTCCGGAAGCAGGCGTCTGAAGGACATCACATGATGTGTAGAGATGCTACATTTTACGTCCTGCTGGCAACCAGGCGTCAGATCAGGGAATGAAAAGAGCTGGATAATGAGAACAAACGGCAAAAGAAGCAGAACAAGTACATTGTCGCAATTGGTGGCACCCTGCCAGGCCTAAAACTTGCTCATGTTTATCACTCGATCTGAATGGCCTTCTTGGAAGATAGTACTGGATGCATAGAGATGCCACATTGTGAGTCATGCTGCCAAATGGGCCTCGGATGAAGGAATGACAAGAGGTGGAAAACAAGAAAAAACAGCTCAAGCAATAAAACAAGGAAAAACAGCATGAGCAACAAAACAAGGAAAAACAGCTCAAGCAACAAAACAAGAATGTTTTCGCAATTGCTGGCACTCTGTGAGATCTGGAACTTGCTCATGTCTGTCACTCGATCTGAATGGCTTTCTATGAGGCCTGGAACTGGGTCATTGTTCACCACGAAGCTAGAATGGCCATCCGCCCTTGGCCACAATCAGAGTAGACAATAGTTACCCTCTCTTAAGTTTGCGTCCATGTTTTTCTGCTTGGAACAGCTACTTTCCCTCGCCAATAATCACCACGCTCTACACCCACATTCAGTGCACCCACTTGCATCGAACAAGACATTATCTTTGATGTTTAAATAGAAAAGTTGCAACATGAAATGACAATTAATTTGCGAGTTTTGTTCGTCCGTTTGAACGATACTTTATTCGGGAGTGTTTATTCATTTATCTCAGTCAGACATCATTTCCGAGTGACAGCACCTGAATACACGGGTGACAGTTCCGAGTGACGGGGCATGACTACTCCACGCAGGCTAACCGACCCGAGGGCACAGTGGCGAGTGGGCATACTTGCTGCAACCACCGGCGAGTAGGCATATTTTCACTGCACAAACACAACGAATTATGTATAGTGAGCTAATTAAAACAGGAAAATTCATAAATCAAAACAAAAGAATTTACAAACATATAATTAAAACACAAAAAGTTACATAAAACGTTCCTTCGCAAGTAGCCACAACTGAATACAAAAGAGACACACCTACGGTGTTGCCACAGCGAGCGAGAGTACTCTGACAGCTGCTAGTCACAGCAAGCGAGAGTGGTCTTGCAAGACCCGTTTGGACGTGATTGATTGCAGACACAAAAAATATTCAAAAATGCAAGCATTACAATGCGCGCTGAATGAAAAAGATGCACGAAGAATTATGCTTGATATTAAATCAATTAGACTTCATACAAAAGGGACACACCTACGGTGTTGCCATAGCAACGGAGAGTGCTCTCACGGCAATGTAGTCTAGTCATAGTGAGCGAGAGTGCTCTCCCTGCTATGTAGTGACAGTCTATTCAGGCAAGCGAGACTGGTCTACGTACACCGACGGTGTTGTCACAGCAGACGAGAGTGTTCCTACAAGACACATTCTCACGTGATTTATTGCAAACACAAAATCTGTTCAAAAATGAAAGAATTACATTGCGGGCTGAATGAGAAAGATGAATAAGAAATTAAGCTTGATATTAAATCAAAACGTTACATGTTTGGATCAAATGTCATTTGCACGTAGCAACAATTGAATGCAGAAGGGACACTGCCACAGCAAGCGAGAGTGCTCTGACTAGACACGCAAGCGAGAGTCACAGCGAGCGAGAGTGGTCTGTCTAGTCACAGCGAGCAACAGTCTGCACACAACAGATTATTTGTATTCAAAATTCATTATTAATATCTAAAGTTTTCATTATTCTTGTATGTGTATTCCGGTTGGAAATTTATACATCTTTTGAATTCATTCATGACATACCCGAGTGACAGCGCATGACTAGTACACGCATGCTCATGGACGCCCTCTGCCTCGACGCTCTCTGCCTCGACGCTCTCTGCCTCGACTCCCTCTGCCTCGTCGACCCTCTACCCAGTCGACTCTCTGCCTCATTGAGCTCCTCACTTACCTCGACCCTACCCAGCCCAGTCGCCCCGGGAGTTCTATCCGGGGGTACCGCTTGACAGCGACAGGGATGAATCACTAGGCTACTAGTGCACAGTGTCATGCTCCATCATGCAATCTCCACCATGCCGTGTGGGATGGGAGGAGTCGAGCACGGCGAGTGGGGGAGGGGCTGCGAGCACACAAGCAAGCTGGGTTCGAGCACAAGGCAAGTTGGGCTCACCAGGATCGGAATTTGTGATTTAGATATGTATTGTAGATGTAGTTTTTGTATATTCATTGTGGATATATTTGTATATACTCACTACTAGGTGCAGTGAGGACATGTGCTGCAGGGAATCAAAGCAATGACATCTCCGAGATACCCGGGTGTATTGACAGGGAAGAGAAAAAGTAACGGAATTCTTATTGATGTATGTATTTACAGAAAGTAACGGAATGCTTATTGATATATGTATTTACAGAAAGTAACGGCATTTTCCATTGATGTATGTATTTGCAGCTGGTGGGCTCTCCCTCTCCAACTGGTTTAGACTGGTCCGCACAGGGATCGTGGTTACTCGGGTGCTTGTGCAGGGTGCCTGTCATCCATGGAGATGTCACGGTTCCCGATTCCGACAAGATGAGAGACAAAAATGCACAGTGCTACTCACCACACAGTCAAATAAACAAATAAATCCTTTAATTTTTGTCTATCGCTACACGGGTAGCATGCAGGTCACCATGTGGCTGACGATAGACAGGTTGTATTAGTAGAAAGATCGAAGAATGATGGCAACAGGAATACATACGCTCTCAAAGAGGACTACAGAAAAGGAAAGGAAATGAGTGATGGGATCATATAATGAAAAGATGAGTCGGTGTGATAAAGTATGAAGCTGAGAGATTTAGAAAAGAACGGAAGTTGGTAAAGGGATCATGCAGATCAAGAAAGGGAAATGAAAAGAAAACGCACCTTTCATTAAGTATGGGCAGGTATAAGAGGTGAGTCCGTGAATACAAGAACAGTTAGTAAAAGTATCAGGAGAGAGGAGTAAGAGGGAATCCAAGTAACAAAAAGAAGAGATGCAGGGCGGAATTCGAAGGAAGAGAAGACATGCACGATTGAAGCGGAGTCAGCAACAAAAAGAAGAGACGGGGGGCGTAGAAGGTATGAAAGACCGACGTATTCTTTTGAAGCTGGGTATTAGAAAAGCAGAACGAAAATAAGATATAAGTTTATCTGGGCTTTACGGAAGATTCGGTCTTCTCCCAGATTCCCAGTTGGTGGGGATACTCTAATCGAGTGTTTGATAAGAATAAGGAGTAAAATAAGTGCCCAGCAAATAAATGCGAGGAGAAAACAAAAAACAAAGATCCGCAAAATATGGTAAAATATTTCGAATATATGTCAAAAAATATTATATCATACAACGCCGACACAGAAAGAAAGGAAAGGAGACAAGGGGGTGGAAGGGCTGTTTATATAGCTGATTGTATGTCCGGAAGCAGGCGTCTGAAGGACATCACATGATGTGTAGAGATGCTACATTTTACGTCCTGCTGGCAACCAGGCGTCAGATCAGGGAATGAAAAGAGCTGGATAATGAGAACAAACGGCAAAAGAAGCAGAACAAGTACATTGTCGCAATTGGTGGCACCCTGCCAGGCCTAAAACTTGCTCATGTTTATCACTCGATCTGAATGGCCTTCTTGGAAGATAGTACTGGATGCATAGAGATGCCACATTGTGAGTCATGCTGCCAAATGGGCCTCGGATGAAGGAATGACAAGAGGTGGAAAACAAGAAAAAACAGCTCAAGCAATAAAACAAGGAAAAACAGCATGAGCAACAAAACAAGGAAAAACAGCTCAAGCAACAAAACAAGAATGTTTTCGCAATTGCTGGCACTCTGTGAGATCTGGAACTTGCTCATGTCTGTCACTCGATCTGAATGGCTTTCTATGAGGCCTGGAACTGGGTCATTGTTCACCACGAAGCTAGAATGGCCATCCGCCCTTGGCCACAATCAGAGTAGACAATAGTTACCCTCTCTTAAGTTTGCGTCCATGTTTTTCTGCTTGGAACAGCTACTTTCCCTCGCCAATAATCACCACGCTCTACACCACATTCAGTGCACCCACTTGCATCGAACAAGACATTATCTTTGATGTTTAAATAGAAAAGTTGCAACATGAAATGACAATTAATTTGCGAGTTTTGTTCGTCCGTTTGAACGATACTTTATTCGGGGAGTGTTTATTCATTTATCTCAGTCAGACATCATTTCCGAGTGACAGCACCTGAATACACGGGTGACAGTTCCGAGTGACGGGGCATGACTACTCCACGCAGGCTAACCGACCCGAGGGCACAGTGGCGAGTGGGCATACTTGCTGCAACCACCGGCGAGTAGGCATATTTTCACTGCACAAACACAACGAATTATGTATAGTGAGCTAATTAAAACAGGAAAATTCATAAATCAAAAACAAAAGAATTTACCAAACATATAATTAAAACACAAAAAGTTACATAAAACGTTCCTTCGCAAGTAGCCACAACTGAATACAAAAGAGACACACCTACGGTGTTGCCACAGCGAGCGAGAGTACTCTGACAGCTGCTAGTCACAGCAAGCGAGAGTGGTCTTGCAAGACCCGTTTGGACGTGATTGATTGCAGACACAAAAAATATTCAAAAATGCAAGCATTACAATGCGCGCTGAATGAAAAGATGCACGAAGAATTATGCTTGATATTAAATCAATTAGACTTCATACAAAAGGGACACACCTACGGTGTTGCCATAGCAACGGAGAGTGCTCTCACGGCAATGTAGTCTAGTCATAGTGAGCGAGAGTGCTCTCCCTGCTATGTAGTGACAGTCTATTCAGGCAAGCGAGACTGGTCTACGTACACCGACGGTGTTGTCACAGCAGACGAGAGTGTTCCTACAAGACACATTCTCACGTGATTTA